>JAQISU010000047.1:21367500-21857500 GCA_029339505.1 Unio delphinus
TTTATTGTGAACTATACATGTCCATATAATTTGGATGAATTTCTTGTGAACTATATATGTCCATGTAGTTTGGATTAATATATTGAGCACTATATATGTCCATGTGGTTTGGATTAATATATTGAGCCCTATATATGTTCAAATAGTTTGGATTAATACATTGTGCACTATATAACTCCATATAGTTTTGATGAATATATTGTGAACTATATACGTCCATAATGTCTATATATTTTGGATGAATATATTATGCACTATATATGTCCATGTAGTTTGGATGAACATATTGTGGACTATATATATGTCCATATGATTTGGAAGGATATATCTTGCAGTTTATATGTTCATACTGCATGGATTAAGACATATATTTTACTGTATATATCTATATGCTTTGGAAACATATATCTTGCACTTTGTATGTTTATACAGCTAGGATGAATACGTCAATATAGTTTGGATGGATATAGTATTTTACAACAAAAGTCCATACAATTTTGGATGGAGACATTTTGAAGTGTCTATAATCATGATTGTTTAACGGATAAATTAATTTTGCTGAACATGTTAATACAACTATGAAGGATATATGTTGTATTGTACGACAACGATGATGGCTATATGTTGCACTGTATATATATATATATATATATATATATATATATATATATATATATATATATATATATATATATATATATATATATATATATATATATAATACCTGGTTTTTGGGAACTTTGTTCAATACCTGGCATTTGGAAGCACCATGTTCCCATATGATGAGCTGCCAGATTTTTTGTAGGTGTTCAAATCATATCAGTAGGTTTCCAAATATGGAGAGATTTTCACATGTGTCTATACCCATGTAAATTGGAAACTTTGTGTACTCGTATACCGAAGTCAGATATATGGAGACTGTTCCCATGTATCACGTGGATATATGTACCCATGTAATTTGGGAATTTTGTGAATTATTGTTATATTCAATAGAACTTGACTGAACTGCTACTGTATTTAATTTTTTTAAATAATATCCAAATTGCATATTGTGTTTATGGTTGTAAGCAAACATGGCAATGGGAAAATTGCTGTTCACTTTAAAAAATGTTCCTACACACCTATGAAACATTTGACACTAAATCACTAATTAACGTTTCTTTGCAAAAATTTAAAATATCATTCTACATAGGCTGTTTACCAAATTCCCACGTACTGCAGATAATCTATTTTAACTTTACTTATAAAGAGGTTCATCTGTACGTATGCACCTGCACTGTTAAATTTGCATCTTAAAATATGTCAACATCTATGGTTTCTATACAAACTTTGTTCATGTCATGCAATGGCATGGGAATACAAACTTCAATTTGAGCAGATCCACGGTTTGACTGTTGTTATAAAGCTTTTGTTATATTCCAATGTAAACTGAAAACAAGAGGTTCAGGTGGCCCTAATGCTGTTCATCTAACAGACCAGTATAATTTCTAGAAACAGAAAAACCTTGTTGCAATGATGTCTACAGTTCGTTCCAAATTAACAGTCACACCATTCCATTAGCTGATACCCTCCACTTCTTGTGAGATAATGTGGTGTGAAATGAAGTATTAATAGAAATTATGTTTAACCAGCACCTTTATGAACACAATGGTATTTGATCACTTTTTAATTTTTTTTTTAGCTTTGTTTCAAAGAATTGTGGCAACTGAATTGATATCACATCAATGATATAAATAACATACAAGATATTCTTTGACCATCAATCATAAATCCTCATGAAAAAAAGTTACCGTATTGGTGTTTTTGTTACTTCATGTAAAACAAGCTTTCTACAAAGGTTTAAACATTGCCTGCCAAAGCATTAGTAAGAAAGACTTAAGTTAATAAGTCATGTCACCATGTACATAAAATGTACCTGAATATCAATCTTTATACTACTATGTAGAATCAATTTGCTGAGATGTGTTATGACTCTGAAACTTCTTGACCATCTCCTAAAATGTATCATTCTTTGTGAGAAATTATTTTCACTGTGAAAAGCAATTCTCATTTAGATAAAAAAAATTGTAGACATACGTCTATGTAATTACTTCAGAGAGAGAGAGAGAGAGAGAGAGAGAGAGAGAGAGAGAGAGAGAGAGAGAGAGAGCGAGAGAGAAATTGATGTAAAATATTAAAAAAAAACTTCCCTGGGCAAGTTTCAATGTGTGGTTTCACCAATCATATGTAGGAGCAGTGAGTAGGATTATAAAATCAACTGGGAGACTTGCTTTCAAGTAACTCTTTATTTCACATTTTAATTATATAGTGAAACCAGGAAGTGAAATTAAGTGACAATCACAATAATGACCACCCACTAACCTCCCCAAATGACAGAGTTTGGAACAATAGTCTGAACTTTATTTAATCTGCTACATTTCGTGTTTATTTGTCATGATTATTTTTACACACTGATATGACAAAGCAGCTTATTAAAATAAAATCGCTAACAACTCTCAGTGGACATTATCAACCGATGCATTTTTGCCTCAGATGCCTTCATTGATATTAAAGCTTGTTAATTTGTGGTAAATCAAAGATCTATATTATATTTTTAACATGAAATAAAGCATTACTGCACAAAATATATAAGATGCTTCTAAGATTGATTAATGTTTACTAACGTTTTCTCAGTGACCTGCCGCTGAAATGAAAAGTTTGTCTCCACTAAGTAAATCTCAAAATATTTCACTGGATGTATTGTTATTTGAAGAACCCTAGGCATGTGCATAGACAATAAAAAAGGGTAAATTGGCTTAGCTAGTCTTGACATATTAATTTTAATCTATTTTATGTAACAGCAACTATGTTGGATTTAATCAGTTATATTTAAACGAACTTGAAATGAATATTGATGCAGTTATCATTTCAGTGAAATTCTCTCCAAATTGGCCAAGCTTTTGAGAACAAGTGATTTTAATTTTGCTATTTGAAGTTAATGGCAGATCAACATCATTTGTGTAGACATTTAAAGTTCTTGATGCAAAGATAATTCTATGTTATTTTGGTCCCAACTGGCCCAGCAACTTCACATAAAAGTGAATTAATCCACTTTTATAGTACACGCTGTCATATTGCATTTCAGAACAGCATAATTTCTACTGAACAAGAGCTGACTGGTCTAAAGCACTCGCTGTTATGGATCACTGCCATTTCACCTCTGCATTCGTTCGAATGAATGCTTCTGCTTCTTCTGCCCTCGTTGCGTTTTTACTACGAAGAGAAATGCCTCTTTTCACATTAGCAAATTTCATCAACAAACGTTCCAGTCTTTTTGCAAGTCAGGGTGTATTGAAAACACATCAGCCATCTGATGTAATATGTAAACCAAACAACTCATCTGTAGCTTTAACTACTTTGTCAAAATGACCACCACTTACATACCTCCCAAGAGGAAGGTTTTCTGACAATTGAGATTTTAATGTCATGGATAATCGACCAAGTTGTCTCATCCTTTGGGATATATCATTGGCTGTTCTTGGGCCAAGTCTTTTTAATAGAATGGCCCAAAAGGTAAGAATGAGACTGTCAGATATGACAGTGTTGTAAATGTCATCTTATTTTGTGTTAGTCAGCACATGCACTGTTAAATCATCTGTGATGCTTCTCACTTCAGTTTGTTCCAAACTTTGCACTCTCAAGCTGGATACAAGCTGAAACAATAACATACTTGTAGCATCTTTAATCTTCTCAGAATCTGAGTTGAATTCGCAGACACGGGAATGTCTCCATAATTTGTCAATGACATAAAGTCATAACAGTATGAGCATGGTAAAAAGTCAGAAGCCGAACGTTCTTTATTAGGCCTCTTCACTAATACAATATTGCTGCCTCCTTTCTGAAGTTCTTTTACATTGTGTACAAAGTTGCCATGGGCTCTCAGTTCCTTCAAACTCTTTAAATAGTCTGTTGTTCTCTTTCAGAACGGTTAGTTTGATGATCTTGGGCTCTTCCTTACGAACTGTAAGAAGATGTCTTGCAAGCTTTATAATGTGTTGTTGGTGGATATAGCAGTACTGACGTTTGTCCAGAATGACTTGTCCAGCTTAGTTTTTCTTTGCTCTGTCAACATGTCCAGCTGTATTTTTATTTGTTCCATCAACTGAAAAGAATAACATAAATATTGAAAAGATGTTTAACAAAACGTATAAAAAATATGTCATGCTATATGTTATGCATATTTGAAAATTTAGGGCTAAGATTCAGCAAAGAAGATACAACACTGCAGATATCCAAGTTCCTATATTACATGCAATGTAAATACAGATATATTGCATGAATATCACTCAACCTGTATATAACATTCAGCACTGCAGACATAGTCCCTATATACTATTACATTTCTAATGTTTAGCCGCTAACCTGTAACAGGCTTGTAATCACATCTCCAGTAGGCACATTCAGTATACATTTGGCACCTTTAGCTTGCTTTCTGCTTTTGAATGACAGCCTTTTATTGCATTGCTGTGTTTATTTTAAAATAATAATATTATATACTAATAACAGTTAATTATAATGTTACTCATCAAGTTTTTATATGCAGCACTTTCAGCTAAAGAGACACATCAACTAGAATCCAACTGAAGACTTTTAGCATCAAATATTAAAAATTTGTTTACACTGCCAGTAATAGGTGTCACATGATGCTGCCCTCGTGTCTTCATATATGGAGAATTATATTATATTTTTTTCTCATTCTTTTAATCCATCTGTGGAAATATTTGACAGGAGATATTATTGCTCTCATATACGCATTGACTAACATAAAATATACTTTTAGCGTTAAATACTTTAAGAGTGGTTCTCCACTAAATATGAATTAGAACAAAAACTCTGTACGTATCGAATGAAATTAGAAAACAAATTTGTCCTCTCTCCTCAATAAGCCATACAGCTGCTAAAAATATAATGAGGTCAAAAGTTGCTATAAATAGAACATGATACTGTTAGGAAAGTGCATGCAAATCCACGGACAAGCATACTCTTATACTTTATGTACGTAGAAGCCCTCTTGTCTAAAATATAGTCTGTGGGATTAATTGAATGTTAATAAAAAAAGAGAAAACAAATAATTGAATTTCTGGTAAGGTGGACATATACAGAAAAATCAATATGCAGAAAATGGCATGGTGTGAGAATAAAGATGTATGGTATGAAAACGTCATCATAAAATAGTTTGTGGGGGGGGGGAATAGTATCATGCACCAAGTTCCCATGATAACGAAATTTAACCAGCAAAGAGCATAAAATTCCCATATATCAAGTTCTCATATTACATGGATTTATCCAGTAAACAAGGTACAACAATAAAGTCATTTAAGTTTCCTAATACTAAGTTCCTACATTACACATATACCATGTTCCCATATTCCAGGAATTTATTATGTAAAAAATCTACAACACTGTGGTCATTCCAGTTGCCTAATACTAAGTGTCTATATTATCCACATACCATGTTCTCATATACCAAATTCCCATATTACATGGATTTATCCAGTAAAGAAGGTACAACATTGTAATCCTACAAGTTTCCTAATACTAAGTTCCTACATTACGCTTATACCATGTTCTCATATACCAAGTTCCCATATTACAGGGATTTATCCAATAAACAAGGTACAACATTGTAATCCTTCATGTTTCCTAATACTAAGTTCCATTTAGTACCCATATACCAAGTTCCTATTTTACAGAAGTGTAACCTGTAAAGGAGGAGGAAAACTGCAGATATTCAAGTTCCCCATTAGAAAGTTCCTATATTACCCATATGCCAAGTTCGCATATTACACATACCAAGAAACCATATTACCGGTACAGAAATGTAACATGTACAAAAGGAACAACACTGAAGACATAGCATCAAAGTTCCAATATAACAGAAACTTGACATGAAAACAAGGTACAACATTGAAGACATTCAAGTTCCCGTATTGTGGGAACATAACCTGTAAGCAAGGTACAAAACTGCAGATATCCCAAGTTCTTATGTAGCAATATCTCCTGTTACAGTAACTTGACTTCAAAACAAGAGACAAACTTGACCTCTAGATCAACTTTACCAGTTTCCATATTAAAGGTAATGCAAACACAAATCTACTCAATGGGTATCACTTGATCTGTAAGCAAGATACCATGGGTCAGCACACTTTGTGCCGATCTAAACAAATCCTATTTTCTGGGTTATATTTCAACAATCTGTATTGTTTCCAAACCAGTACTCTCAATTCCTTGTGACTTAAAGTTTATGAAAATAGATGTAACCAATACACAAAATGCAATAGTACAGACCTCCAAGATATTCCAAGTTCCCAAATTATAGTCAGTACAAACACAAATATGCAGCTGGTGTTGACTTAACACATATTTGTTTTCTTTAACCATCTCACATGAAAAAAATCTGTCCCACCCAAACAAATCAAAATAATAACTTCAAAAATAATTAAACCTGTAAAAGATATTAAACTTACCAGTACCCAAGTTCACTTATGCAGGCAATACAAACAAATATAACACGTATGTAGCTAAACAAGCTGGGAATAGAATTTAACGAAATTCCCCTGAACAAATTTCCAATATTGAAAGGAGTCAGGGATCAAGCTAGGCCTCGCCAATGTCGCAAATTGCTATCCCCCCACACTCTTATTGGTGACAAAATATAACATCTGGCGATATCTTTGGCTGTAAAAAATTATATCTACAGTATTGGGTTTGGAAGTGAGAAATTATAAGGCACCAAGACATGGAGGCGAACAACTTAGATATAAAATTGCACTGGAATCTATTTTTACATAACAAATCCTTTGTTCATATTGACAAACCACCCTAACATGGCATTGTTATATCAGAATCCACTTATCTTGATGTCTGGCCTTAGATTTCTGCTGCAATATAACCCAGAAAGTCATTCTATCTGACTAGCTACAATCAACCACCTATGAAATTGGGAACAGCAATGACTACAATCTTCCAGAAAAATGTACTAGAAAAAAAGATTTGCACCAACTTAAAAAAAAACAGATTACCTTTAAAGCATAGCAGCAGAGAGGGTGAATCCTACAACGTTTTCAGACAAAATTTTGATTGAATCATTGAAACGAGCCTTCCTACGATCTCATTTTAACCAAAAAAAATGTCTCAGGGGCAAACCCTACAACGTTTTCAGACAAAAAATTGATTGAAATCTCCCTACGAAATCATTTTAACTAAAAAAAATGAAAACGATTTTTTAATTAATTTTGGTCGCAACTTGTTGTCATCCACCCTCTCTGCTGCTAAAGTTTTCAGTTCTGGGTTAATAATTCTTTTACGATTTCAACCGAATATTTGATCAAGTCCGATACGATATCGTGTCCGAGGATCATGTAAATTTATTGTTGCGAATCCGTGTGGTTTTGACTGAGCATGACTAAAGAAATCTCGAAATTGATTGAAGTCCATATCAGAACACCATGTCTGCCAAATATTTCTAAGAGTATGAGTATCAACTCCGTTGAATACAGACAATAAATTGCAGTTATCTCTGATGACTTTGGGAACCTGAGTGTAGCGTTGAGTGACATATATCACGTCAGTGTTTTTGTGACGCCCACGGGAAAATATTCTAGCAGGATTCTTTTGTTTATCCAACATTATATCGTCGTATACGACTAAATTGTTAATATCTCCATCAATATCATCAATACTCGGTGCTTCATCGATATCGGTTATAAAATCAATGGCGTTCTCACCCTTAATTTCTGATGCATTCTCGTTAAAATCCTTTAACACTTCATAACATCGTTGATCATCTACGCTAGGGGCAATTAAATACAACTTATCCCACTTCATCCATCTCATTATTAAATTGAGCAACAATTGCGTTTTACCGGATCCAGATGGCCCGATTATAATCATCCGGATAGAGTTTGGTAGCGCTGCATGATGCTTAATTGGTTCTCTTGTTTTAGTCGCTGAAAAATCAATTATATCCATATTTCTATACATAAATTATGGATCTATATTGTGTGAAGTGTAAAACGCGTACTGGCACAGATGATGTGACGACGGTTACAACTAAAAATAACAGATCAGCACTTACTGGTAAATGCGTGCAATGTGGTACAAAGAAATTTAGATTTGTGTCTATGAAATCTGATTTAAAAAAAAACGAGGAGGTGATATCGCAGCCAAATTGGCTAAGCTCCCTGGAACCCCATGGGCAAAGTACCCCGGAGAAAAGCACCTTCCAGGATATAGCTACTGTGGACCGGGAACCAGACTTGATATCAGACTCAATAATCAAAATCAACCCAACCCCGGTGAAGAACCAATAAACGCCATTGATAAGGCCTGTCACCTTCATGATGTTGCTTATAAAAGCGGCAATCTGCAAAACAGGCATCTAGCAGATGTGAAATTAATTCATGCGTTAAATGCTATTCCTGATAAATCTTTTAAAGAAAAATTGGCTTCATTTTTAATAAAATCGGCTATGAAAAGTAAATTGATGTTAGGTGCCGGTAATTAATAATATGGATTCAATTTATTATTCTCCGAGGGGATACTGGAGGGGTAACGCTGCAATCAATAAACTCGCTAGCGCTGCAAAAGTGAAAAAAAACCACTGCGGCGGATTGGTTATCCAAACAGGCACTATGGCAAATTTATCTACCACCGCCTAAACAAATTCAATTCTCGCATTTTGATGTGACCGCTCCTAATGAAGTTCATCAGGCTGATATATTATTTCTGCCACATGATCGTGGTTACAAATATGCGTTAACCGTAGTTGATATTGCAAGTCGATACAGAAAAGCAGAACCGTTAAAAACAAAATCAGCCACTGAAGTCGCTTCTGCATTTGAGAGGATTTATCGAAGGGGTCCTCTGCACTGGCCAAATCTATTGCAGGTTGATCCGGGCAAGGAATTTCAGGGTGTAGTGTTATCTACAATGAAACATCATAATGTCACCATACGACGAGGGCATACTGCGCTACATCGCGATCAGGCCATTGTAGAACGATTTAATCGGACGATTGCTGAGCGGTTATTTGGATATCAATACGCAAAAGAATTCATTCAAAAAAAGCGATCCCATGAATGGGTTAAAAGATTACCATCTGTGATTACTGCACTGAATAACGAGATTACTAGAACAATCAACATGAAACCTATCAACGCGATTAAAAAGAAGTCAATACCCGTACAACCACAAAAAGATTTCAAAGAACCAATTCTTGGTAGTAATGTCATTGTGAGGTACTTATCCGAACCAGGAGAGCTTGAAGGGGGTAGAAAAAGGGCTACTGATCCTATTTGGAGCGTCACTACGCATAAGATATCTAGTATAACACGATCAACTGGTAGACCTCCAGTCTATAAACTGGATTCAACTGCCCCTCAGCGGGGTTTTACTCGACAACAACTACAAGTGATTCCCGAGGATACTCAATTGCCACCGCATGGTCTTAACTAGCACCGTTGCGTCTATTGCACTAAAGACAAGTCAACATCACATTATTTCTGACATGACCGAGATTGTTATTTTTTCTGTCTACGGTGAATTGGCGAGGATCTTTATCCGAATACTGCCAACGCATTATACAATTGCAACTCGCGCAGTGATTATTCTGTTGTTTCTTCAAAGTGATTATTAATTTAGCATCAATATCAAATTCTCGTTGTTTTCTTTTTGTCCTGTTGTTTGTAACCGGAGATTTTTTTATTAATGATGCTAACATCAATATCACTTATTGTTGTGTCATTATCATCGAGGACAACTCTTCGAAGTTGATTTATGTTTCGTACTCTGGATACTGCGAGATAGACTAAATTCGACCATTCGATGTGATTATCCACCATCCAAACAATTGTATTCGATATAGTCAATCCCTGTGAAGAGTGTATTGTTGCTGCGTATCCTAGCGTCCACGGGGATTTATTAGCACGCAATGCATCTTCAACAACATTGATATCAACCAGCACAATATCATTTAATACGAGAATCTGCTTTTGACTCTGTCCTGGAATATCAACTTCGATGTTCTGTTTTCGTGTATCCGATGGTCTATAACAAAGGGGCACTGGAAGCGTTGCAAATTTTTCTTTATGCAATTCAAATAACTTCATCTGAAGTGTATCCCTGACTATTTTTCTACTTGCAATGATCAAATCGTTTGGTCTCCACGCTTCCCAGAAATCATTCATTGGGGTTTCTGAAATCACTTCACGCGCTATTTCGCATTGGATTCTATCCGGTTGTAATCGAATTAGCGCTTTGAACTCGCGTAATCGTTCATCAAGTGATCTATAATCAGTGGTGATTTCTTCATAGTAGTCTACAAAACCCTTTAGCCATTCATGTGGGGATCCACCGACAAATGGTGGTGGTTGGCCGTGATCCCCGCACATGACGACTTTTGTGTTTTTGGTTAACAACCACTCAAGAAATGTTTGTAATACATCTAATGACACTGTGCATATTTCATCCCAAATTAAGATTTCAGGAATGAATTTATCACCCATACGCTCAGGAGTCCATTTGTCACCTTTCCATCGAAAGAAGCTGTGATAAGTACAGGCATTTACCCCTCGCTGTATCATCTCTCTGGCGAGTCTGTGAGTCGGTGTTAGCACAATCATGTTAGAAACGCTAGCGTTTCCACGACGAAATAATTCAATTGCGCGAGTTGTCTTTCCTGACCCACCACAACCGTTTAAATAAACTGTCTTATATCTACATACTGGATCAGATACCGGTGGTGCATTAGAAAGTTCTGATTGAATTTCAATACGGTTACAACAAATATATTTATCATCCATGGCAACGTCTGCGGATTCACAATACTCATGTAGCATCTCTTTTTTAAATCGCCAACGTCCCCAATTTTCCTCGGGATCTGTGAAAGCCGCTACAGCTGATTTGTATTCACTGTGGATATACATCGAATCAGTGGCTACTCTAACCGCGGTATTAGGAAATCTATTTATCATCGAAAATAGATTAATAGAAGCATAGGCTAACATTGAACTTCTCAAATGTGTGTACTGGGAATTATATCCATCACAGTAGGTAACAACCGTACCTAATTTCTCACCATTGGATAGAAAAGCATCCTTACGGGATACAAGTTTTCCCTGTTTCATTAAATCCGCTACAATAAAATCGTATTCAGCGACATCTATGATCAACCGCGAAGAGTATTTTGCGTTATCGTATCGTCCACCCTGGGTAAATTTACCGATTATTCTTCTTCCGAGATCTTTTGCTTGTTCTTTTTTAATTTCAAATAACTTCTTAGACCAATTTATGATTTCTTCTTCACTGAAATCTGGAAACTGTTTTCGTAGTTCGTTGATTATTCTATCTAGATTGGGTTGTGGTAGCCAAACTTCTTTCTGAGCTCGATAACATATAATAGCCTCGGAAACAATCAACGATATTAGCATACCACAATCAATCATATATCTCAATAGCACTATTGGCATCCAGGCCTTTTCAGATAGGTGTCTACCGAGCCAAACATAACTACACGGATGTAATCCTGACGCTAATTCAAATGATATCACACGAGCGAATCCGGTTAAATCAAAATCAGGTAATGGACCATTAATCGCAACACGAGTCATTTCATGTGTGGGGTGTCCAAATCGTTTGAAGTAGTTACTACATTCCCCATACCCGAGAAAACTTCCGGGATAACACGCGGCTATATCAATTGAAATCATACCATCACGTGAGTATTTCGTATTCCACAGTCCTCCATGACCAAATTCGACACAACTCAATTTAACATCCTCGAGAAAATCACTTCGTGTTGGACGCCATGTGTTTTTTTCTCTTGCGAAGTGAGCTACCACTGATGGAATAGTAAAACTATCCGTGAGTAGTTTTTCATGGGAATTCTCCGGTGAAAAATCACTAGCGATTTTTCTCATTCTGTTATCTAATTCTTCAATGCGATATAATTCGCCATTCGGTCTTACAAATTGATCGAATCCTATTTCGGGATCTTCATCACTTCTAAGTAACCACACTGACACAGGATCATCCTTACACAACGCATGAATAGCATCGAATAATTTCTCTTCATAGAAAATATCCCCGACGAACTCCTTAGGGATATATTTCACGGTTCGTTCTCGTGGAAATATTGTTACCGCAGGTGTCCACGCGTGTTTGTTATGATCAATAATCTGTATTGGCGCTCCATTTTTGTTATATTTCGGTTCGTATAAAACCTCTCCGGTTATCGTCATAACGGTTATTGGGAATCGTAATGATGTTTCTAATTTAGCTATATCAGAAATCTTTGCACCATGCTGTTTCACTGTCAGTTCCCACTCGGTTATTTTCCTACGTCGCAGATCAGTTAGTTTATTTCCTCGGGATGCATTTGTGAAGTGTTCTATTATTCGTTCTGCTACACAATTAAGCCCTGACGAATATTTCATAGGAGCTAGTTTTGCGATATCGGGTTTATCATTTAACGGATATATCCCATAAACCATTGCTGTTACGGGATAAGATCTTTCGTAGTATGGTTTATCAATGCCGGTTAGAATCCCTGGTTTGGAATCTCTACTCACAATGACAGCTTTTTTATTCTTGAGGATTGGTTCAAATTTATCCTTAATAATCCATTTGCCATCGACTTCGATAATGAATTTGATTCGGAAAAAATACCGTTTTTCCCCAACACGTGAAATTATCACTGCTGCTTTTTCATCATTCATGGTAGCATCAACAACACCATCAATTCGAAATGTTGACCAACAATAAGATGCTCCATCACGCTTAAATTCATTAAAACAGTCTCTGATTTTACTAATCATGGCTTTATCAAGAATTGTATTCTTTGGTGTATTAGAAGCTATATCGAGATTGAATTGAGCATCTTTCCAGGGGTAATCTCTCTTGGACGTTTTTTTTGGTTTATCGAGATTAAATCTGGGACTAATTTTCAATAATCTCTTAAACTCTTTCATGTTTCCGTCTATTGGACGTTTTTTGGGTTTATCGAGATTAAATCTAGGATTGATTTTGTTACGTTTTTTGGGTTTATCGAGACTAAATCTAGGATTGATTTTTAATAATCTCTTAAACTCTTTCATGTTTCCTTCTATTGGACGTTTTTTGGTTTTTTTTGGTCTATCGAGATTAAATCTAGGATTGATTTTTAATAATCTCTTAAACTCTTTCATGTTTCCGTCTCTTGGACGTTTTTTTGGTTTATCGAGATTAAATCTAGGATTGATTTTTAATAATCTCTTAAACTCCTTATCAGCATTTTTCGAAGGCGTTCTCCCTAATTCCTTCATGCTATAATTAAAACAAGCATTTAAATGAAAGATTTTTATATAATGAATCACTGCAAGTGGCTTATGATTGGATCAGTAATCCCGTGTAACAAATCATGCAGAAATGAGTTCTGTGGGTATCATATGCAAAGCTTTCGTCGTGGAAGCCTTGGTCCGTTACCGTGCATACGATGTGGAGTTGGGGTTAGGGGAAAATCTCAGTTGTGTTTGAATTGCGGTGGTAAGCGATACAGGGAGTTGAAGCGTTATTATGATAAAAGAATAAAAAATGGACAATCAATCAGAAATTTTAACCCTGACGCTGACAAAGTCAGTATTCTTGACGCTGACAAAGTCAGTATTCTTGACGCTGACAAAGTCAGTATCAAGGATAAAATCATAAGAACTCCTCAAGACTACATCGAAAGATTTATCATTAAACCAAACGATGAATTAGACAAACAATAGTATTATGTATACGAATGAACCAAGAATTCAGACAACACCCTGTGATCACAAATTATGAAGCATCCAGTGATGGTGTTGTAAGAAACCGCAGACTGAAGAAATCAGTTGGTGCTGACAATGGTATGGGGTATTTGGTGTTTACTGTTGGCGGGGAGAAGAGATATCTCAATCATCGTTTCGTGTATGAGTGTTTTTATGGATTGATCGAGGATGATTTTGTTATTGATCATATCGATTCTAATCCCAAAAACAATTCTTTATCAAATCTGCAGGCTATCACACAAAGTGAAAATTCCGAACGAGGGGGGAGTGGGAAATACTCGAAAAAAGCGAGACCTGTGAAATCTTTGAATACGATAACTAAAGAAGAAAAAATATTTCAATGAATGAATGAAGCCGGTAAATTTTTCGATATTTGTATATCCTCAGTACGATTCGTTGCAGAGGGAATAACCAAAACGGCGATTTCAAAAAAGACAGGACAGAAAATTCGATTTAGTTATGTCTAATGCGTCATATTTTTCATTTAGAAATATATAATTGTTATAGAATAATGAATTCTGAAAACATGAATAGCATCATATCCGAGATTTCAAAATTGAAAAGTTGGGATATTGAACTATCAGATGGTTTAAATCCTGATCAAATCATGTCTGATTTTCAGGATATAGAATACGGAGTTAACAACAATAAATATATGCTACCAAAGAAGTATGCGCTCATCAAAAGAATTCAGAATTCTATTAAGGACTCTCTCGCATTTTCCAGTGACGTAAGTGTGTTCGCTCCGTTGTATACCATCGTAGAACGAATACGAAAAGAATTGGGGTACGAATACGAATTGAAAAAGGAGGTTAATTCTAAAGTTAGAAACCTACGGGCGTTAATTCAAGAAAATGAACAATTTTGATTGACCAACCATTTATCATTATTTGATTGACCGACTATTTATCATTATTTGATTGCCCGACCATTAATCATTTTTTTTTAGCCGACCCTCAAGGGATGTCAAAAATCGATGGTGTTAGGTCGGGATTGAAAAATTGTTTTACAATTGAAAAATTGTTTCTGATTTTAAATAATGGTCAATGAAGCATTAACAACCCGATTGGCTCGTGAACGACTGGATGCAATCAGGAGATTTGTACCAATTCGTGACTCTGTACGGAATAAACTACAACAACGACAGAGTCTTCAGACTGATTTTGCTATGGGATCCGAAGAATTGTTTAAACCAGTAACCACAGCAACGAAAGGGATAGAGCGTGCTATACTGGGAGATGTTCCCGAGACGGGAAAATCTGTTATTGGTGAACTCGAAAAAATAGCAGCGAAAACTGAACAAACAAAACAAATGGAATCAAAAGAAATAGTAGATGATTTACGCGTGATATTTAACGAGGCGGGTTTAGCAGCAATCATTGAGACTAAACTAGGAAAAATTCCTGCGCTTGTTGTTACGACTTATGAAAACAGGAAAAATTTGTTGAAACCAGAACATCATAACTTTGTTAGAGATATAACTCACTGGGCTGATATATTCTACAAAATCAAAAGTGAAAAAACAGGTAGAATTAAGAAGAAGGGTAACGCATCATACATTGGATATATCAATGAGGTGGGCGAAGTGTATAATCAATACGAAGAGTTTAAACAACAAAAAAAACCGCAAAAATTGCGAGGAAGGCGACAGCAACCTGCAAAGAAAATATCTTTTTCACCTAAAAAACAACTACCACCACCTAATCGAGATGGTGATGTTATTGATTATTTACAAAAAGCCGATTTAGACGAAATGAATGAAGCAACTGGTTATAGCGGAAGCGGATTGCAAGATTCCAGTGAGAATCCAAGGATTTCATGTCCTGGTAGTGTTCTCAGTGATATATCACGATTAGAAGTTCTTGTAGGAGGTTTCCGAGCTGGAAACAATTCACCGGAAATAATTAATGAAGCAGCTGATATCTGTAGACGGATATTTCAAGGCGGTATCATGGATATCAAAACATATCGAGATTTCATTGGCGAGTTAGCGGAAAGTGGGTATCACAGTGATTAATTACCGAGACTGAATAAAAACGCTAGCGTTTCCAATTGAAAAATGGTTTCTGATTTCAAATAATGATCATACACTACAATCATGATAAACCAACCCCCGTCTATGTAGTTAATTCACGGTTTCCAGTTTATAGAGCATACTACGGAGATGGTTTAGGCAATACCATTGCAGGGTTATTTGCGAGAATGGCTCCAAAAGTGATGCCGTTGGCTAAACAATTAGGAATGAAAGCAATTGATGTTATTCGTGATAAGGGTATTGGTGCTGTTGGAGATCTTGCTGGAAAAGCGTTTTCAACCGCGAAGAATAAATTAACATCATTAGTGAGACGAAAAAAGAAACCGTTACCGTCTACAGCGGAAATGCCTGCAAGTGTTAGTAGAATTATAAATAACGCAGTAGACTAAAAATTAGCGTCGATGGTGACTCCCTTGATAAATCAAGGGGACCAAAATAACATGATAGCAAACATGATAGCAGGAAGTGGCTTTAAAAAAACACGACGATGAAATGAAAAATCACGATTTAGACTCTGATAAATAGAATAAAATGTTCAAAAGGTCACCTGATCCAGCATTTGATATGGATGCCCCAGTTGGCAAGAATGATTCTGTACGCGATTTTCAATTTTATTCTTATCACGCAGTACAACCAGATCTCCGATCGCGAATTGAACTTCAAGTTCATGATACCAGTAAATACTTTTTGCCTTGTGAAGCGTTTATTGAAGTAGAAGGAGAACTTGTAACAAATGATGCTGCACATAATGATCCACCATATGACATTAACTCAAATGTCCGAGTTGGTTTTGTTAATAACGGCATCATGGCGTTATTTGAAAGCGCTAGATATCTCAATGATGGAAAAGAAATTGAATCCATTGACCGTGAAGTTGATATGGCCACAACAATCATAGGGTTAGCGAGATATTCTGATGATTATTCAAGATCAGCGGGTCCATCTATGATGTTTGCAAAGGATACCTCTGATAACGCTGATCACCTTCAATTCATTAAAGTGTTAACAGCACAGGGTACTGCAGAAGGCAATCAACAAGAAGCAGCTAATCCAGAACGTCGAACTAGACCCGGAGCTGCGTTTGATATTCTCGGAGGCGTTAATGGTAATCTCAATTTAGGATTTGCAACACGCGTAGCAACGTTGCATGGGCAGCGTCGACGATTTTCATGTGCGATTCCACTGCATCATATATTTGGATTCTGTAGAAACGTCCGAAAAGTTATTTATGGAGCGAAGCATACAGTAGCACTTGTACGAAAGGGTACTGATGATGATGCAATCTGGCGTAATGCTGGGGTTGCTGCCGGTAAAGTCATTTTAACAAAACTATCATTGTGGATGCCAGTATTAACTCTATCAATCACAGAAGAACAGCGACTACTATCATTTATGGACCAAGGAGGAAAGTCGTTATTGAGTTGGTTATCAGTGACTACGGATACTAAACAAGACAATGTTGATGGTACATTCACATGGCACCTGGCATCAAAACAAGGGATTTCAGCTCCACGTCATATATTTATTGCGTTACAGAATGCTGCGCGAGTTGGTAATCAAGAACGAAGTCATATGATATTTGATTAGTTAGGTGTTAATGAAGTCTCGCTGAGAATAAACGGACAGCAGGAACCATCCGAGGATATACAACTTGATTACGGTCAGAATCATATTGCACGTGTCTATCATAACCTGTTGTCATTTATGGCACGTGATCAAAATGTGGATACTGGTTTGCAAATATCGCAATTGGATTTTAAAAGCCTCTATCCGATTTATTACTTTTCACTTGAACATCTTGATTTAACAAGACAATCTGTCGTTGATATACACTTTAGAGCCCGTGTAACCCGTCCGACTGGTCCACCAGTTGGTGGGGTACCTCCTATCCTTATCCCGAATTATAGAGCGGTTGCTGTCATTCTCAGTGATAAATCAATGCTACTCGAAGGTGTTGGTGGAAGAATGAGAGTGGTAGATGCACCAGTGGAAAACATGTAAACGATTTAGAATCAATTTATTATGTATAAAATGTCATATAGTGTTATTAGTGTTGCGTTAACTACCGGTCAATTAAAAAAATTGCAATCGGAATCAGCTAAAAAATGTGGAACCACAATCACGTTGAAACCCAACCAAATGACTGGTGGTGCAAATAAACTATCGCTGACAACTCGTCAGGTGAAACATTTCAATGATGCACTTGCAGCCAAAAAAGGTGTTCAGATTACTCTCTCTGCGGCTGCTATCAAAAATATGATTAAAACAGGCGGTATATTTCCGTTGTTAGCTGCGATTCCAGCATTGATTGCGGCAGCAGCCCCAGCGGTGGCTAAAGCGGCAGCGTTAGGAGCCGTTGGTACTGCAGCAGGAATGGCACTAAAGAAAGCAACTGGGAAAGGATATAAAAAAAGGGACGATCCGTTCACGGATTGGGTCTAAGACTACCAGGAACCCCGTATTCGTGGTACAGCGGAAAGGGTCTAAGACTACCAGGAACGATTTATTAATTGAGGAATCGAAGATTCCTATGTCCAATTTTGATTTAATGGATGCGGCTAAAAAACTAGCGATTAAAAATTTCAGAGGTGTTTTTATGAAATATCAATTACCACATCAACCAAACAAAACTGAAACAGGTATTATTAATCTCGATAACAGCACCGGACCTGGAACTCACTGGGTTGCATACGCTATTGATCCACGTGGGATTGTTTATTTCGATTCATATGGATTAGCCCCACCAAAAGAGTTTATGCGGTATATAAAAACCCTTCCAATGAAGACTTGGTATTCTACGCTACCAACACAAACGATGATTGACCCACCAATATGCGGCAGCGAAGTATTAAATGTCCTTGACGCTATTTCTAACTCCTTGAGTAACCCAAGCGGAAAACCACCACATGTTGTCGTGAATGAATACACTAGTAATCGCTGGCAACGACGAAGTCGTCAAAAACGATTTTAGAGAGAGAAAGAGTTTTACAATAACATGATTGATATTTGGGGGAGATCTTTGAAACCCAAACCCGATGACACTGCACCACCTGATTCTGTCAAGGATGTAAAAAAAACTAATCAAAGATGAAATAGCTGAGACGTTGAACTTAACAAATGTTGATCCTAATGAAATAGTTGTATTTCAAGACAAACAGGGTAAATTGAAATCCAGTGATGTGTCATTGAATGACATTTTGATACGGCAGCGCGACGCCGCTGAAAACTCTATTGCGCTGTATTCCAACGACGGACGACTTAAACCAGGCGCACTTGTGTCTACGATCACAGACGCGATTGCATCCCACAACAAGATGATTATCACCAACAACCGCATGATTACCGACAACGACAACAGGATTACCACCCAAGACAACAAGATTACCATCCACGGCCGTGAGCTGGATGATCATATACGAGGTTATAATTCTTTTCGCAAAAATGTTATACATAAATTCTTTGGAACCCCTCTTGTGGTTGGCATGACTCTCACTGAAATTAAAGACTTGTTGAATTCATTCTTCGCTAACAAGGAAGCTGGAAGGATAATGACTGCTTCAGAATTCAAGGCAAATTATCTCGAGATTTCTAAACTAATAGAAGATCAAAAACCCACTAACGACATTGTTGGTAGATTCTTTGGAAACCCGCTTGTGGCAGGAATGACTCTCGCTGAAGTTAAAAAAGCTATTGATGAACAAAAACGCATCAGCGAAATGGCTAAAAATGTCTTTGAGGGCTCTGAAAGTTATAATATCACGACGACATATTCTCAACTCAACGGGCATTATGTCATGCAAAAAGGTTTGGAATTTAACCACCTTTTGATTTCAATTTTTAGTCGCCGCGATAAAACGATGATGAAATATACCGAAATCAATAAAACCTATCTCGACGTTTACGACGATATTCTTAAACTAAAAGAAAAATCTGAAAGGGTAAAGCATGGGACCTTTGATTGGATAAAAGACTCTAATGCTAAATTGAAAGTCAATATCGGGGAGTGGCCCCATGGTATCTACAGGATGACGTTAATCTCTGACAAGCAATTTGATATCATCGTAAGCGGTAAAACCTATTTTGGTGGCACCGCAACAGTAATTATCCGGGGTGAAGAAGAATTTGAGATTGTCGCGGTTGATAGTACGATTAGATCAAAAATATCCTGGTGCTTAGAATTCATATGCGAAGTAAATAACTAAATTAAAAGGATTTCACAATTGAAAACGCTAGTATTTTTAAAATAACAATGATTTCATCAACTCAATGTCGCTATGATCAGGTCAGAGAATTTCAGAATAGACTCAAAACCCTCACTGAGGAGTATCAAATAAAAATAAAAAAATACCGACGAAGAATCACCGCAATTGATGTTATTATATACTCGGTGTCAAGCGTTCTCACTGGCGCCGGAATAATACTTGCATCGGTTACAATGATTGCCCCGGTCGTAGTTCCAATTTGCATTTCTGCGGTGGCTACAATCGGGGGTATATCAACCGGGATAGCAAAAAAGATATCATCATGCAGCCAGAGTAAACTGCAGAATTACTTAATTCAATTTCATATTGCATCAACCGCATACTCGCAATTATCATTGATGATATCGTCGTCACTCGATAATACAATTATATCAGATAGTGAATTCTCAGCGATGGTCAGTATTTTTGATTCCGCGATATCAAAATTAGAGCGACAACATGAATATAATAACAATGACAACACCGATGGAATCAGAAAACACGAACCCAAAAAACAAAATGATCTCAATAATATCAACATTACCAGATTGTGAGTTCTCAGTGATGGTCAGTATTTATGATTCCTCGATACCAAAATTAGAAATAAATCATGAGTATAATAACAATGACAACACCGCAGGAATTACTTCAACGAATAGTGGAGAACACAAACCCAGTACAAACAAGCATGATATCAATAACATCAACGAATCCAGAATTCAGTGTGAATTTCCCCTCTCCGGTCCCAGTGAAGGAGATAGCGCTAGCAAAACTACGAGTGTATCACAGTTGGCCTAATATCAGATCAAAATCATTTGGTGGTCAACAACCCAATAATTCTTTAGTGTTTGCAAATAAGAATAAACCCGACGGAACCCCAGACTGGAACGTCGTTTCGATACCAACAGGGTCATACCAAATCGAACAAATCAATAATGAATTCGCGCGTAGACTAAAATCGATTACTGGAAAAGAATCAAAAATCGCTATAACAGTTCATGAGCCGACACTATCATCCGCAATTGAGATAAGCACAGAAGGATACGTCGTAGATATCAATCAAAGTTCTATTAGAACCGTACTAGGATGGCCTGAATTACCACCGGAAAAATCCACCACCGACTTAACCACGGATGTACAATCATATCATGAAATCAATCCCAGTTATCGAGATGATTTATCTGATATAAGAAAAGGAAAAATCGCCGATAGATTTATATTCACCAACAAAGACACATTGCAATGGGATTTTATCATTAAAAGAACAACCGACTCATCTGTTACTATTTCATTTACGCTAACTGACGTCCGTGGTTATTTTAATGAGATTAAACAATTATATGACACACAACTAGAACAACTACGGAAAACAAGATCGCAAAAACACGTTGAAATAATAAATCAACTTATATCGGACATGGAATATATCTATGAACTAATTATTCAAACAATAATTAATGACAACAGCGACAATAAACAACGATTCCTAACCGATTACAATATCACAGAAGACAATCTGCGTAATTTCAAGTTTCCGAAATACAACGCTGATGAATTAGCAAGAATTGTTAAAACCGATATCAAAGCGCTACAAAAATCAGATTTAACTGTCCTCCTCAAACACAATAATGACCCAGATGGTGGCGGTAGGCATATCGCTCCGTTCAACGTGAATATTTCATCGGTGATTGCGCTTAATTTAGTGTGTGATGTTATCGAAGGAAGCTATCAAATTAATCTCGAACGATCAAATCAAGCTCAGCAAGGATATATTCTTTATTCGTTTGCACCAACAGCTCCTCCAGGATTCCTAATTATTGAAAACCCAATTAATCCTGTCTACATGCGATGCCATAATAATTCGTTAACGAGAATTAATTTCAAACTCACCGACCAGTCAAATAATCTGATTGATTTACAAGAAGAGGTGTTAGCGATTAGTCTGTTTGTGAAATCATAAATGATTTTCATCCTAAAGACTCGATCAAATTATTTATTATTTGTTAACCCAGAACTGAAAACTTTAGCAGCAGAGAGGGTGGATGACAACAAGTTGCGACCAAAATTAATTAAAAAATCGTTTTCATTTTTTTAGTTAAAATGATTTCGTAGGGAGATTTCAATCAATTTTTTGTCTGAAAACGTTGTAGGGTTCGCCTTTTTTTTGGTTAAAATAAGATTATAAGACGGCTCGTTTTAGGATTTCAATCAAATTTTGTCTAAAAACGTTGTAGGATTCACCCTCTCTGCTGCTAGCATTGATCGTTTTATATATACACTAAGAAAATGAAAAATAAGTTCTGTCTCTGTCAATATTTTATAAGTTTATGATTTTGCCGCAGCAATAACAAACAGTCATTTGTTTGGTTCTCTTATAGAGCACCTTTAGTAGCGCCAACAATAACATATAAACATTCATCAAAGCAAGCCGAAGACCTTTGATCACAGAAAGTCAGCATCAAACTTAAATAAAAGCATTGTTTAGTTTTTCATAGTGATTGGAATATATTGTGCCAAAATAAGTTTCCTGTTTACAACAAAAAAAGTTTTGCTTACAATCGCTACCAATGGCGGTTTAAAACCCTCGTTAAAATTCCAATACTTTCAAACAAACGATATCTGGCAGTCAAGTTAAACAATGGTGAGACATCTCACAAGATTGTTAAAACGTTTTAATTTATTCACATGTTTTCATTTCTCTACCAAAAGCCTCATTCCCATGATAGCTCCTGCATTATAGTAGTCGTCTCTGGCTGACCAAAATCTTGGCCAATTTAAGTACATGTAACTGTCACGGAATGATGTACTTTTTATTCAGCAAATACATGTACTTGGGTTTCGTTTATCGTGTGCAACGATACCAAAGGGTGATTCATATATATGGGCGGTTGTACTTCGAAATCGTGAGTACAATTCGCTCTATGCCGCATGCGCAGGGTCTTCTCGATACGGAGAACAAAAACGTATAAATACTCTACTATATGTGAAGGGTCTTCACATTACTAATGGTTTTGTCAGCAAGCAACTTGTTTAAAGGACTCTAGCTGTAGAGCTCTTGATCAGAGTGAGGATTCGCACAACTCTAGCTGCTGTAGGGGTAGGTAAAGTTTTAGTACTGAGTGATAACTTTTGTATTACATGTACTATATTTACCTTTGCATGTTTGTTATATAGTTTTTACACTGCATAATGCGTGCAATTTCTACTCTTGTTTGCAAGGCATTTAGATTGGTAATGTAAAGCGATATTTTTTTTTAAACAAATAGAATTGTTTACTATAAGCTTTTTCGATCAGGGAAGGTTTACTATAGAACCTGTCATTTTGAAACTGATAATAAGACAGTCTTTAAAATTTAACGTGTATAACGTCATTACGTTATGTCTGTATCACGTTTAGTACACGGTGTCGGGTATATTTTCAGCTATTGATCCAAGGGTAGGAATATCCGGGTTGACCGGAATTGCCTGAAGGTAGAAACGTCCGTGTGTCCGGTGCGTTTATGGTCAAGAGTGGCGAAGGAGACCCAGCTATACAGCCGTCAAAGGACCTGGGTGACGGGAGGGTCTAATGTTTCAAGGTGTTTAGGCAAATTATGAGTTTGTAAGACCCAGTATTTTCTTCGAGTCTAGAAGAGAGGTGGCATGTCTGAGCGAATACATTTTTACTATATGAGTAAAAAAAACAACAACCCAGCATTGTTTACGATGTGAGTGAACTATATTCATCTTTTAGAATCATTTGTGTATATTTCTCCAGGGGTTTTGTATCATTGTATAATTTATTTGTATCATTGTATAATTTATTTGTATCCCTGTATAATTTGTTTGCATCTTTGAGTCTGTGCGTTTTATGTTTAAATAAATCCAATTTTTGGATTACAATATGCACACATCTCATTTTTGTGCTTATATATATATCGCCACATTAAATCATATTTATTATCTGTATCCTCAAACGTGTTCTGTTGTCAATCTGAAATATCCCTCCCGGTTATCTTGTTACAGTAACATATAAACATCTATACAGCCACATGTTACTAAGATAATACATATGAAAGTGAATTTCAAGAAGCATGTTTGTTGACAATGGGATATCGATGAAACAAGGACTACTTTTTTTCTTATAAATACACTTTAGATGAGGTTTCTAATGGGATTTAAATGATTATGAATTTTTCTAACATGATCAAAATGCTATAATTCATGGATTTTTCATATGTATATTATTTAACACGTTATGGAGTGGACTAGACAATTTAACTGAAAATTTGATGAAACGTCAGCACCTATACATGTCATCTGATTGTAATACAGCTAATAAAAATGGTCTACAATGGGCATGTTTTCTTTTAATATCAGACACTATATTAATGGAATATTTACTTTCCAATCAATGAAAGTAACAAATTTCATGCATCACTGAAAAAATACAATGATCAGGACACAGTCGTGTGACTCCTCTCTTCATTGTTAAAAGATGCGGGTTATTAAAACTTCATGAATATTCATGAAATTTTAAATCCAATCAGGAGATGTGGTTGTAGCACATTCTTACACATAGAAATAATCCCTCAAACTTTATTTAGATTTTACCAAAAGGTTGGCAATCAGAAAACAAAAGCATTATATATAAATATATAATAAAGGCTGCATAGTTCAAGCTTTATTTTGCCACCAACATTGTTAAAGTTTATAAACCAACTGCAACAAGCATTAACTTTGTCAAATATTTTATTCTCCCTGTGTCGATATTGTCAGCCATATTTGAACTTTCAAACAACTTACAATTTTTTCACAACTGATGTTCCAACACTAAATTTATTAATAATTTTGCTCCAAGTGGTGCTCAGGAAAAACATGCTAAAATTATTTTTTTAAAAATAGTTTTAGCAAAGAATTGTTTGTTGTATGGTTCGACAGTTTTAAGCCACAAAATGCAGAGATTTTTGTCCACTATATATATATTCTCAAGTTGTCGATGTTGTAAATATCTGAACCAACAAATGGTTATCGTTTAAAAATATGAACAACCTTATATTCATTATGTTATTGCATTTGTTTAAATTTTGAAATGGGATATTGATGAAATATTGATTTAAAATTTGCACCACTATCAGACAAATGCAAAGTTTTAGGATGACAATTTTTTTAATACTTTGACAAGTGTAGCAAAGTAAATACATGCACACTTTATGTGAGTTCTTAAAGTTCCAATGCATTGATAACATTTGAGAGGATCAATACATTTTTCAAAATACAAAACATAATAAAATGCTTGAAAGCGATAAATTATTTTGCAGATATTTGATAATGACAGGTTAGTGTAAGATGGCAGCATTTTTTTACTCCATTCTGCAAGGAGCTAAATATAACATCACAGGATTTAGAAGATGAAACAAAATTGAATCCTATTCATGAGATTAAGTCTTACAACATTATTCCAATGACAATTATGAATAAACATTGCATTAGGTTGTTTTCGAAGTTGTTTTACTTACATATGAACTATTGCTAATGTGATATATTTGTATTAAGTTAAATGTCATAAAGTTGAAAAGTTTATTTGCGTTTCATTTATAAATGAAAATATTGAAGTTGGACATCATATTGAATGCAAGCCATGAAATCAGCAGGAAAAATGCAATCTGCATATCAAATTTCATATTTTTTTAAAAGAAAGTTATAACACTGTTTATGGAAAGAGCATTTAAATTCGGTCCATGACTGCAACATAATCTGAATACATTTACATAAAACACAAATTCTAAAAAATCTTTAAATATTGTGGAAAACTTAAAAGTTGCCTAAACTGTTTTCTAATATATTTTTAAAATATTAACTGTCTTGAAATGTTGTTAAACAGATCTATATGAAGAAATCAATTGTTTGCAGGCATATACTGTTACAGGTTAGACCCTGATTCATGGAAGGATACTCCTAATTTGCTTTGTAACGAGACCCTGTGCTTTTTAAGTTATTTCAATATCAGAGGAGATGCCTTAGTCCTACATGGAAGACATAGCACATGTTGACTTTGTTCAAATGCCAAGCATAACTATCAGCGTAAGTTCTTTTATGTAGGACACAGGCACTTGATTCTGAGTAAATTCATGTATACACTCACCATATGGTGAGTGTATACATGAATTTACTCAGAATCAAATGCCTTTTTATGTAGGACTAGGGATTGCCTGTCCTTAACATAAAGTGATGGTGGTATTAATAAATAAAAGCTCTTGTGAGCTTCTACAACTACTCTGGCAGTAAACAATATCTCGCTTGACAGGTTATCCAAGCGGTAAACAAAGTTAAACAAACTGACTTACCTTTATCATAAGAAAAACCCAAACAATCAACTCTATCTCTAGGTATAACGGTACCAATTGCGCAAGTCCATGTGGGAGGAGCTTATGGTGTAGGGTCCATTACAATCAGAAATAAACAAGAACACTAGCTATGATTAGTGGATTATGTAAGAGTTGTACTTTCTGGGAATGAACACCATGTCACCTGATATTTGGTGTCTGTAAGGGATGTTATAGCACAGGTGCCTATTTTATTGTCCCTGCAACTATGGTCCACTGCCTTCAAATATTGTCCAAGGTAACATCATCAAGCTCTCGCTTCTCATTTTTCTCATTGCAGCTTGTGTCTCCTTACATTCCAGTATCAATAGCTACATCTCCCATTCAGAAACACACTTTCCTCCTGTTTTTAAATCCATTGGACTCACTATACTCATTGTTAAACTTTAGCCTTTTCTGTATTTTAGTCCCCATTTTCACCCCCAAATCCATCACAACCACTTAGAAGGCTGTTATATACTTTATTTGGTGTCAGATTGGCTTATTGGATCAATTGTATGCACTACACAAAGGAGGGAAGCTTTCTATTTGTATGACAAAGAGGCTGGGTAGCTTCACCTTTGTGTGAGGAATGGAGGTCAGTGACCTCTTGCATATGCAGACAGTGTAGAGTGTTCAAAGCTAATACTTTATAATTAGATTGGACCCTGTCCACCTGTCCCTGTTGTTACTTTCTGTGTTAATGAAACAAATATAAGTCCTTTATTTTAGATCAAAATGTCTCTTTAAGAGTAGAACTATTACATGCTAACTAGTGCGTTGACCTTTGACCTTACTATTAAACAATATGACATAATGTGATTTATCCCATATCACCAAAGTGAAGCTTGATAAGTGCTAATATGAATAAAACACAACTCATAGTTAAAAGAATTCATTTTATTTCAAAACTTGAGTTTGATAGTGAAGCAAAGGTATGAAAACAAGAGTTCAAACAGCTTAATAACATTTCTATACACAATCATATAGAACATAGGTTAGTACTTCATAAAAATGTTTTTGGCAAGCGAGACTAAGTACATTTATTAGTTATACAGTCCCGAGCTATTTCACAGATTATTGAAAAAATCAAGGTTTGCTATAGGTATAACGGTATCAATTGCGCAAGTCCATGTGGGAGGAGCTTATGGCGTAGGATCCATTACAATCAGAAATAAACAAGAACACTAGCTATGATTGGTGGATTATGTAAGAGTTGTACTTTCTGTGAGGCTTAAAAAAAAGGTTAGCCTCTTGGCAACATGTGAATTTATGTTAATTCCTAAATGGATCAAATTTTGTATTTTTTATGATTTTTTTGAAAATGTAATACACAAAACTGAAAATAGGTATGTTGTGACTAGATAACTCATACCCTTGTCTTGTTCCAGCAGAGTTATCTCTCTTAAATGCAATGGAGTGCCTGGTTTTTTGTTAGATGCACGCTAAATTAGGATAGAAACTATATTTATCTCTCCAAATATTATCATTGAGGTCTATTGAAAAACAATTGGTACCGTGATACCTCTAGCTCCATGGGTGATCTCCCGCGTTAACATACCGTAGACTGGTCTCATGTCATACTCTTCTCGTATCTGGAATTGCATCACAATTAATACTTCCAGTTCAGTACCCACGAATGTAGTTCCAGTCTATTTTTAGAACATTTTTTCCTCTCTCATTTTGGTGGTGATAGAAGAGTTATATTGATGCATATTTGGTAGGGATTTAAAGGTAATTGTTTATTCTTGAGAATGTGAGCAGAGAGGGTGGTTGTCAGTGTGTAATTTGGCGACAGTGCACATGGAATAATAAGGCCTTGGTAATGATCCGGAAGTGAAATATGTGGTCTGTGTACATGCTGTTATGTTTACAGTGCAGCAGCTCACCAAAATGCCGGTCAACCCTTGACAAGAATTTCATCCTGAAGTCATCTTTGGGGGTATTTTAGATTTTCATATGATTTGTATTGATTGTCACACTGTGGAAAGGTCAGTGCTGAGAAATATATGTAGAGAACATATAGTAAAATTAATTGTGGTGTATGGCCTGTACAGGCAGTTATTATTAAACTTTAAATTGCTATAAAATTTTTATTATTAATGATCAACACATGAAATTTGAAGGCGTTATATATATTAACATTTAAAATAGAAAAATGACATTAGAATTTAAAAATTGGTTTTATTTTTTAAAATTTTAATAATTTGTTTTTAAAAAATTAAAAAATTAAAATTTGTCCCTTAAAATGCACATAGATAATATTTTTGGAAATTATATCAAATGATATCAGCATGTTTATACTCCTACACCATATACAAGCTACAATGATGGATATTTGTCAAATTTTGTCAGAGAAAATATCTTTGTAAGTCAAAATGAGTCATACATTTAAAATGTATGAGAGACAGATTCTATTTTGTATTGCTCATTCAAACTATTTATTAGGGTCCAATCAGTTAATTTATGTGTTTATGATGGGGTGACTTCCTGAGTAACACATATCTGCTTATATAGCCTTTAGTAATTGTTAACAAATATAGTTACAGGGTGTTTAGTGAGAGGACAGCGATGCAAATTTTATACTAGAACCTAGTCAAGTTCTCTACTAAATCAGTTTAAACTTTCTGAGAATGAAATGCAGGCTGAAGGGATAAAATATACTTTCCACATGTATATTTACCCTTGGATGTATGAAAACAGCAAAATGATGTAAGTTGAACACAAAATGCATTCAATTTTATTGTTCAATTTGGTCAAGATATTGATTAGTGAAGTGCGGCATTGTGGCCTGTATGATATTATGTGAATTCTAATGATAGATCTTAATTTATGCATTGTTAATTACTAATAATATTTGTTAACTGACACTCTAAAGATTGCATAAGATATATTCAAACATATATTTTGAGTTTAACTATGTACAACTGATCTTAGCATGGTTACATATCCCACATGAACAAATATTCACATATTTTAGAATGTTTGGGATCCAAAGTTCACATTCAGTATATCATATAGGCTGACAATGTACCTACAGTGAATCTACAAGACACATTTCTGGCTGTGTGCACTAAATGTATCCCAAAATGTTATTTTCTTCATTAAGATGCCCATGTATGGTAACATATTTAAATTCAGTACTTGGATAGAGTGCGGTATTGTAATATCAGCTGATATCTGATTCTATTGAACCATTGAGGTTAAGAATTGGTATAAAACATCCTTACAAATACACTTTAAATGTTCAAACAGATCATTGGAATTATTTTTGCACATTTGATCATAACAATTACATTGTATATGTCCCACATATGCAAATTTCTATTCTTGTTTACATGTTTTGGGGATCAGAATTTCACATTTAGTTTATGATATAGGATGTATTGGTACCTGTAGTTGATATGTGTGGCCACATTTGGCTGTATTCTCTTGCAATATCCAGAATTGTTATTTCCCTCATGAATAAGATTGCTTATAGTAATATATTCTTTATTACTACATTGTCGCTTTACTTTCCTGTATACTGGCATGTACTAATGTTTCCATCAATGATCAAACCTCACCATCCCCGCATTTCCTTAAAGTTTGTGATGCATAGTCTACCTGATTAGTTATTTAACCTGTAAATGACCAGATATGCTTATATAAACTTCATATACTTTTAGGATGAATTTATTACTTTAATACATGACTATTACTTCACATTTCTGAGTGTCACTCTGTCAAGTTTAATATTTATTTCCTATGCTTGCAGCCTGAATGTTATTTGGAAATCACTGTATCTAACACATTTTAACTTCATTTGCATACATCTTACTGTTTTCTAGATATAAGTGAAACATTTTATATCTTTTCAGGTCTAGGCTGGTATCTGGAACAAAGTGTTAGTGGTGAATCAGCTTGGAAGCTCTCCAGTAGTCCGGTGGTGATAGCGAGGTTTCATAAGGACATATGCAGTGTACTGCCATAAGTGATCATTATATCACCATACTAATATACAGCACCTCAAGGACATGGCTTAGATCTTCATGAGAGAGATTAGCACCATTGTTTAGTAAGGTAAAGCCTGCCTAAAAACTGTATTTTCCTATCTTATTGTCGCTTTTTGTAGTTATCGACACTGAAATGTAATGCAATTTTCCTATAAAACATGGAAGTGGTCCCATTAGATGTTTAAATCTGAGTGCACTATTAGTTATACAAATAACTGCCTAAATACCTGACACAATAAATATGGAACATAGCACCTGTTGTTGCTTCTTTAGTGTGTACACCTATATGCACCTTGACAGGCATATTGCGGTTTGTTGCCAAAATCACTATGAGTCATGCTACTTCACTACCCCTGGGAAAAATGTTCTCAGTTACACAGACCCAAACCACCATTTATTTTAAAGACCATTGATTGATCAACTTTTGTGTCTAAACTTTGACAAAATCTGTTTTCAAACTTTTATGAAAATTTAATTTTTCAATAAAATTTAGTTTATAAATTTAAATGTTTATTTAAATTTCATTTCAATTTTAATTGATCAAAATGTATAAACTTTAAACATGTTTTCAGACAGGCCTTATCTTGTAGTAAAATTAGGTTTTTACAGAATTGAAAAAGTCCTATAATTAGGGAAGATATAGCAAATTTAGTTTTGGTTTCTCAAAAGCACATGAATCAGCACTTGCACCCTGTGGAACACCAGCACTACACACTTTCCAGCAGGTGTCACATGTCTTGTATGCAAGGAAATTCAAAAAGACTTCATGTATAAAGTTCAAATAGGTGTGGCATTCAAATATAAAAGTTTTACTAAAATTTGTCCCAAAAAGTTGGGCCTGTCAGGAATCGCATCACAATTAATACTTCCAGTTCAGTACCCACGAATGTAGTTCCAGTCTATTTTTAGAACATTTTTTCCTCTCTCATTTTGGTGGTGATAGAAGAGTTATATTGATGCATATTTGGTAGGGATTTAAAGGTAATTGTTTATTCTTGAGAATGTGAGCAGAGAGGGTGGTTGTCAGTGTGTAATTTGGCGACAGTGCACATGGAGTAATAAGGCCTTGGTAATGATCCGGAAGTGAAATATGTGGTCTGTGTACATGCTGTTATGTTTACAGTGCAGCAGCTCACCAAAATGCCGGTCAACCCTTGACAAGAATTTCACCGTGAAGTCATCTTTGGGGGTATTTTAGATTTTCATATGATTTGTATTGATTGTCACACTGTGGAAAGGTCAGTGCTGAGAAATATATGTAGAGAACATATAGTAAAATTAACTGTGGTGTATGGCCATCTGCAGAGTGTTCGGAACCAGGCAATTACACTCCCATGACAGAATGGCAGTGCAAAATATCCATACCAATCCAGGGGTGACAATCCAAACTGTCTTTATTGGAATCTTGGAGCATCGTGTCAATGCACTAACTAAACGTTGTAGACGCAGAATATCATATCTAAAACCCCTACATGGTATTTAGGAACGCTGCATGTTCCCATATCCCACTCATGGTTCCCACATCCAAGGTTTAAAAACAAACGATCGTTCCCGGATACCAGGTTATCGTGAGTATATATATACTATCTCTATTTATTCATAACTTTATATATATATATATATATATATATATATATATATATATATATATATATATATATAAGGTTTGGAAGGATATATGTTGTAGTTGATATGCTCATTAGCATAAATTGATATAATTATTGAATCTCGTGAATGTCTTACTTATCATCTGTAAATATTGTATTTTATTTCCTGAATGAAATTATGTTACTAACGTAGGTAGTTTGTAATTATTTAATTCTGAAATACGTACAGGTGTATTTGGTTCTGCGATAAATATTTAAAATAGACGATATAGTGGTTGAGTACTGTATATTATTGGTGCTGTGTCCTGTCTGACACCTCACGTGTTCCATTGCATGAATAGTTGATAGTTTTGGTACTTAATAACCTTCTGTTTATTTTGTAAGTTATAACATTACAGGACGTATAGTTACCGTCTCGCGTAAATAATGGTTTTTTTATTAGTGGAATCAATGTCTCACGTAAATAATTGGATTTTTATTAGTGGAATCAATGTCTCACTGTTGGAATTACCAAAAGTAAATATACTCCTTCAATTGTAAGTTTGCTCTTGGATAAATCTTTTACTGCTGTAGACCATTTCAAATTATTTATATATTTTTGTTCTTTTGCGTAAATACATTTTATAAATTGCTACTGCAGTACTCGTGGCACTGTATAGTGTTATCTATATTTGATTCAATTTACGTAATTGTTGGTTAGTGTTACATTTTGTTAAATCAATTACATGTTAGTATAAGTTTATTTACTGGTTGTGACATTGACCGAAATTTTGTTCATTTCTGTTTGACTTGACTATTATCGATAGATTCCTTTTGATAGAAACATATTATGAACCATTTATATGTTTGGTTAGAACGTTTAAAACTCTTTATAATATTCTCTTTTAGAATCATAATTATTGAGTTTTAAGTGATGGTCAAACCGTGACGACGTGATAATTATCATATAATAAAAGCCCATACAATAAGAAATTTGACCTCTTTACCCCCATCCAGGTACCTATTTTGCGTTATAGTTAGTCATTTTAATCATTTTATTTTAAATGAAATCATCCATGATTCCAGACATATGTTGTGACCAGTTTTAGTTGAAATATTATCTTATGGAATTTAAAAAGAAAATATTTGCCTTCACTATTTAATCTTTGTTTTTTTAAAATATTTTATTCGTACAACCGTAAGTTCTATTATTGTTCACGTTTGACTTGATAGTCTAGGAAAAAAAATTATTTGTTACAGTTTACAAAGCTTGATGTCCTTTGTCTTTCCTCGTAATTGCTTTAAGAGCCTAGGCTCGTAATAATATATTTTATGTTCATATGCTACTTGTAATCAATCACTCACTCAATCAATCAATCAATCAATCAATCAATCAATCAATCAATCAATCAATCAATCAATCAATCAATCAATCAATCAATCGAAAATTCAATCAATCAATCAAACATTCAATGAATTAACGAAAGACAATCGAACATGTTAAACTCTGCTAAAAAAAGGTAATCCCTTGTTATACAGTTTGGATATTAAAATGGTAAACAGAGAGGCATTTATTCGAGTTAATATACATGTCTTAAAGTTAGATATACATAAAGAAATGCAATTTCATGTTAGTTTCTTATGTTTGCGATTTATATACAATATTTATTGTCATTGTGACATATTTCAAATTGATTGGAAAGGATAGAATAAATATATTAGCAATTAGTAATGTTTTGCAAAAGTAAAGACGTAATTTAGATATTTTAAATATCAAAATCCCAAAATGCACCTTTAGTTATAATTACAGATACAATGAATATATTATTTTGATTAATGTTTAGATTGATTGATATATGGAGATTAATCTTTAAATTTCATTGTTATAGTCAATGTTAAAACTCTCGTCATCCATAATGATGGTGTATGTAGGCCTGCTTCATGCTGCGTGCTCTGGTTGTACTTTATGCTGTCTAGTTAAACATTTTATATAGAACTGTATATAAATCAAAAACATATTTTTTTATAATGGTATATGCTACCAGATATTGGAGAAAGGTTAGAATCACATACATTTAATGTATTCCATCTCGCACGGGCCAGGACTATAAATCATGCTATGATGAAAAGTAAACGATATAATTAAGTCTTTTGTGCGCTGCTTAGCCTTCAGAACGTTGATCTCTGCAACCTTCATCTGTGACAACACCACTGATTGTCCGAAAAGAAAATAATGTGTAAACATTACTTTGCGTCCTTTCGATTTTATTTAACTAAGTATTTATTTGAGAGATTAATGTATAAACAAATGGACAATACAACATAATGATAATTAGCATAACCTTTAAACTGTTATCCGGTTGCGTAGAATATGTACCGGGGAAAAGCTTTGAACTGGCGGTAATATTTTGAGAGCAAATGTGATTTTGTGAAACTGTATTTGTTAAGATTTAACTTAAGTAACAACAAGCTTTTGAAACACCGATCAAACCAACAACACCAGCATGAACTTAACGTGAAAACATGAACTTAGCGTGAAAACATGAACTTAGTTGTTTTCATTCAAGAACAAATGTGTTCCATAATATAATTCGTAAATATGTATAAGATAACTAATCCATTTGTATTAGTTTTGGAGAGAACAAAGGTTGTATCTGCCAACAAAAAGTCTGATTGGTTAATCATCGAAGCATGCCAGCGACATTTGATTGGTTTATGCTCTGTCTTTGTCCTTGTTAACCGTCATACTCTTGGCGTAGATATAAATTCTAGCCTAATTGTATACTGCATACGTGAGGAAGTTAGAACCAAAACTCAGAGAAACTATCTTTTGCTCACACTAAGGTAAGTGAACACACTTATGAATGTTTGCTAAAACTTTGCTTGATAGATTGATTACGGATTGTGATTTTACGGAGCTTTATCACTGTAATTTATATAACACAACTAAAGTTTATATAAGAAACGCGTATGTAACAAATAGGTTTATTACCAGTGGGTATTAAAGGTACACTTCGGTGAGATTGTAAGAATTATGTATGAAGCATTCATCATACCAAGTGGAATGTACATGGTGTGGATAATGGGTATATTGTAATACAAGATTTATTAGAGTAATAAACAAATCACACGTTTGTTACCAAACATCAACGCAAATACTTTAGACACAAATCTTATTTCATAATAAATGTTACTTCCTTAAAAACATTTAAAATGAAAGAATCCTTTAACATTTCAATAGAATTCCGTAGTTTGAATAATCTATCATTTGAAGACGCATATACTTAGAAAATACAGATTGTTCGATAACAGAATTTTTTAAAAAAGATGGTATGACCTTTGAAAATCAGGTAGTTGTAGAGATTGGTGATCATTTGTTCTTGCATTACCTTTAATGACGACAAAACTGGTTAGCAAACAGAATGCCCATTTTATTTTTACACTGACCATTATATGCTAGACAAGGTTCTGGGTCAAGAACTTGCTTTCCAGTTCCTACTGTGTAGTGGTTTCATTGCTGAAAGTATATAGATAAGATCATAGAGTTCAAAGGATGTATGATTTTTATATATTTCAGGACATGGTATATTTCCCTGCTTTCACATGACTAGTATAATTCACCATGTTAGCAGCAAAGTGATGTATTATTCTTTCCCATCATAATAGCCTTTGAGCACTCATTGTAAATTATTTTTCAGTTTGCAAATTTTGAGAGACGTTCCTTTATAACACTTATGAACATTGATACGAATGTTCCTTGATTGCTTCTCTTTACACGTATTTTGAGCGGTTAAATGCATAATTGCATAGGTTACTGCTATTCGTCGAAATTATGGAAAGCTCGACCAATCATTCCAAAATAAATGCAACTTTATAAATAAAAGAAAAGTATTCAATTATTCTTTATTCGCAACAAATGCAGTGTTGAAATTTCCAAGCGTATTTCCACTCGCTAATCTTGAATATTACATCAGGCAGCTGACTTCACCATAATTAGAACTAATTCTAGGTAAGAAACTACATTATAACTGTTGCTTTTGTCATAATAATGTCACTAGTTTTGCTGTTATCGAAGACACCAGTGCATTTGATAAAATTTACATCGATATTTTGTACTATTTCTAGGAAATATATATTTATGCTACCAGTTGTTATTGTTTTGGTATATTAAAACTCTATTACTCTCTAGAACTGCAGTTAAATTGGACGTAAACAAAGACGCTTTGAACAAGCTTGCACAAATGCCGCTCTTACAGGTTCTTAAGTATTGTAAAATTGTTTTATAGACGCTGGACGGTATTAAGATGCTTGGAGTACTGGGACTTTTAACACTTTGTTCGCTGATTCCGTCTGACAATGTCATAGGTCAGGAAAAGAAAGTTATTACGCTGAATACGGCTTTGCTATTCAGCACTCCAAATAAACAGCAGAGGAGAGAGGGTGTGGTAAGAGGTATAAACCGTTGGGATCCTGATGTTGTCTGTTTGCAGGAGGTAATCATTTTAGATCTTGTAAAAAATAAATTGCTATGCAGAATGGGAAAGCAATATATATATATATATATATATATATATATATATATATATATATATATATATATATATATATATATATATATATATATATATATATATATATATAATCAAACAAAAAAAACACAAATCTAAATGTTAAGCGGAGAATGTATAATTTGAATATTAACGTCTGGCAAAACAAGCATTTTGGTATAGGCAGTTTAACCCCTCATTATTTTACAACTTACCGATATATGACCCATACGTACTAATCGGATATTGACAGGGCTACATGTACACATACAATGGTTTCCTTTACTTTGAAGTTTACTCAGAGTGTAACGATAATTTGTTTTGTAAATAAAAAATAAGACGATGTTTATATACTAAATAAACGCTTAATAGCAGCTGGGCACAATAATGGATATATGGTACTAACTATAAGTAAAGTTCCAAAAATATAAAAGGCTCCGACTTCGCAGAGCCTGCAGGAAGACTAATACGTCCAACTAAAGGGGATGATCATAAGTTTGATAAGTTTCTAGCGTACGTTAAAAGTCAATAATAGGTTCGTACATACATACATATATATATATATATATATATATATATATATATATATATATATATATATATATATATATATATATATATGTATATATATATATATATAAATATATATATATAGATATATATATATATATATATATATATAATATATATATATATATATATATATATATATATATATATATATATATATATATATATATATATATATATATTGTTACGTGCTTAGGCGGCTCGAATAAGCAGCAACACAGAAAGAGTGAAAACTAACAAGCTTGTAAAATTTAACAATGAATTTATTAAATACAATTATTTTCATCAACTAAATAATCTTACGGTTTTAGAGAATCAAATCCGACATTAATCCAATATAGTTCACAAAAAATAATCCACTAATGGAATTGCAAGAGTCCTGATAAATAAATGTTCTAATAGTTCCAGGTTCGAATCTTGACGATTAATCCAAAATGGCTGACGATGTCACGTGATTTAGTCAGTTCTTGCTTTTATTCCTCCAAATAAATAAAATAAATCCTCTTGCTTCAACGAATTGACACAAATTCAAATATAACTCAAAACACAACTACTAACTTAAAGCCCAGAGATTTCTACTGAATTGTTCTCTTCCAAACAATAATTTATATATCTGTTTTTACGTAAACAAGGGATCATGTGATTTTCCAGAAGGTCACAGAAAGAACGTACGATCATAAAAACACGTACGAATAAAATGACTCAGAAGGAAAATCCCCTAAGAACTAAAAATAAAAAGATGTTCTTGGATTTTACCAATTGTTTTAAAGGCCTGTTAACACTGTCTGAAGCAGGGTCAGAACTGAGGTCAACCTCCGTTGTTTACAATAAAGTCTAGGTCATCCTGAATTTTCCAGAATAGATATCTCCCAATTAACGAATTTTAAACCCAAAAATGACAAATTTGGATCTGACAATTAACAATAAATGATTTCAATCAAATATACGTAACAATATATATAAACATTTGGGATACGTACCTTTGAAATCAGTGTGCTCTCAATAGAGAAATGACTTTCTTCTTTGCATCCAAAGATATATGTAAATTAATTTTTACCTAGCCATAACCAGAATAATGGATATTTGATTAATATACAAATGACAGTTCGTAGTATATTAAAACCAATAATAGTCGAAATAGCCAAGGGATGAAAACTCTTCTGAACCCATGCAAACATGACGAGGGAAGCAGGCTGCTCTTCCGGGTAAGGGATTAACAGTCAGTTAACCAACCTACCCATAAACTTGGTCACATTTTAGACTGTTTTTTTTATAGACCTGATGATAATATTCTGCAATCCACCCTTGAATCCCACGAACTTGCACCGGATCACTTCTGCATTGTATGCCATCTCGAAGTATCAGTCCCTAACCCTACACCTATATTTGCTACTAAGAGAAACCTCCGTATGATAAATAGAACCAAATTCATGCATGACATCCAAGAAAACCTATCAACTATCTTATATCTAACAGTGTAAAAACCTGATAACTGCCTTGGTTCATTGCTTGAAAATCATGCCCCAGCCACCAATTGCAGAGTATCAAAAAAAGTTTTCTCCATGGTATAGCAGTGTTAGGGACCAGCTAAAAGATATCGCCGAAAAGCAGAGAGGCTTTGGCTTTCCACCAGGCTCATTATTCATAAACAAATCTACGAAGCCGCTAAGAAGAACGTCACATAGTCCATTTAGCCAAATCATCCCACTACAGTACTAAGATCACGGAGAGTTCCAGCTGCAAAGAGCTCTTCGAGATAACTAACAAACTAATGTCAAGGAACAAATGTACACCGCTTCCAACAACCTTCTCCCCACTAGACATTCCAGACCAATTTGCAAATGTCTTCGATGACAAATTACAAATCATTAGAGAATCGCTTGACAGCCCAATTTCAACTGATTCTTCACCATTCAGTTATGATGCAGAATTTCAGCGACAACCGTTAGAAGCATTTTAACCTGGTTCTATTGATTTAGTACGGACAATAGTGATGAAAAGTGCACTTGATCCAATTCCGACATCACTGCTGCTTGAATGCTTAGACCCAATATTGCCTTCACTAACTATCTCATTTGAATTCAAACAGTCTTTTGAGCAATGTACAGTCTGCATATTGCCCTTGCAACAGTACGGAAACTACTCTTCTGAAAGTATTTAGTGACATTCCCTCTGCTTTGGATTTTGGAAAGATTACAGTCCTCAATCTCCTGAACGTATCTACAGCATTTGACACAATAGACCATGATACATTACTTCACCGTCTCCAACATGTATTTGGCATTCAGAATATAGCCTTACAGTGGTTCAAGTCCTACTTAGTCAACAGGACACCAATTATATCTGCAAATGGAATACCCCCCACCCCAGTTGACGTATGTTGTGGTGTTCCACAGGGATCTGTTCGTGGACCTGTTCTCTTCATTCTGTATACTCATCCGCTCTCAAGTGTCATAGATCATCACCCAATGTCACACCAATTGTACGCTGATTACACCCAAATATACAAGTTTTCGCACCCAACTGAAGTTGATGCTACCATCAATGAAGTAGAGAAGTGCGTTTCTGATGTGAAATCATGGATGACATGTAACAAGCTGCAGATAAATGATGATAAAAGTGAGGCTATTCTGATCCCAACACAAAGACTCTCATTCACATCCTTTACCTCAGACAGTAAATATCAGCAACACAAACATTTGCAGCAAAGAGGGCGAATCGGACGTTTCTAATTGGGGTAGATTTTATGCAAAACATTTTAAGTCTCCTTTTGCCAAATGGAGCCCTAACGATTTTAAAGCCTTATTTGTCAAATTAGGGGTTTCTCAAAACTTCTTGGGTTTAAGCAACCTTTTGCCAATGGAGCATTCTTGAAAGCGTAAAAAAAGCGTCGCTTCGGTAAATTCCTCGAAGACGCCATGGTCGCCACCCTCTTTGCTGCTATGGTATTAACCGAATATTTTATCAAGTCCGATACGATATCGCATCCGAGGGTCTGATAAATTTATCGCCACAAATCCGTGTGGGATTGACTGAGCGTGACTAAAGAAATTTCTAAATCAATTATGATCCATATCACCGCAGCACCAAGTTTGCCAAATATTTCGTAGCGTATGAGTATCAACTCCGTTAAACACACAAAACAAATTACAGTTATCTCTGATCGCTTTTGGTATTTGAGTGTACCGTTTAGTGACATATATCACGTCGGTGTTTTTATGCCTACCTCTGGAAAATATCCTAGCAGGATTCTTTGATTGTCTAACATCACATCATCGTATACGACTAAATTTTTAATATCTCCAATAATATCATCAATGCTAGGTGCTTCATCGATATCGATTATAAACTCAATATTACCATCGCCGGATTCTTCTACCGCTTTTTCATTAAAATCTTTTAACACATTGTAACATCGCTGATCGTCTACACTAGGAGCTATCAAATACAACTTGTCCCATTTCATCCATCTCGTTATTAAATTAAGTAACAATTGTGTCTTGCCACTTCCATATGGTCCGATTATAATCATTCTAATTGAATTTGGCAACATCGCATGGTGTTTAATAGGTTCTCGTCGTCGGGTAGCTGAATAATCAATTACATTCATGTTTTTTATATATAAATTATGGATCTATATTTTGTGAAGTGTAAAAAACGTACTAGCACAGATGACTTGACGACGATTACAACTAAAAATAACCGATCAGCACTTTCCGGTAAGTGAGTACAATGTAGTACAAAAATAATTAGATTTGTTTCCCTTGATAAATCAAAGGATTTTCAAAAAAACGAGGAGGTGATATCGCAGCCATGCTAACTAAACTCCCAGGAACACCATGAGCAAAGTATCCAGGAGAAAAACATCTTCCAGGGTATAGTTACTGTGGACCCGGAACCAGACTCGATATCAGACTCGACGATCCAAACCAACCTCGACGTGTTGAAGAAATTATAAACGCCATTGATTAAGCGTGTCATGCTCATGATGTTGCTTATAAAAACAGTAATTTACAGCATAGACATATCGCAGATGTGAAATTAATTCATGCGCTGAATTCTATCACTGATAAATCCTTCAAAGAAATATTGGCTTCATGGTTAATAAAATCGGCGATGAAAGGTAAATTGATCTTAGGTGCCGGTAATTAATAACAACATGAAATCTATTTATTATTCTCCAAAAATATTCTGGAGGGGCAAAGCAGCAATTGGTAAACTCGCTAGTGCAGCATCGGTGAAATATACCACTGCAGCGGATTGGTTATCTAAACAGGCAATATGGCAAATTTATCTACCACCGCCTAAACAAAATAAACTACTCGCATTTTGATGTGACCGTTCCTAATGAAGTTCATCAAGCTGATATACTATTTCTGCCGCATGATGGTGGTTACAAATACGCGTTATCTGTAGTTGATGTTGCGAGTCGATACAAACAAGCAGAACCGCTAAAGACAAGGCGGCCACTGAAGTGTCTTCTGCATTTGAAAGGATTTATCGAAGGGGCCCTCTGCGCTGGCCAAATCTGTTACAAGTTGATCCTGGCAGATAATTTCAGGGTGCAGTGTTATCAACAATGAAACATCATAATGTCACCATCAGACGAGGGCATACTGCACTACGTCGCGATCAGGCAATTGTTGAACGGTTTAATCGGACACTTGCTGAGCGGTTTTTTTGGATATCAATACGCAAAAGAATTCATTCAGGATAAACGATCCCGTGAATGGGTCAAGAGATTACCAGCTTTGATTACCGCGCTAAATAATGAGATTACTCGAACAATCAACATGAAACCTAACAACGCGATTAAAAAGAAGTATATACCAGTAAAACCGCAAAAAGATTTTTCAAAACAACCAATACTCGGTAATGTCACTGTTAGGTATTTATACCAACCAGGAGAGCTTGAAGGTGGCACAAAAAAGGCTACTGATCCTATTTGGAGTGTTACCGCGCATAAAATATCTAGTATAACACGATCTACGGGTAGACCAGCAATTTATAAACTGGATTCAACTACTCCCCAGCGAGGATTTACTCGTGAACAACTGCAAGTGATACCCGAGGATACTCAATTACCACCGGGTGGTCTTAACTAGCACCTCTTCGTCTGTTGCACTCAAGACAAGTCAGCATCACATTATCCCTGGTATGACCTACGCTGCTATTTTTTCTGTCTACGGTAAATTGTCGAGAATCTTTATCCGACCAGCACCAGTGCATTACACAATTGCAACTTACGCAGTGATTATTCTGTTGTTGCTTCAGCGTAATTATTAATTCAGCATCAATATCAAATTCTCTGTTATTTTTTTTTTGTCCTGCTGTTTTATAACCAGACAATTGTTTTTCTGATTATGTCCTTAGTGATGAAATCACCAGTGACAATATCACTTATTGTCGTGTCGTTATCATCTCCTAACTCTGCCAGGACAACTATTCGAAGTTGATTTATTCTTCGTACTCTGTACACTGCGAGATAAACTAAATTTGACCACTCGATGTGATTATCCACCATCCAAACAATCGTATCTGATATAGTCAATCCCTGTGAAGAATGTATCGTCGCTGCGTATCCTAGCGTCCATGGGGATTTATCAGCGCGTAATGCATCTTCGACGACGCTGATATAAACCAGCACAATATCATTTAGCACTAAATTCTGCTTTCTTGACTCTGTCTCTGACTTTGTCAGGCCTGGAATATCAACTTCAATATTCTGTTTTCGTGTATCCGAAGGCCTAAAACACAACGGTACTGGAAGTGTTGCTAATATTTCTTTATGCATTTCAAATAACTTCATCTGAAGTGTGTCTCTGACTATCTTTCTACTCGCTACTATCAAATCGTTTGGTCTACACGTTTCCCAAAAATATGTTAATGGTGTTTCTGAAATCATTTTACGCGCTATCTCACATTGGATTCTATCAGGTTGTAATCCAATTAGTTTCTTGAACTCGCGTAATTGTTCATCAAGTGCTCCATGATCGGTGTTAATGTCTTCATAATAGTCTACAAAATTCTTTAGCCAATCATGTGGGGATAAACCGACAAATGGTGGTTATTGACCATGATCGCCGCACATTAACACCGCTGTATTCGATAGCAATAACCAATCGAAATTTTTTTGTAATATATCTAACGACACCGTGCATATCTCATCCCAAATTATGACTTCAGGAATAAATTTCTCACCCATTCGTTCAGGAGTCCATTCGTCGCCTTTCCGTCGAAAAAAACTGTGATAAGTGCAAGCATTTATCCCTCGCTCTTTCATTTCTCTTGCAAGTCTATGGGTCGGTGTTAGCACAATCATATTTGATGCGTGAAAATCCGTAGGATTTTTCCCACGAAATAACTCAATCGCACGAGTCGTCTTTCCTGACCCGCCACATCCGTTTAAATAAACTGTTTTATATCTACATATTGGATCAGATATCTGCGGTGCGTTAGATAGTTCTGATATTTTATAACCTTTCAAATATTTATCCTCAATCGTAACATCTGCTGATTCGGAATAATCACACGGTATTTCCCGCTTAATTCTCCATGATCCCCAACTCTCGTCGGAATTAGTGAATTTAGCCACTGCTTCGCTGTGTTTCATGTTTATGTAAAATAAATCAGTGACTACTCTAACTGCGGTGTCAGGAAATCTATTTATCATCGAGAATAAATTGATAGAAGCATAAGCTAGCATAGATGCTCTCAAATGTGTATACTGAAGATTTTCTCCGTCTGCGTAAGTAACAATTGTACCAAAGTTTGTTCCATTGGACAAGAACGCGTCTTTACGATCGACGTATATACCCTTAGATGTAATATCCGCAATTATAAAATCGTATTCGACGTTATATATAATCAACCGTGAAGAATATCTTATATTCTCGTATTTTTCACCCTGGGTAAATTTACCGATTATTCTTCTACCGAGATCTTTTGCGTCTTTATTCCTAACTTCAAATAGCTGTTTGGACCATTTCACGATATTTTCCTCGTCAAGATCGGGAAATTGTTTTAGTTGTTCGCTGATTATACTATCAAGATCAGGTTGTGGTAGCCAGACTTCAGTCTGAGCTCGATAGGATATAATCGCTTCACTGACAATCAGCGATGTCATCATTTTTCAATCGATCATATACCGTAATAGCACTATTGGCATCCAATGTTTCACAGACATGTGTCTACCAATCCAAACGTGACAGCACATATGAAGTCCTGTAGCTAATTCAAATAATACCACACGAGCGAATCCGGTTAAATCAAAATCAGGCAGTGGTCCATTAATAGCAACACGGGTCATCTTGTGTGTGGGATGTCCAAATCGCTTGAATTATTAAGCGCATTCTTCGTACCCGAGAAAACTCCCGGGATAACACGCGACTATATCAACTGAAATAATACTTTCACGGTCGTATTTTGTATTCCATAATCCACCGTGGTTGTATTCTATGCAGCTTGATTTGATGTCTGTTAGAAATTCAGCTCGCGTTCGTTTCCACGAGTTTCCCTTTCTCGCAAAATGAGCTGCAACCGACGGAATTATAAAGCAATTTGTTAATAATTGTTCGTCGTCGAAATTCTTCGAGAAACTACTAGCTAGTTTTTTCATCTTGTCATGGAGGGCTTAGGTACGGTATAATTCTCCATTGGGTCTTACAAATTGTTCGAATCCACCCTCGGGGTTTTCAGCGCTGTGAAGTAACCACTCTGACACTGGATCGTTTTTACTCAACTGGTCAATAAATTCGAATAATTTCTCTTCTCCCGAGAATTCCTCGGGTATATATTTTATGGTTCTATTCCGCGTAAATATTGTTACCGCAGGTGTCCATGCGTGATAGTTATGATCAATAATTTTGATTCGGGTTCCTTTTGATTTATACTTAGGTTCGTATAATACTTCACCTGTTATCGTCGCTGCTGATATTGGGAATCTTAATGATGTTTCTAATTCGGCTATATCCTGGATAGGTGCCCCTCGCTGTTTCACTGTTAATCCCCACTCGGTTATTCTCTTGCGTCTTAGATCAGTCAATTTATTCCCCCGGGATGCATTTGTGAAGTGTTATATTATTCGTTCTGCTTCACAATTGAGTGGCAAAGCCACTGACGACAGTTTTATCGGTGCTAGTTTTTTAATACTCGGTTTATCATTTAACGGATATACCCCGTAAACAGCTGCTGTTACAGGATAAGATCTCTCGCAGTACGGTTTGTCAATCCCAGTCAGAATTCCTGGTTTGGAATCTTGACTAACAGTGACAGTTTTTTTATCTTTCAAGATGGGTTCAAATTTATCCCTGATAATCCAATCTCCTGTGTCTGAACGGATAATGAATTTTATTATAAAAAAATACCTTTTCCGCGTAAGATGTGAAATTATCACTGTTGCGTTTTTATTGTTCATGGTAGCATCAACTTCACGCTTGAATTCATTAAAACAATCACGAATTTTACTTATCATGGTTCTATAACGAATTTTACTCTTTGGCTTATCAGACACTCTATCGAGATTGAATTAATCATTTTTCCAGGGCGTAATTTTCGATAATCTCACGAACTCCTTCATGCTATAATAAAAGCAAGTATTTAAATAAAGAATTTATGTATAATGAATCATTGCAAATGGCTTATGATTGAATCAACAACCCCGTGTAACAAATCATACAAAAATGAGTTCTGTGGATATCATATGCAAAGTGTTCGACGGGAAAGCCTTGGCCCGAATTCTTTTTACGATGTGGGGTTGATGTGCGTGGTAAATCACAATTGTGTCTCAGTTGCGGTGGTAAGAGATACAGAGAGTTGAAGCGTTATTATGACAAGAGAATCAAAAACTCCATCAATGACTCTGACGCTGACCTTGACTCCGTAAAAAACAAAATCATAAGAACTCTTCAAGACTACATCGGAAGATTTCCAAATGTAATCATTAGACCAAACAATGAATTAGACAAATAGTATTATGTATACAAATGAACCAAGAAATCCGACCACACCCTGTGATTGTAAACTATGAGGCATCCAGTAATGGTATTGTCAGACATCGTAAACTGAAGAAACCAGTTGGTGCTGTGAATAATCAAGGGTATTTGAGGTTACCGCTGGAGGGAAAATACATCTTAATCATAGAATCAGATATGAATCTTTCCATGGATTGATCAAGGATGGCTTTGTTATCGATCACATTGATTCCAATCCTAAGAACAATTCTTTATCAAATCTGCAGGCTATCTCACAAAGCGAAAATTTAAAACGAGGAAAGACTGGACAATCCTCGAAAAAAGCGAGACCTGTAAGATCTTTTAATACAACAAATAACGAGGAAATAGTATTTCAATCAATAACTAACGCCGGTAGGTATTTCGATATTTGTCCACCGTCTGTTCAATGCGTCGCAGAGAGAATTTATCGAGCTGCGGTTTCAAAAAATACCGGACAAAAAATTCAATTCGTTTATGCATAGACACCCATCTGGGAAATAAATTTTTCATATTAGAAGTATATAATTATCAGTAATATGAATTCTCAAAATATAAATGATGTTTTAACCGAAATTTTAGTTTTGAAATCTCAGGGTATTTACATATCAGATAATTTAGACTGCGATCAAATTATATCCGACTTCCAGAATATTGAATACGGCGCTAACAATAACAAATATGTACTATCCAAACAATATGCATTAATAAAACGAATTCAGAATTCTACCCGTGATTCCTTGTTATGTTGTAACGACGTCAGTAAGTTTGTTCCGTTATTTACTATCGTGGAAAAAATAAGAAAGGAATTAGGGAAGGAATATGAAATAAAAAGAACAATTAATTCAAAAATCAGAAATATAAGATTGTTAATTGAACAAAATGAAAAACCCCTTTCGGATAATTGTTAGTAAAATTCTTCCTTCAATCCATGGACGGTATCATAAGTGTTTTACTACAACGAAGTTGTAAAATTTCGTAGTAAAATATTTTTTTTATTACTGAAATAAATTTTCATAGTAAATATTTTTTTTTACTGAAATTTTCATAGTAAAATATTTCTTTAGTCGTTTTTTGACTGATTTTGGCCGTTTTTGTCTCATTTTTGGCTATTTTTTGACTGACTTTAAGCGGTTCCAGTAGGGTCAAACGGTCGATTTTGCATGGAATTTCCCGTAGACTTTTCCGCCTAAAATTATTTTTATGATGTTTTAGACCAAACACTGACTAAAATCAATCAAAAACGACAAAAAACGACCAAAAATGTTGTTTTCAGTAGGGTCAAACGGTCGATTTTGCATGGGATTTCCCGTAGACTTTTTCACTTAAGAATGACTTTGAGTGCTACAAACATGTATAAATACTCCATGGACGGTATCATAAGTGTTTTACTACAACAAAGTTGTAAATTTTGATCGTAAATATTTTTTTATTACTAAAATTTTCATAGTAAAATATTTTTTTTGTCGTTTTGTGACTGATTTTGGCCGTTTTTGTCTCATTTTTGCCTTTTTTTTTACTCACTTTAAGCGGTTTCAGTAGGGTCAAACGGTCGATTTTGCATGGAATTTCCCGTAGACTTTTCCGCCTAACATTATTTTTATGATGTTTTAGACCAAAAACTGACTAAAATCAGTCGAAAACGACAAAAAACGACAAAAAACGACCAAAAATGTTGTTTTCAGTAGGGTCAAACGGTCGATTTTGCATGGGATTTCCCGTAGACTTTTTCACTTAAGAATGACTTTGAGTACTACAAACATGTATAAATACTCCATGGACGGTATCATAAGTGTTTAACTACAACGAAGTTGTAAATTTTCACAGTAAAATATATTTTTATTATTGAAATAAATTTTCATAGTAAAATTTTTTTTAGTCGTTTTTTGACTGATTTTGGCCGTTTTTGACTGATTTTAAGCGGTTTCAGTAGGGTCAAACGGTCGATTTTGCATGGGATTTCCCCTAGACTTTTTCACTTAAGAATAACTTTACGTAAAAAAATCATAAACAAATCACAAAGATTGACTAAAAATGAACAAAAAATTACTAGAAAAACGACAAAACGACCAAAAATGACCAAAAATGACTGTTGTTTTCAGTAGGGTCAAACGGTCGATTTTGCATGGGATTTCCCGTAGACGTTTCCCACTTGAAACTCCAGAAATCATTTTTGGGTGACAAAATTACTGCATGTAGATTGAAATCTTTTCGTACATGAAAATCTCTTCGAGATTCAAAATGGAAAATTGTTTACGATTTCAATAATGGTAAATGAAGCATTAACGACTCGATTGGCTCGTGAGAGACTGGTCGCGATCAAAAAAATTATACCAATCCGCGACTCTGTCAGGAATAAACTGCATGCTAGACAGAGTTTACAAACGGATTTTGCTGCGGGGTCTGAAGAGTTGTTTAAACCAATAACCACAGCAACGAAGGGGGTAGAGCGTGCTATATACGGAGATATCCCCGAGAAGGGGGAAAAGCCTCTTATTGATGAACTTGAAAAAATAGCAAGAAGATCCAAACAAACAAAACAATCTTTACGAACACTTCCTGGTGATATAATAACTGCTGCAAAACGACAAAAACAACAAGAACGAGAACTTCAGGAAGAAACAGAACGATTAGGCGATATTGATATTAGATCCCCACGACCTGAACCTCAACAACAAGGAGCTGTTGCAATAGAAGACTATCCACCTGAAAGGAAATTTACTGATGATGCGTTAAATGAAATTAGAGGAATCAAATGAAACTCTAAATTAATTAATTTTCCTTAAGACAATTTTAAAAAAATATATAAGAGATAAGTATTTAAAAGACGACAAGTCTAGAAAATTTATAAAAGACAGACACCTGGGCAAATAAAGTGTTTTTAGCAAATCGCCGTAAAACTAAACTGGCAACAACATAATTACAATCTGATTTTGCATGGTTTCTAGCTGCAGTAAAAGGTATCACACAACCACCACCGGATTATACAGCAGACGACCCAAATCCGGATGAAATACGAATAGTGGCAGAAGCTGATTCTGCAGGAGCAACTGGTATAACTAAAAAATCAGACGGGAAGGGATTTTGTTAATCTCAGAAATTGCCACCAATTTCCAGAGCTTCCAATCAAAGATTTCCCAGAGATTCCAGTGGAATTTCAGGTAGCGGTCTAATTCAATGTCCTGGTAATATTCTCAGCGATGTATCACGATTAAAAGTTCTCATCGGAGGGAAACGAGCTGGAAATAACTCACCGGAAGTAATTAATGAAGCAGCTGATATCTGCAGGCGGTTATTTCAAGGTGGTATCATGGATATTGGTCTATATCGAGATTTCATTGATGAGTTAGTAGAAAATCCTACGGATGGTTACCATGGTGGCTAAGTCGAAAATCCTTCGGATTTTTCATTAGATAAATTACAATTGAATAAGATGATCATACACTACAACCATGACAAACCAGCCAGCGTCTATGTAGTTAATTCACGATTTCCAGTTTATAACGCGTACTATGGTGATGGTTTCGGTAATACAATTGCGGGGTTATTTGCAAGAATGGCTAAAAAAAGTGGCACCGCTAGTAAAACAATTATCAATGAAAGCCATGGATGTTATTCGTGATAAGGGTATTAGTGCTGTTGGAGATCTTGCCGGGAAAGCGTTTTCAGCCGCGAAGGATAAACTAACAGCGCTAGTTCGGCGGCGAAAATCCAAAGGATTGGGACCACTACCATCTACAGCGGATATGCCTGAGAGTGTTAGTAAAATTATAAATAACGCAGTAGATCAAAAACTAGCGTCGCTGATGACTCCGTCATACACTAACGCCCAAGATAACATAACCGCAAATATGATAGCGGGAAGTGGCTTAAAAAAACCACGACAACGACAAAGTCGTCGTCTACGATGAAAATCCATAGAATTTTACATTTTCACCTTTGGATTGGAAATTTTTACGATTTAGACTTTGATTTATAGAATAAAATGTTCAAACGGTCACCTGATACAGCGTTTGATATGAACGTCCCAGTGCTCAAGAATGATTCCGTACGTGATTATCAATTTTATTCTTATCATGCTATACAACCAGATCTCCGATCGCGAATTGAACTTCAAGTTCATGATACCAGTAAATACTTTCTACCCGCTGAAGCATTTATTGAAGTGGAAGGAGAACTTGTAACAGCTGTTGATACTCCTGCTGTACTAGTACCATACGCAGATGACCCAAACGTTCGAGTTGGTTTTGTCAATAATGGTATCATGGCGCTATTTGAAAGTGCAAGATATCTCATTGATGGAAGAGAAATTGAATCTATTGAGCTTGAGGTTGATGTTGCCACAACATTAATCGGGTTAGCGAGATATTCCGATGATTATACAAGAATAGCGGGTCCATCTATGATGTTCTCTAAGGATATCACTGATCACGCTGAACACGTTCAGTATTCTAGAGTAAAGGCAACACGAGATACTGCAGTTGATCCATCAACAGCCAGATATACACGACCAGTTGGTACCTTTGATGTCATATATATTAATCTCAATTACAACCTATGATTTGCAACACGCATAGCAGCATTGAAGAGGCCTCGTCGAAAATTTTCATGCGCGATTCCACTTCGTCATTTGTTTGGATTCTTTAGAAACGTCCGAAAAGTTATCTATGGAGCGATGGATACAGTAGTACTCGTGCGAAAGGGTACCGACGATGATGCAATCTGGCGAGGTGGTGGTGTTGCCGCCGGTAAAGTTATTTTAACAAAACTATCACTGTGGATGCCAGTGTTGACTCCATCAATCACAATAGAAGAACGATTACTATCTTTTATGGATCAAGGAGGAAAATTGTTGCTGAGTTGGCTAACAACGAGTACAGATACCAAGGATTCTGATGTTGATAATACATGTACGTGGAACCTGGCAGCGCGACAAGGTGTTTCAGCTCCGCGTCATGTATTTGTTGCGCTACAGAATAGAAATCGATGAGACTCTCAAGAACGCAGCCATATATTTGATCAATTAGATATCAGTGAAGTCTCGTTGGAAATAAACGGACATCATGAACCATCCGAGGATATACAACTGGATTACGATACCAATCAAATAGCACGTGTGTATCATCGTCTGTTGTCATAAATGGGACGTGATCAAAATGTTGATACTGGTCTGTAAATATCACAATCGGATTTTAAACATCCGTATCCGATATATTACCTTTCGCTGGAACATCTTGACTTAACAAGACAATCCGTCGTTGATATACACTTTAGAGCTCGTGCAGACCCTTTCGATGTTGGTTATAGAGCGGCTGCTGTCATTCTCAGTGATAAATCAATGCTATTCGAAGGTGTTGGTGGACGAATGAGAGTAATTTATGCACCAGAGGAAAATCTATGATTGAAAATCCTTTTGGATTTTTCCATTAGAATCAATCTGTTATTGTATAATGTCATAGAGTCATATTTGTGATGCGTTAACTCCCGGTCAACTCAAGAAATTGCAATCGGAATCGGCTAAGCGATGTGGAACCACAATAACGCTGAAACCTGCACAGATGACTGTCGGATCGAATACATTATCACTGACAACTCGTCAAAAAAAACACTTCAATGACGCGTTTGATAATAAAAAAAGGTGTTCAGATCATTCTCTCAGCAGCTGCGATCAAAAATATGATTACAATAGGCGGTATATTCCCGTTGTTAGCTGCAATTCTAGCATTGATTTCGGCAGCAGCCCCATTGGTGGCTAAGGCGGCGGCGTTAGGAGCCGTTGGTAATGCGGCAGGGATGGCACTAAAAAGGGCAACTGGGCAGGGTTATAAAAAAAGGAAAGGGTCTAAGACTACCAGGAACTCCGTATTCATGGTACAGCGGAAAGGGTCTGAGAATCCCAGGAACGGTTTATTAACTCGGGAATCTTCGATTGAGAAACCTATGGTTGTAGAGTCTTTGGTTGTAGAGTCTTTGATTCCAATGTCCAATTTTGATTTGCTCGATGCTGCTAAAAAGCTAGCGATAAAAAACTTCAGAGGTGTCTTTATGAAAGATCAGTTACCGGCACAACCAAACAGCATTCAAACCGGTATTATTAATCTCGATAACAGCACCGGAATCGGAACCCATTGGGTTGCATACGCGATTGATCCACGTGGGATAGTTTTTTTCGATTTATATGGATTAGCCCCGGCGAAGGAATTTATGCGTTATATAAACCGCTTAAACAACTTTACAATGAAGACTTGGTATTCCACGCTACCAAAACAACAACTAAATGATCCACCGATATGCGGTAACGAAGTATTAAATGTCCTTGACGATATTTCAACATATGGAAAACCACCACATGTTTTCGTAAATGAATGTACTAGCAGTCGCTGGCGGCAACGATGATTTTGCAAAGAAAACATTTTAGAGATAGATTATATAAAATAACATGATTGATATTTGGGGGAGATCTTTATCAACGCTGAAGAAACCAACCACAGAAATATCTGCAACCGGTGATATAAAGAGAATAATCGAAGATGAAATAGCTTAGACGTTGAACTTAACAAGTGTTGATCCTAATGAAATAGTTGTATTTCAAGATCGTCAGGGTAAATTGAAAACTAGTAATGTTTCCCTGGATGATATTTTAGTTAAACAACGAAACGCAATCGAGGAAACTATCGCGTTGTTTTCCAATCAGGGTAAACTCAAACCCGGCATACTCGTTTGACTATTACAGATAGATTAAAAACTCTCAACGATGAGTTAAAATCGATTATGGCTTTCTTCGGCGAACCAGCGGTATCACCAAAGCTCACGGAGATAAAATAATTATATGTTGGAACTAGCAACACTTCAATCTAAAATGAAAGAATACGTAAAACAGTTTTCAACTTTTCGTAGAAACATCGTAGATAAATTTATTGGAACCACGTTGGATAAAATTGAAATAAAACTCCTTGATATTAAAAAATCCATCGATGAGACGAAAAACTTCATCGAAGCTATCAAAGATGATTTTTCCGAGGATGATAACAATCATTGAAAAAACAAAAATTCCTCATGAGAAAACCAACAACGTAGTATACACGATCCAACACGGATCATTTGTGTGGACTCCTACAGACAATATACTAAGTATCAATGCAACCGTCAAAGGTATTTATCGATTAACGCTAATAACACCGACTAAATTTAATATATAATCGTCGAGTTCATCTGGGGTCAATAATACGATATCAACGATCATCGACAAGAATACAACTGAAAAGTTTAAGATAGCATCCACTGATAAGACTTTGGCTAGGGTTTCAACAACGTGGTATATGGAATTCGTATCAGATTTAAGTAAGTAATAAAAATCCGAAGGATTTTCACTGAATATCTTCGATTGGAAATTGCAAAGTAATTTCACTAACGGTTTCAATTGAAATCGTAAACCGATTTGGAAATAAAATGTCGTCATATCAACGGTACCTTCGATATCGCAATATCGCTATGATCAGGCCAGAGAGTTTCAGACTAAACTCAAAACTCTCACTGAGGAGTATCAAACAAAAATAAAAAAATACCAACGAAGAATCACTGCAGTTGATGTTACCGTGTACTCTGTGAGTGGTGTAATCACCGGAGCTGGAATTATACTATCCTCTGTGACAATGATTGCTCCGATAGCGGCGACAACAATCGCGGGAATAATTTCGATTAATACAAAAAAAATATCATCATGCAGCCAGAGCAAACTGCAAGAATACATAATTAAATTTCATGTTGTATCAACCACGTACTCGCAATTGTCCTCTTTGATATTGTCGTCGCTCGATGATACATTTATATCAGATAGTGAGTTCTCAGCGATGCTAAATATTTATGATTCCACGATGTCAAAATTAGAAATACAAAATGAGTATAATAACAATGACAACACCGCAGGAACTACTTCAACAAATAATGGAGAACACAAACCCGAAAACCAGCATGATCTCAATAACATCAACCAATGCTGAATTCAGTGTGAATTTCCCAATCCCAGTCCCCGTGAAGGAGATAGCGCTAGCAAAACTACGAATGTATCACAGTAAACCTAATATTAGGTCGGTAGCATTTAGCGGTCAACCACCGAATAACAGCTTAGTATTTGCGAATAAGAATCGCGAAGACGGGACTCCAGACTGGAACAATGTTTCAATACCAACCGGATTACCAAATCGAACAAATCAATGCTGAATTCGAGCGTAGAATAAAATCCATTACTGGAGCAGAATCAAAAATCGCTATAACGGTTCATGAGCCGACGCTATCATCCGCGATTGAGATAAACTCACCCGGGTATGTCGTAGATATTTATCAGAGTTCTATTAGAACCGTATTAGGTTGACCTGAAAGTCCACCTTTGGAGAAACCGTTAATTTACCACCTGAACCACAAAAATCTGATTATATCACCGACAGGATAAAATCTGATAATCCAGTAAAAAGCTATAGCGGTTACATCATGTTGGAGATTTTTTTTGGGGTAATAAAAACTCTCGGCAATAGATATTATTTAATTCGAGACAAGAAAATCTTTAAAAATTTCAAAGCGATCAATAATGATTTTTCACTGTTGTTAATATCTCTTAAATCCGGTACTCTCACCCAAGATGAATTTATCAGCGTCGTAGAAACATGTAAAAAACATCATCGATGACATGAAAATATATCATTTAAAATTATTCAAGAGGTTTTAGGTGGCAGTAATCCTATAACGAGAACAGAGTTTGCAAAAAAGTTTAATATACGCATAGAAGATATTCCAACATTCAAACTACCCGGGTATAATATCTCAGAACTAAAAAAAATTCTCAGTGACACCATCGATATTGGTTTTAAAATAATTTACGATGAGTGTAAAAAAAACAAAATCACCAGAAATAAAAATCCTGACACATAATAATGAATCAGAAGGTACCAGTAGGCATATCGCTCCTTTCAACGTGAATATATCTTCGGTGATAACGTTCAATTTAGTATGTGATGTTATCGAAGGAAGCTATCAAATAAATCTAGAGCGATCAAATCAAACTAAGCAGGGATATATTCTATATTCATTTGCACCAACAGCTCCTCCAGGATTTCTAATTATTGAGTCTCCGGTTAATCCAGTCTATATGCGGTGTCATAATAATTCATTAACGAGAATTAACTTCAAACTCACTGACCAGTCCAATAACCTAATTGATCTACAAGGTGAGGTTTTACAAATTAGTCTGTTTGTGAAATCTTAAATTTGCAGCAATTTCAAGGATTTTCTTCGTGAAAATCGTTTACGATTTCAATAATTGTTAACCCATAGCAGCAGATGCGGCGACAATAGCGTCCTCGAGGAATTTACCAAATCGACGCTTTTTTTTACGCTTTCAAAAGCTCGATTTGACAAATAGGGCTTTAAAATCGTTAAGGCTCCATTTGGCAAAAGGAGACTTAAAATGTTTTGCTTAAAATCTACCCCAATTAGAGACGTCCGATTCGACCTCTCTGCTGCTACATTAAATTCTCACAGTCAGTATGGAAACTAGGCGTTACTCTAGACAATACTCTCACATTGCACCAACATGTCATGAACATATGCAAGGCAGCATATCTTGAATTGAGACGCATCTGTTCCATTCGTAAATATCTTTCTGTTGACGCCACTAAAACACTTGTGTGTTCATTAGTACTTTCAAGACTGGACTATTGTAACTCAATTCTGTCTAGTTCGTCACATTATTTACTCCAGAAACTTTAAAGAGTTCAAAACACAGCTGCACGGATCATCTTTAGAGTACCTCGATCAGAGCACACCTCACCACTGCTCTATACCCTACACTGGCTATCAATTCGATACAGAATCAAACACAAAATTTGTTCTCTGTGCTATATTTAAATGACAGACTCAAGTCCAACATACCTATCCAGCCTCACCCATGTGTATACACCAGCTAGATCCTTCCGCTTTTCTTCTGACAATCGTATACACATTATTCCCAAGGTGAAAGCAAAGTCATATGGACAACGTTCGTTTGCACACCAGGGCCCGGCGAAGTGAAACGAATTCCCCATTTAAATAAGACACAAAGACACAATGGTCCCTTTTGAGATTGCTCTGAAGACTCACCTGTTTCGACTGCAGGGACAAACATTACGACCTAATCATGTTTTGTATCTTATATGTTTTCAGCATGCTTGTTATGTTTTTCAATTTCATTGTTTTTGTCATTTGTTGTTCTGTAGTGTAGTCATATCACTATTGCTGGTCAAAAGCGCTTAGAGTTGCGAAAGATTAGGCGCAAAACAAAGTCCTCATTATTATTATTATTATTATCATTTTACTTTTATTGTAGGCTTATTCGGCCGTGATAATGTCATTTGAATTGACTCCAGTGGAAGAAGTGTTCGTCAACCATGACAATATTTGTGTTTACAATTTTAGATCGGTTCTATTGCGGTCATATATATTAGGCGTCATAGCCATATCATGGTCTGTGTTGTTTTTCTCGGCCTTTAAAAAGGTTACGTGTTTGTGGGTTAGACCCAAACGATGGACCTGCTAAATTGAAATACATGATTCGCCAACATGAACATAATTGAATTTTCGGTGTTTTGATCTTTGACGGCAAATTATAATTGTATTTCTCGATCTTGTTTTCAGTAACGGGATCCCTAATACAGCTACATGATTAGGCTCCCTTAACAATAACAAAGAAAAAGTGAAAAGAAAATCTGTATCAAATAATGTATGTCCTTAGACATGCAAGGAAAAGCTGAAATATTGAACTTTTGGTTTTAAGAATCAAATCCGCAAAATTATTTAAGTAATTAAACATTAAAACTCATAGTAATAAAAATGTTCTAATTAATGTGAGTTCGAGGCCTTATAAAAATCCCAAAATTAAACACAATGACAGATTTTGTAGCCTGTATTGCACTAAATTGTCAATAGTTGTCTGTTGAATCATATAAAAAAACTGTTTGATTTTCTTATAAGCTTTGAACAATGTTTTTGTCCAATAATTAAATCAGATCACAAGTATTTCCATGGTAATCTAATCTCCTAGAATCCAAATAATTTGAAGAAATATAAAAATCAAAATCAAAAACTGGTAGCAATAGAAAGAAACACTAGACATGCTTTTGTTTCAACTCACAATTATATCGCAAAACATCACAATTAAATCTAACTACTCCGCTATTTCGGAAAACCCAGAATTGCTAAACATAGACTGTTACATATCTAAAGTCACGCATCCCTTGTATCACTTTGACAAAATCAATCATTTTTCTTGGAGAATAAAACGAAACAAAGAAAGTTGTTTATTTCCCTCAGTGATTTCTGAATCGAGTTCGATAACTAAATCAGAAAAGAAACTTGTTTCAATATTTAGATGTTTATGAAAACATGTCAAGCTGAAGTTTCTGAAAGATGCCAAATGAAGTATATAAGACCACATTGCAATTGCATGTAATGTACTAAAAACTAAAACAAAACCGAAAAAACAAAAATAAAATTAAATCAAATATAAATTAATTCAGATATATGTAACACAATACACGCATTTTGTAGTTTTCCGACTGGGTCTGTAATTGTTACATGTTAGTATTATTTGACTTCAAAATGGATTCGTTGACATAACGATTGCACGGTACGTTTACAGACCTATTCTACCGTCCATGTTTATGTATGTTTCCTGTCTCTATTTCGCTATTGGTAACGATTTCTCAAAATTGCAATGCAATAAGAACGAGCATTTTTTATTAGATTTATATACGGCTGTAAAGTGCCGATAACTTATCATTTGAATATACTGATGTGTTTAACATTGATTCCTATATATAAACGTATTAAACTGTTTTGTGTGTTTAGTTTTATTCTTTTGGAATCATTTTACTTGCAGTGACAACGTGTAAATAAGGTATATATAGGTCGTGTTGCCGGATGTGTATTTGTGTGTAGGTTGGTATATAAGTGATTGTCTCCTGAGGGAGGTCTTATCTATGAGGCATCTTCGTAACCTTTGTTTATGTCCCCATAACGTTTCCAAACTTTGTGCCAAAGTAGACTGTGATGGATGCCTTATCTTATTCCTTACCATTCTTTCTCTTTTTGAACTGTGGTTTTGTTTTCGTTTCTCAGTTTTGTTGTCTAATACAAAATAGACTTATTTAATATATATTGCAGGTGTATCATGGCTCTGACATCGAATGGCTGAAGATGAAACTTCGAAACAAATTCCCCGAATCAGTCAGCTTCAGTCGCACTTTGGTCAACAAGACTACCAATGGACCTCTGTGCCAAAACGAAAACTTTTTCGCATTCCTTCAATGCATTCCAAACAAATGCTCAAGTTTTAACACGAGCAATGAAGACGGTATCGTTGAAGGCATTAAGTGCTTAAAAACAGAATGTGGATTGCATATGTTTAGCATGCCACAAGAATGCTTGGGGTGTTTCTTCCTGTATTCAGATTTTACAGATGTAATGAACATGTAAGTAACATTTGCCTTAAGATTATTTGATTGACCTTGACCTTTTGGAAATAAGAGCATTTAGAACAGATCTGAATTGATTCTGATGCCTTTTTTTAGTTTGTAGCAATCAAAAACAGCGTGTCGTTTTTTCTCGCAAAAGGTACTCGTCGGAAGAGACAAGGATCTAGAATCAAACTTCTCTAAAGTTTGATTTTTGAAAGTTGTGTTAGTTTGAGTTTTAAAAGGGCTTGAATTAGGCGCAAATAATTTTCTGCCAGAAGATTGTTGAGTAAAAGTCTTGTTAACAAAAGAAACTTTATGTTACAAAGAATATTCGTCAGCAGCTCGAGCAGCATTTTTCAAGGTCTCAATTTTATGCTCATCAAGATCAGTTTTAACATCACTATGGACACAGTTTTTGAACTCTTCAATTAATATAATTTGCTTGAGATTTTGATAATCTTGTTCGACTTTCTTGGCTAAGCACCATCTATGAAACAACTGCTTTTTTCTCTAGCAAATTCGACATGAGTTTGTCCAGCTTCTTTTCTGTAATTCCTGAATTTTTGCCTATAAGCTTCAGGGAATAACTCATAAACCCTTAAAATGCATTCTTTAACCAAACCATAGTCAACGCTTTGCTAAACAGACATTGAAGTGTAAATCTCACTAGCCTTACCAGCCAGTAAGAACACATTGCAATAACTGGGTCCAATTCTCTCTTGGCCAATTTAAATTTTCTGCAACTTTTTTAAAAAGAATGAAATATTTGTTAACTTCTTTTTCTTTGAAAGGGGGAACTAATCTAATATTCCTTGCTAAATCAAAATTTAAATTTCGATTTGAGGTATGATGGTGATGTTCACTTGCCAGCTCTAATTCTTTCATTTTAATTTGATATTCTCTCTCTCTCTCTCTCTCTCTCTCTCTCTCTCTCTCTCTCTCTCAATCCGCATCTGCTCCTTTTGTAATTCAATTTGCCTTTTTTTCTCCCTTTCCTGTCTTTCTCTCTCCTCTTTTTCAATCTGCATCTGCTCTTTTTGTAATCAATTTGCCTTTCTTACTCCTCTCTCTCTATCAATCCGTATCTGCTCTTTTTGTAATTCAATTTGCCTTGCTTTCTCCTCTCGTCCATGCTGTAATTGTCTCTCTTTCTTCTCTTTCTCTCTATCAATCCGCATCTGCTCTTTCTGTAATTCCAGCTTCTTGAACTTTAATTTCATCCTTAATTTTAATTCTAATCTCTTTAGTTTTAGGTCAGAGTCTGATGCAGACTTACTGACTAAAATCAAAGCACTTTGTTCCAACACATCCTTTTCCACCAAATGCTGAACCAAACTCTATTTGATATCTTCTTTCGTTAAAGAGGCCTTGACTTCAGAAAAATCAAATTTTCAGGCAATTTGAATGAACTCATCTTTTTTTTTAAAAGATCTAATTTCTCCTGCGTAGGATTAGAAAGAAATATTTCTACTTTAGATGTCAGTTTAATACAAGCCTGTCAGTCTCACTAAAGATTTAAAATTTTCAAAAACTAAGGGAAATTTAAATTTAAATTCCAATTCATTTCAATCTCAATCTCAATCCGTTCGATTGCAACCAATTTCTATGTTACGTGCTTAGGCTCGGGTAAGCAGCAACACAGAAAGAGTGAAAACTAACAAGCTTGTAAAATTTAACAATGAACTTATTAAGTACAATTATTTTCATGAAATAAATAAACTTACGGTTTTAGAGAATCAAATCCGACATTAATCCAATATATAATTCACAAAAAAATAATCCACTAATGAAATTGCAAGAGTCCTGATAAATAAATGTTCTAATAGTTCCAGGTTCGAATCTTGACGATGTAATCCAAAATGGCTGACGATGTCACGTGATTTAGTCAGTTCTTGTTTTTATGATAATCCAAATGAACAACCTATGAGCACATGTTCTCCTCCAAATAAATAAAATAATTCCTCTTGCTTCAACGAATTGACACAAATTCAAATATAACTAAAAACACAACTATTAACTTAAGGCCCAGAGATTTCTACTGAATTGTTCTCTTCCAAACAATAATTTATATATCTGATTTTACGTAAACAAGGGATCAAGTGATTTTCCAGAAGGTCACATAAAGAACGTACGATCATAAAACACGTACGAATAAAATGACTCAGAAGGAAAATCCCCTAAGAACTAAAAATAAAAAGATGTCCTTGGATTTTAGCCAATCGTTTAAAAGGCCTGTTGACACTCTCTGAAGCAGGGTCAGAATGAAGGTCAACCTCCGTTGTTAACAATAGAGTCAAGGTCAACCCGAATTTTCCAGAATAGATATCTCCCAATTAATGAATTTTAAACCCAAAAATGACAAATTTGGATCTGACAATTAACAATAAATGATTTAAATCAAATATACGTAACAATATATATAAACATTTGGGATACATAACTTTGAAATCAGTGTGCTCTCAATAGAGAAATGACTTTCTTCTATGCATCCAAAGATATGTGTACATTAATTTTTACCTAGCCATAATCAGAATAATGGATATTTGATTAATATACAAATGACAGTTCGTAGTATATTAAAATCAATAATAGTCGAAATAGCCAAGGGATGAAAACCCTTCTGAACCCATGCAAACATGACGAGGAAAGCAGGCGGCTCTTCTGGGTTAGGGATTAACAGTAAGTTAACCAACCTACCCTTAAATTTGATCACATTTTAGACTTTTTTAAAAATAGAACTGATGATAATATTCTGCAATCCACCCTTGTATCCCTCTAACTTGCATCGGATCAGTTCTGCATTGTATGCCATCTCGAAGTATCAGTCCCTAACCCTACACCTCTATTTGCTACTAAGAGAAACTTCCGTATGATAAATAGAAACAAAATCATGCATGAGATCCAAGAAAACCTAACAACTTTCTTACATCCAACACTGTAACAACTTGATAACTGCCTGCGTTCATTGCTTGAAAATCATGCCCTAGCCACCAATTGCAGAGTATCAAAAATAGTGTTCTCCATGGTATAGCAGTGTTAGGGACCAGCTTTGCACTGCTAAAAGATATTGCCGAATAGCAGAGAGGCTTCGGCTTTCCACCAGACTCACCATTCGTAAACAAATCTACGAAGCCGCTAAGAAGAACGTCACAAACATAGTCCATTTTGCCAAATCATCCTACTACAGTACTAAGATCACGGAGAGTTCCAGCTGCAAAGAGCTCTTCGAGATAACTAACAAACTAATGTCAAGGAACAAATGTACACCACTTCCAACAACCTTCGCTCTACTAGACCTTCCAGACTTATTTGCAAATTTCTTCGATGACAAAGTACAAATCATTAAAGATTAGCTTGACAGCACAATTTCAACTGATTCGTCACCATACAGTTATGATGCAGAATTTCAGCGACAATTAGTAGCTTTTGAACTTGTTTCTATTGATTTAGTACGGACAATCGTGATGAAAAGTGCATTTGATCCGATTCCGACATCACTGCTGCTTGAGTTCTTAGACCCAATATTGCCTTCACTAACTGATGTTAGTAATATCTCCCCCTCATCAGGGGAGTTCCCATCATTTTTCAAAACTGCCATCGTAAAGCCTCTGCTGAAGAAACCAACACTGGACCATAACGTTTTTAAGAACTACCGAACAGTTTCTAATCTCCCATTCATAAAAAAAATCTTTGAAAAAGTTGTTCTAACTCAACTTGTATCTCATTTGAATTCAAACAGTCTTTTTAGCAATGTACAGTCTGCATATCGCTCTTGCAACAGTACGGAAACTACTCTTCTCAAAGTATTTAGTAATATTCTCTCTGCTTTGGATATTGGAAAGATTACAGTTCTCAATCTCCTGGATTTATCTACAGCATTTCACACAATAGACCATGATATATTACTTCACCGTCTCCAGCATGTATTTTGCATTCAGAATATAGCCGTACAGTGGTTTAAGTCCTACTTAGTCAACAGTACACCAATTATATCTGCAAATGGAATACACTCCAGCCCAGTTGACGTATGTTGTAGTGTTCCACAGGGATCTGTTTGTGGACCTGTTCTCTTCATTCTGTATACTCATTCGCTCTCAAGCGTCATAGATCATCACCCAGTGTCGCACCAATTTTTACGCTGATTACACCCAAATATACAAGACTTGCCACCCAAGAAGTAGAGAAGTGCATTTCGGATGTGAAATCATGGATGACATGTAACAAGCTGCAGATGAATGATGATAAGACTGAGGCTATTCTGATCACAACACAAAGACTTTCTCATTCACATCCTTTACCTCAGACAATAAATATCAGCATCACCAACATTAAATTCACACAGTCAGTACGGACCCTAGGCGTTACTCTAGACAATACTCTCACATTGCACCAACATGTCATGAACATATGCAAGGCAGCATATCTTGAATTGAGACGCATCAGTTCCATTCGTAAATATCTTTCAGTTGATGCCACTAAAACACTTGTGTGTTCATTAGTACTTTCAAGACTGGACAATTGTAACTAAATTCTGTCTGTTTCGTCACAATATTTACTCCAGAAACTTCAAAAAGTGCAAAACACAAATTCACGGATCATCTTTAGAGTACCTCGATCAGAGCACACCTCACCACTGCACTGTACCCTACACTGGCTATCAATTCGATACAAAATCAATCATAAAATTTGTTCTCTGTTCTATGTTTCAATGACAGACTCCAGTCCAACCTACCTATCCAGCCTCACCCATGTGTATACACCAGCTAGATCCTTCCGCTCTTTTTCTGATAATCGTATACTCATTGTTCCCAAGGTGAAAGCAAAGTCATATGGACAACGTTCGTTTGCACACCAAGTCCCGGTGCCCATTGAAATTAGACACAAAGACACAGTGGTCCCTTTAAAGATTGCTCTGAAGACTCACCTGTTTCGACTGCGGGGACAAACATAACGACCTAATCATGTTTTGTATCTTATATGTTTTTAGCATCCTTGTTAGGTTTTCCAATTTCATTGTTTTTGTCATTTGTTGTTCTGTAGTGTAGTCAAATCATTATTGATGGTGTAAAGCGCTTAGAGCTTCGAAAGATTAGGCGCAAAATAAAGTCCTTATTATTATTATTATTATTATTATTATTATTATTATTATTATTATTATTATTATTATTTTACTTTTATTGTATGTTTATCCGGCCATGATAATGTCATTTGAATTGACTCGAGTGGAAGAGGTGTTCGTCAACCATGACAATATTTGTGTTTACAATTTTAGATCGGTTCTAATGATATCGGTGCGGTCATATATATTAGGCGTCATAGCCATATCATGGTCTGTGTTGTTTTTCTCGGCCTTTAAAAAGGTTACGTGTTTGTGTGTTAGACCCAAACGATGGACCTGCTAAATTGAAATACATGATTCGCCAACATGAACATAATTGAATTTTTGGTGTTTTGATCTTTGACGGCGAATTATAACTGTATTTTTCGATCTTGTTTTCAGCAACGGGGTACCTTATACAGCTACATGTTTAGGCTCCCTAAACAATAACAAAGAAAAAGTGAAAAGAAAATCTTTATCAAATAATGTAAGTCCTTAGACATGCAAGGAAATGCTGAAATATTGAACTTTTGGTTTTGAGAATCAAATCCGCAAAATGATTTTAGAATCATTAAGAAATTAAACAGTAAAACTAATAGTAATAAAAATGTTCTAATTAATGTGAGTTCGAGCCCTTATAAAAATCAAAAATTAAACACAATGACAGATTTGCTTGTCATTAAATATTATCCATTGTGACATTTCAAAATAATAGATTGATGAGATTCGTAGCATAACGCGACTGTACTGGTCAGAATAGATGATAGCTGGTTTGTTTGTAAGTTGCAGGGGTATAACGATACTTCGTCGGTCGGAGTAGTTATAGGGGTACGTTTTAAATACTGAAACATATTACGTTGCTGACCTTTACATACGTCGTGACCGACGCAATGCTGAATTCCTTTAAAGTTCCTTCATGTTCATTTGAATACATTCTTTTCTTTGGTGTGGCTAGATTTTACCGTAGTGTTTGAAACAACTTATGTTCTCATACGCAGGATCTGACAATTTATTTCGTTTATTCTTTACCATTTAGTATGTCATAAGATGGATTGTGAAAGATATGCTTTGCAAAAATATACATTTTAAGTTGGCTAATAATTCCATTTATTTTATTTATTTTAATTTTGTCACCATGCTGATTTTATTTTTCGTTCCTCTGCTATTTGTTCTTGTTTAGTAAAAGAGTAAAACATTTGCTGAAAGAGCAAACCAGTCTGAAATGTTACAAAAGGGCATGAAAAGAGTTATGTCAGCGTATGATATGTTAATTTAGTACAAATGTCAAATTCAGATGGCAGAGCACGTCGTAGAGTGGTTAACGCGACGTCCGATTTAATGTTGGTAATATGAAGTGGATGCAAATGTAAAAAAGTATGTGTTCATGGATAGCTATACAACATTAATAATAACCACTGGAATACAATGATATATACCTACCAATCCAAGCAAGGATGCATAGTTACTAAAACATTTATAACCCACGAAGTGAACAAATGGACCAACACAAACGTTTGAGACCAGTGAAACATTTGAGGACATCGTATAATCAGCTCGATAACGTACAAATATATTTGTAGCTATACATTGAAACGCTTTTACTTTCTTTCCTAAGGTGCATGAACACTGGGACAAAAATAAATGTGGCTGGCCTCATGCTATTAAGCAAGAATCTGATGTCCAAAACACAAGTTGTGGAGCATCATCCGCATGCTGTGGAGATTGCAAAACAAGGATATCTTACAGCCTATGTAAGCAAATTGTATACATGAAAATGTCTATATGTTTGGTGCAAATATTTTTATGTATGTGTTGTATTTTGCTTTCTTTCACGCCAATACATTCTGTTATTAGTTGATGTCATATCTAAACTCTAGTACTTGACGATGTTGTCATGATCGTTTAGCTCGTAAACGTTTATGTTTCTGGAATTCTATTCTTTAACTGTTGATGTGAAGAATAACATGAAATCTATTACGATATCAACCCGATTCATTGATACATTTATGTTTATACTTTCTCTCCTGGTGTAATAATTTTGTTATGCATTTCCAGTTTAATTTAATACTCGTTATATTTAATAAATGTTTATATGAGTCATTAAGAGCATGACAGGAAATGTAAGGACTACTTACTAGTTTGTTTGGGCTTTGACCATGTTAACTGCGTTGCGTACGATGCATTTGGAGCATAGTATTAAATGTGCGAACTATTTGAACTATTTCAGATTGACACAGTAGGTACCGTCATATGTACGCATCTAGCTGCAAGGTTTTTGAAAGACCTCTATCCAGAAGGTAAATCAAATACTTGTAAAAAGAGATCAAATACTAAAGGAAAGTGAGATATAAAGTTTAGAAATCATAGTCTGTTTGATCTTTCTCTAAGAGTTAGCTTAATTAATGAAACGGTTGTGATAAGCATAACGTTTAGACCTAAACCAAAACGACTGATTTTATTGCAGGATGGAGAAATACAGACACCTTATCACGTAGGAACATAGTCTCCTAAATTCGATTATTTATGTTCCTAGGCATTTTAAAAAATGAACACATAATATTAGATTGTTCATGTTCGTACGTGTGTCCTTGAGTATATTTTCGAACGTTATAATATTAACGATTGTTGGTGTTGTGTAACAGAAAACTACTCGAAACATTGGGGTATGATCAAGATTCTTATCAGGTATTTACATTGCACCTTCTACGAAGGAGACAAGGCTTTTTGAACTTTGAGTCAACGCAAAAAAGATATAGAGTATTATTGAGTTAAAACTTATAAAGTTTCTAGTATTTGCAGCACTTATGGAAATCATAAAGGCACAATCATCCTAAATTTAGCTTATGACTATTATTAAGTTGTTGGCACAACTATTCCATGTGTCATATTTGGAGTCTAGGGAACACTAGGAAATCGCGATATTGAGGCTGTTGAACGTCTTATTTGTATATTTTGTAGCTTCCCTCCCGTATGACAGCTATGTCGCTCAGAACTTGGCAGAGGTTCGCAATATCCTGAACATTTCCATGAATATAAACCCACTAATTCTTTTGGGAGACTTCAATACTAGTCCACAAATACTTGACAAGAATGTTTGTGAAGAAAATCCAGGTAAATCACTACCATTATCAGATAGTAGTTCGAGATATTGGGGTAGTTACAGCTATAACCATCCGTCTTGCTAAAAATACCATAGTATAGCATGCTTAAGCGATACATTGTTAAAGGCTACCAGGAACTTTGACAACACTTTTGACCTAATAAGAAGCAATGAACCCTGCTGTAAATTTCAATTCTAAAGTAAGTACAAACTGGAATTTTACACACTAAACTTCTATGTTGCAATGGTTATTTACTAATGACATAATTCATTTTCATATTTTTTCAGAGGCATTATAGAGTATAAACCAGCCCTAATTCTTAACTTGCGAATATAATCAATGTAAGTCGTTACTATGTTCAGATAGAAAAGCAGCTAAAACAGAGATAGTTAGATACAGTTTTATTTTTCGGGCTAGCTAAGTAGCTATTACAAGAGTACAGTATTCCGAAGCCATAAGGTCTTAATGGTTTCATGGAGTTTTGACTTTACACTTTTTGTATGTTTCCAAAATTTCTGATCCCTGTTGAAAATATCACTACTTAAATAGGCACAACATGGAATCCAACACACTGACATGTTAAGCTGGACTATTTATATGTTAAGTTGAATGCTTAATTCCTAATGTCATAATTAATTTTCATATTTTTTCAGAGTCATATAAAATGTTAATCAACCCTAATTACAACCTGCAACATACCATCCTTGATAAGTGTTCCTATTGTACGGACAACACATGGACTACGGTGAACTGTAACTTGATCATTGACCATATCTTTTTTAGGGGCTTCACCCTTAAAGAAATGAAGGTATCTTAAATTTTTATATTTATACAACTATTCGTGATTATCTGATTAATACTGATATTTCTATCATGATATACATATATCTATTTTAGCGTGCTTAGGCTCGAATAAACAGTAACATAGAAAGAGTGAAAGTAACAAGCTTGTAAAAACTTAATAAACAATTTTTTGAGCACAAATATTTTCCAGAAAAGAAAAAATAAACTTACGGTTTAAAGAATCAATTCCAAAATTAATCTAAAAATAATTCAACATATAATCCACTAGTGACCCAGATGAGAATCAATTATTTTTACTCTCAAGAACTAAAAATAGAAAGATGTTTATAACAAAGATTGGAATCAACCAATCATTTTAAAAGCTTGCTTACAACTCTGAAGCCAGGTCAGAAATAAATTCAACATCTGGTGTTTATTTGTAAAGTGCAAGTCATCCCACTTTTAAAACAACAAAAAAACTCCCAATGACTGAATCTTAAACTTAAAATGTCAAATTTGAATCTGACAAACAAACAATCAAAATAAAAAAAAATGATTTAAATCTAATATACGTAACATTATTCTAACTTCTGCTGCTATTATATCACCCTAAAAGTTTAAAATCGCTGATAATCTATCACATTAGAATTTTAAATTCAATGCCATTCAATCACTTTAGAATTTTCAAATCGTTTGAGATTTGTTATATATATATGTAATTGTAGAGTGCCAGTTGCTTGTCAGTTATCAACTTTTTAATTTTACTACATTCTATTTTTTGTGATATTGTTTTTATTGGATTGTTGTTCGAATTAAGTTCAGTTCTCTTTGACCTGGATTTCTTATTTCACTGATAATAAACTATTACCATAAATACTGGATTTAGTTTCTGACCTTGTATCAGAACCAGTGACAGTTTTGGTAAGAAATTTTTTAAAATTCCTTTTATTCTTTGACAGAATAAAATTATTAACTTAGGTCCATCGTGATATTTTTAAATATAACATATTTACACTCACTTTGAAAGGATGACCTCTTGACTCCCATCCGGGCATCTGTTTTGCGTTTGGTTAGTCTTATAACTGATATTATCAAAAAGGATTGTCAGTTGGGCTCCAGACATATGATGCAAAAAATTTGAGCTGAAATCTTTTCATTGAATTTCAAGTCATTTCTTTTCCTGGAAATACATGTATAGAATTTAAATATTTATTACAAGTCATATTGAATTCCAAATGGAATAATATTATTTGTGATTCAACAAAAAACAGTTGACACGACAGCACATCGCAGGTTGCAGCAGCCGTCGTCGTCATTTCTTTGAGTTTTTATCGGTAGTCGAACTTAGATTCATTCAGTACATTGTATTACTAGTATTTCTATTTTAGTTCTTTGATTATGTTTGGATTTGATTTGTAAAACCTTAACATCATTTTCTCATTGTTCACTTGATATTCTAAGAAAAAAAATTATTTGCTAAATTTACGATGTTTGTTATCTTCATTCTGCTTTGTTTCGTTTTGTTAGAGCTTCGGCTCATAAAAGGTTAGTTAATGCAGCGTTACATATGAGTACTAGATAGTACCTTGGGTAATCAATCTCGGTGTTGGAAACGTGTCATATCATAGCAACCAATGTGACGATTCAATACTTGAGCTTCTAATCACAAGGTTCCTTCTGCTCGTTAAAAATATTTTGTGTATGGTCATAGTTCGGAACTAATAATAGGGTGTGGTATTCTCGTCAAGAGTTTCATTTTTCAACTCATTATCCACTTTGTTGTGTAGCAAATGTACTGAGTTAGATTATTCAATACAGCATGATTAATGTATGCACTATAATTAGAGGGTATGTCCAGCAGGATGCTTATTAATGACACACACACACACGCATACACACACACACACACACACATGTATATATATATATATATATATATATATATATATATATATATATATATATATATATATACATTTTTACAACGCGACACATTGTTAGGAAAAACCAAATAAATAGCATCGGAAAGACGAATATCATATAAATATATTATACAATCATATTTTCAGAGAATATACGATGACCGTACAGTAACGTTGAATAGGACAAAATACCACACATCGGACCACTATGGAATAATGACCACATTCATAGTCGACTAGTGAGTAGACGAATATTAAACATGATGGAACAGCCATTGAGATGATACTATCAGCAACATTTCTGTCAAGCAAATTTATAAAATACTTCTGTGTACAACTTTTAATATTCTTTTTCTTGGTTTATATTATTTTCTCTGTTGAGGACATAAAATAAAATAAATGATACAAATATTAGGGAATTCTGACATCCAGAAGAAATAAAGACAGCAATGTATTACGACTTGTACACCATTTTCAAACCAAAATCTAGTGGCATATGGTAAATAAAAAGCCAACTAAAATGTGATGATACGTCAGTCATTTACGACTTTGCGGAACTTTCAAACGCAAGATTTTATGTAGCTACGTACATAAATAAAAGAACATTTGTAACATTATGATAGCTGGTGCATACAATATAACCTCCTAATGCAGCTATATATATATATATATATATAGCTCTATATATATATATATATAGAGAGAGAGAGAGAGAGAGAGAGAGGAGAGAGAGAGAGAGAGAGAGAGAGAGAGACTTACCAGTGGCAGTAGCCAATGCAAGGAACAGTGCTGTGAGAAACATATTGAATGTGAAGTTCCGAACAATCTTCTGAATGCTGTAGATCTACTTCGAATCTAGATGCTTATATACAGTTTTCACCTTCCCCGACAGATGCAATTTCCCAGACATCAGTACAATAGAATCACATTTTCAAGTGGCAATTTACCTTTAAATTGTGCTGTGTAAGCACGATTTAACTCTTAGGAAATAAGAACGAGCTCAAGTCGTCAATTCGTCAAGTTTTCATGATCGGCCAGGTGTTTCGTCAATGTTATTATACTTGCTTTTCTTTATGACCTAACCAAACGATATGCCATCTATTTACTAAAGACCTTAGTTTTTCCACTTTGATGTTATTGATGTCTGTCTCTCTAATTCTGTCTGTGTGCATCTCTGACACGAAATATGTAAGTTCTAACAGAAAGGCAATAAGTAGCATCTCTTCTCTCGCTCCCTCTCATTATATATATATATATATATATATATATATATATATATATATATCATGGTGAAGAAATAATAAATGCCGGAACAATAATAAATAATAAACAAAAAATAAATGCTGGTAGAACAGACGAGAATGTCGCAGTCATACAATATTTTTTAAATAGTTGAATCACTTAAATTTATGACGAATGATGAAATTTGAAATCAACATCGCAACAATAGCAAGAAAAACTATTGGAGTACAAAAATATTAAATATTAATCGCTTTTTTTTACACTTTCCTAAAGCTGAAGATAAAACACTTACAAAAATCTGAAACGACGAAAGATACAATTTTACGAGAAACTTAAGGTTATTAATAGTTATACCTGTATATATTTTCAAACAGTTTGTTTAAATAAACATAAATTATACAGATTGTTTAAATAAACTTCAAAATTGTACCAAATACTAAAGCAATATGACTGGAAAAAAGGTACATAATTTATCATTTCTTCACCATGATACACACACACACACACACACACACATATATATATATATATATATATATATATATATATATATATATATATATATATATATATATATATAATGAGAGGGAGAGAGAGAAGAGATGCTACTTATTGCCTTTCTGTTAGAACTTACATATTTCGTGTCAGAGATGCACACAGACAGAATTAGAGAGACAGACATCAATAACATCAAAGTGGAAAAACTAAGGTCTTTAGTAAATAGATGGCATATCGTTTGGTTACGTCATAAAGAAAAGCAAGTATAATAACATTGACGAAACACCTGGCCGATCATGAAAACTTGACGAATTGACGACTTGAGCTCGTTCTTATTTCCTAAGAGTTAAATCGTGCTTACACAGCACAATTTAAAGGTAAATTGCCACTTGAAAATGTGATTCTATTGTACTGATGTCTGAGAAATTGCATCTGTCGGGGAAGGCGAGAATTGTATATAAGCATCTATATTCGAGGTAGATCTACAGCATTCAGAAGATTGTTCGGAACTTTACATTCAACATGATTCTCACAGCTATGATCCTCGCATTGGCTACTGCCACTGGTAAGTCTAACTCTCTCTCTCTCTCTCTCTCTCTCTCTCTCTCTCTCTCTCTCTCTCTTCTCTCTCTCTCTCTCTCTCTCTCTCTCTCTCTCTCTCTCTCTCTCTCTCTCTCTCTGAGAGCTATTCTTAATAATTCAAAATGAGCTTTTATTAATGGAGCTTGGAGGGTCTCTGTCAAAATATATAATTTTGGTTTCGAGGCTATAAAATTTTTTGTGTATTGCACGTCTCCGAAAAATATTTTTTGACGACCGGAGGAGTGAAAGAGAGAATAAAACTAGTGATACAATAAACATCGTTAAAAAATCATATGCTTAGAGTTATAATAAATTGATAATGTTCATCTTCGAATTCATATTTCTTTTCACTCATTAAGAAGAGTTCTTTATTTTAAATATGTACTTTTACATGTAAAACAGGATCGCAATATTTCCTCTTTACAGCCCGTCTTCTTCCTGACAGTCACTTAAATATATATATATATATATATATATATATATATATATATATATATGGGATTTTGCTTATACCAAATACATTTTTCACCTCCAGGCTTGGCGGAAGTGGTACCGGAACATTTTTACCAAGGCCGGATTGTGGGAGGGTCTGAGGCATCCCCAGGGCAGTACCCCTGGCAGGTGTGTGACTTAGCCTAGACTTCAAAATTTATTATTACAGAGACTTTTAGATATAATGCTCCACAATCATACAAATTAGACTATACCGAAAAATCGACGGTCTCCATGAAGTTTGAGCAAAATATGATTTAGACATAGAGAATGGCAAGACATTAGCGTATTGTATTTTCGTTATAGATATCGTACGGTTAATTCATTTTTATGCAAAACAAAAAATTATTCGACATTCTCAACGTTGGGCCTTACAACATTCCTCGATCCTCTCAATTTGGTGAATGATACAAACCCATGCAAATGTATCCAATTCTAAGGGGCTTCAATATTTTCTCCCAAAAAGAGATGGCGTATTTGGTGGATCGGTGGGTTTAATCTGTAGTTCATGTATACGGTTTTTTCTCAGTTGTTTCCATGGACATTAGATTACCTGCTGTTCCAATGTATCTGTAAATGTCATCAAATCTTAAGTATATCAGGTATTTTGTTATCTAGATTTTATCATTTGTGTATCTTCGATTGTTGAGGGAATAAATATTAAATTCTTTACAATTGTCATTTTAACTTTTAGCGATGATGTATGTCCTCTTCCAGGTATCACTACAGAGTACCACAGGATCTCATTTCTGTGGCGGAGTTCTTATCAATCCTGAATGGGTGCTTACTGCGGGGCACTGTGTTGGCACCAGCAGGTACGACTTTCATTTTAGTGTGTGCTTACTAGCTAGCATTTATAATCCAGAGATAAGGAAGCTAGAAGAGAGAGAGAGAGAGAGAGAGAGAGAGAGAGAGAGAGAGAGAGAGAGAGAATTCAAATATGTAAATCGCATTATATATATATATATATATATATATATATATATATATATATATCGACGAAATCGAAATTAAGTTAATAAAGTTCCGTTTATGACAAGAGCACTAATTGGTTAACGTACATATGGCCCTTGGAATATGACTCCAACGCTCTAAAATTTAGACACCAACGCCTTCGAATATTTCTTATATAAACCATTAATGTATTGAAGTGCACTAAACTGGTTGCAAAATGTAAATGCAAAGCAGTTTGGAAATTGATCAAACAACTTTAATGACTGTTTTACTATTTGGTTTATTTATAAGGATACTACTGAGATATTTAATTATATGCCTGTCTTCCTATTATTATTATTATTATTATTATTATTATTATTATTGTTGTTGTTGTTCTTTAATTGTCAATTTGTAAATTTATCTGCATAATATTTCAATAAATACGTCTGCGCCATACATTCATGCTTAAAAAAATGTAAAATGTAATTAAACAGAACTGAATTATATTACAATACCTGGGATAATTTTCGTTAATCATAACATCAATCAAATATTGCAGAGATCGGTGTGATTTTGTAATGGCGATTGTATACTTGGTTTGTAATTTATGCATTCAGATTCTCTATATATGTCTAGTTACAGCTGAGACCATATAGAAGAGAGCTTAATACCAAATATATAATAACCTAGTTACAGCTGAGACCATATGAAAGAGAGCTTAATACCAAATATTTAATAGCCTACTTACAGCTGAGACCATATGGAAGGGATCTTAATACCAAATATATAATAACCTAATTACAGCTGAGACCATATAGAAGGTCATGTAGTACAAAATACCTCATAGGTCTTGTTATACCTCAGACCACATTTACTCTTCACCCCTCACCATATATATTACTCCTATTGTTGTTGTGTTTTGCTGTTTCTCCTCATCTTCTTCTTAGCAAGAGTAACAGTGCAGTAGTATTACCGGAGCCAAATTGTACGTGTTTATATTGATCCAATCTATTTATATTCCATTCTATGAATTCGTCGTTTTGTTTGCGCAATTAAAATTGTTATCCTTTACTTTTATAAGCATCATAGCGGTACTCGGCGAACACAGTTTTGATGTAAATGAGGGAACCGAGCAGAGAATAAGTGTGTCAGTAATAAAAAGGGTAAGCAAAATATGTTCCTTTATGGAAATAATCAGTCCCTCTCTTTTGGAAAGGAGTTTGTGCTTCCAAAAATTTGGTTATGCATAGCATATAAATTATTCAAGAACGGATTTCACTACATAAAGCTAGGGATTGGAGTTTTTTAATGCATGATATTAGGAAAAAAAAAAAATTTGGAAACAAAGATTTCCTCTATATACCTGTTACCATAGAACTCATTGCACGGTGCTAAATAGAAAGGTGCAAAAACACATTAGATTCTTTCTACACATACTGTGGAAAGCATCATAACTGTAAGCAATCGAAAACAAAAATAAAGAGGAAGCTTAAAGCTCATACTAATGCTATTCTTTTGTTTTACGATATGTACATGACAAAGAACATTTACTTACCACCCGAGTACGACATTATTTCGAATAGCACTTTGTATTCCTGTATTTTTTTTTCATTTATTTTCTAACAAACAGCACGAGAACTACAACGTAGGTGCAGGCACATATCCTAATGACATCGCTCTCTTGAAACTTTCGTCGAAAGCTATACTCAACAGCAGAGTTGCTGTTGTGGATATGGCTTCTGCTGGAGAATCTGCAACCAACTGCTATATTTCTGGATGGGGGAAATTTACATGTATGTATATCCTAGCAGATAAAACTGTTCATGTATGCTGGCACACAGGTAGATTATTTATGATTATAACTGTCATTTCATCGCCCAAAGATTTACAGGTTTTCCTACTGTTGTGCGTATGAAGCAATGTTTTTTTTAAAGCATCTGCAAAGCGGCGTAGTTGGCGTTAATTATTTTGACCACGTGTTTCAAAGAATCTTATTTCTCGAGAGGGTAGAAAAGGCTTGATTAATTGACTTCACATACAGTATTGTATGTATTCCGTAATATCTGCCTCAGGATCTTAGTACATAACGTATAAAAAATCTACAGAATATTGCACGACGTTGTCGTCAAGATTACAATGCATCGCTACAGTTAAGAACCATTACATACAATTTTGATATTGATGTTTCTCCCTCATGCGGCAGGGGAAATCTAGCTGTTTTGCTAACGGGGGGTGGGGGTCCTGGTTTCTTCCACCACCAGTAATACAGGTCGCAATGTATAGCCTATCGTGTGCTGAAAATAGCGTTGAACCCTACAACAACAACAACAACAAAACAGACAATATTAAGGATACAAAATTATGTCACAAACAGTTTCAATTCCTCCAAAAAAGGAGAGTAGTATACGATAGTGATACAGAGCACAATTTCCCATGATGCCACTTATCTAACGCAACTTACTCTTCATTACCGCTTGTACTAAGTCTAATAACAGTAGACCTGAATAGCAAGTATCATTTCATGATTTAGAACATTCCTTTTCAAAATAGTTTCATGTAATAAATATTAAGTCTTTATTCTCAATTTCATATAACATTCACATATTAAATGTGACCATACCTCATTATTATGCGACGTAGAAATTGTGTACTTCGGATGCAACGGTTACAAGCCTGATTATCATATTTGTAGTCATGCGCCGCATGTAAACATTGGACGTGAACACTACTGACTAGATCTTTTTGCTTTAAGGAAAAATACTAGATGAGGAAAATAATCTATGTTGGGGTTTGGACCGAGACAAGGAAATCCCAATCGCGAGGTTACGTTATATATCTCCCAACTCTGGCAAGCCTCACATGGAGACAAATAATGTAACCCTTTGACTGGAATTTCCTTGTATCGGTCCAAATCCAAGAAAGATTATATATATATATATATATATATATATATATATATATATATATATATATATATCAGGGTTGGCACATTTCGATTCTATTAACGACATTATTAAAGATGATAATACACGATCCGCGATTAAAATGGGAATCATTCAGAATACACGATTACGAATTTCATACCAAAAAAGTTTCAAGGTCGCTCAATTCTTGTTTGCTAAATCTTTATAAAACAAATATACAAATCTGACATAAATGACAAACAATGAAACCATTCCTTGACATAGCAAATAACACTGACTGAACTGTCACCGATTCTGATAAAGAGTTTGCTTTCTTACAACGGATAACCACGACACGTCGTTATTATATGCTAATTTATGATTTCTATTGGCTCATTAACTTTATGAACGACCGCAAAAAGTTCATTATATACCGTACACTCATCCTACAGCCTTTTGTTGCACCAGTTCCATTGATTTCTTGACGAATATGAATCCAATAATGCTGAATGTTGATTTCGATCTATGATATCTAGTGATAATAATGGCTTTCAGTGATAATAACGGCTCCATAAAAAAGAAAGAGTAAGAACAGCCCTCATAGACAATCCAGTTTAGGGTTTACGAAGGCAATTACAATATATTACGTTAATTTGGCTTGCACACTCCTAATTTAAATAAAGAATTGTCATTGCATTTTTGAAACCGGAGCTTTAAACACCTATCACGAATGTAATCAGACGTGCGTTGAATGAAACATTTTAAATTGCTTAATCAGCTAGATAGGAATAATACTAAAAGAGAACATCCATAGATATCTCGCAAATTACAGACACAACATAAATTAATCTTGACTCTAGTTTATATATAGATGTTACCCTTGATAATACGTTTGCAAAGAAGTAGTTATTTAATAGTCAGATATAATAACAAGTCCATTTACTTAGCACAGGTTGGAATAATTGTATATTACTCCGTTAATGTACAGCTGTATGACTAAAAGGTAGAACTTGATCTGATGGTTTTGTTCGCATTTAAAAATGTATGTACACTTATGTCAGTTGAATTAATCACATGTAGCTACGAGCGGCGTATCAAGGATACTGAAACATGCAGCTATGACCGTCATCACCAAGTCTCAGTGTCAGAGCGTGTGGGGAACGAGCAGTGTTCTTGACAGCCATATCTGCATCCTCAGCTCGACCTCCGATCCCGCCTCTGCTTGCAATGTACGTACTCTTCAGACTCCGTCATAATATATTCCAACATATTTTGATCAGATTACAAACTGGTTTGTAGAAAGACGTTTTATATTTTATCCTGGTTGCAAGCAGTACAGTAGCATACACTTTCACTTTGATGATGTTTTGTTGCCAGACACTTTCATAACCAGCGAGAAAATATTTTCCTTTTTGTCTCACATATAATCCACAGCTAGAGTCATTATTTGAAGGAGGTAATTATTGTTTTTATAAACTTGTTTTGCAGAACATGCGACATTAAAAAGTGCTCTATCTGCAAAGTTCTGCAACTGCAAAGTTTGACTTGGTAAAGTGAAACATGGCAGAATGTTTACAAGAATAAAAAATGAATTCTGAAATGAAATTTGTGAAACCTATTTTGCGACTCTCTCCTTAATAATTTGGTTATTTGATCTCTTGAGATGATAGTCAATATTTTCCTTGAAAAACAGGGTAGAAATCTGTAATTCGTTTTCGCAGGGTGACAGTGGTGGCCCCCTGGTTTGTAATCCCAGTGGCAAATGGATTTTGGCAGGAGTGACATCATGGGGCCACAGCAGTTGTCCAACTTCCACCTACCCCAACGTGTACACACGCATTTCTTCCTTCCGTAGCTGGATCTCAACGAACATGGTTTAAGCAGTCACAGAAATGGAACAGCGGCGCGGAAATGTATTAATAATGATGTTTAACACCCAATAATTTGCTTAACAGTTTCTGTAGCTGATGATTCAATAAATTCTAAACTCTAGATTGTGACTCTGTTACTGAATTGACACTGATTAATATGAAGGTACTTTCTGATAGTCATCAGTATTGTGCTAGCTAAATGGGTGTAACATTCATTAAATATATGAAGTTTGAAGTCGTACTTTATTAGGTCTTGACGGGTTTCTATTTTTTTCTAAGTGACCAGTACTTTTCACAAACGCTTATATTATGGTGACTCATTTTCTTAAAATTGTAGGATTCTATTGCAGCCTTCAGCTCTGGGAATCTGAAGTTTCTTGATCCTAAGGAGCTACGTTAACTGTCAAAACTGTGCACTATATTTCCCTTGAGCTCATTATTATAATGAATTGATTTGACCTATATCACTCTTAGCTTAACTCTCAAATCTGAAACACATGAGATTTTCTGAATAAAAGCTAATGAGATCATAGCACACGATAAATGATTAAAAATGTGTACTGTCATCAAATCTTTGAAAGTTAACAAATTCATTTCTCATGGTACGAGCTATCCGAGAAAGCTACCTGAATAACACTTCGGCTAAGTACTTTAATTTTTGAACATTTATCATTCAAATGTTGCAAAGTCCCTGAATTCCTACTGTGCAAGATATTTCCCAGTGCGCTGTATTGGGTCGCACGTTTTAACTATGTATGTGAAAGGGGTTTTAAAGACTTGATTGTGTGAAGGATGTGAAACGTTTGTGTTTATCGATCAAAAAGGTTATGTACATCTGTCACATTTCATAGCAGTCATAGTATCAGAGGATGTCTTGTAATATTGTTGAAATTCAAACTACATCACACTGAAACAAAATTTATATTTTCAATTTCTTATATTAGCTGCACGCTTTTCTTGTCTCTTCATTTTGATGGTCTGCTAACGTTGGACATCAAAATCAAGAAATTAAAGTTTGGACTTAATAGTTAAGGCATCCAAAGTTAATCGGACACAAGGGTAATCATATAACTGTATTTTGAACACTGTCTTAAATTGTAAACTTCTAAGTACTCTATTACATTTCGTGCAATTGTTTCTCAACAAATAGAACCTATCGATATCAAAGTTAACGCGGACAACACTGTTCTGTTGACTTTTCGATGGAAGTTATTCGACAAAGTTATCTGCTCTATAAGGAAGAGAAGAGAAAAAAATAGGACCACTTATTTGTTTTTTTTCTGTTGACTCTTAAAATTAAAATTGTCCGAATTAGGGCCGAAACTTTGCTATAAAAGTTATTGGGGTATTCTTTTCAGTCTAAAATTTGTCTTTAGCTAGGAATACCTGCATCCTATCATACTCAGAGTGTCCAGTTATTCCGTGCAGTTGTAGTCCATACGATAAAATCCACAGCTTTCTGACGTTTCGTGGATTATTTGCTAACCAGTTCAATAGAAAAAAAAACCTTTCTGCAGAAAGAAACATTAAAGCATTAATAGGAATAAAAATGTGTAAGAGTTCGACCTGAATGGATGAAAGTTGGATTATAGTGATACCGGCCACGAGGGGTAATATGATCACTAGTTTAAACTACAATTTTTAAATGGTGGCAGGTTTGCCTTGGGGAAGGAATGGTGCCAAGTCACCACGGGCATTTAACGCATATACTGCGCTAGTTAATTTGGCCATCATGTCATACCACTAAGAAGTGGCTAATGACATGAATGTAAGGCACTGGGTGAGTGGAAATAGACCCAACTCACACTCAACCCTATTAACCAGTCGGTGAGTTTGTTACAAATGGAGGTGCAATGGCACCAAATAATAGCGAGAGAAAAATATTCTTCTCATATCGCTATGTTGATGGGCTCTGGACGAGGAAAAGGAGGAAAAGGTCTCGGTGTTCGGCCAGCCGATGTCGTAGATGGATGTCATTTACGCCTTGGAACGCCCTAGCCATACTTATTTCAAATTCAGACTAGTTATACTAATGGACAAAATAAAACCAACAACGTGTTAGCCACCTATTTAATTGAATCAAATAAATGAGTCATAGAATGTTTCTTTACATCCTAACTATACCATTTTTCAAGTACAATAGTGTACGTATCATAAGTCCCTAACAAATTTGTTTAACTAATATGTCTATGCGACATATAAAAATGTAGTCACTGTTTGGTGAATAGATTGTTAACTTTGAGCGGTGCTCAAAATTGATCAAGTCAGGTTTGTAATAGAGATTATTCGAAAAGGGTTTCTCGTAACCAATTGAGAACCCTATTATTCAGGCAAATGAAAGGCAAATGTGAAAATTATTCACATCATGCTCCGTGTTCACTGCCTGAATGAATGTGGAGCTGCAGAGTTCGACCTTCTTGCGTTTGCCTGGGAAGACAAAGCACATCAGCGTGATTTGGCAGGTTCCGGAAGTATTTATAAGCAATAGTCTGCGTCGAGCTTGCACGACTACAACGCGAGGATGTCTCCAAGAAATGTTATCACGAGGAGCTCAAATCAGATCAATGAATTAACACATATAGCAGAGAGGTCGATCCGCGATATTTCTTGAATGTAAATCATCAAACTCTTTTGATTTGCTAACGAACCGGTTCCATGTATGTGCACGAACTATTGCAGCCAATAAGTTATATAATTCCACCATCGTAACGATTCATCTTTAATGTCTACCGAGTACAGTTGTTTTTATTAATTGAATTAAGACTAGTCTGAGCGGACGTCAGAATTTATTCGTAATTAAATTTTTTTCACCAGAGCCGCCAATCACTTCAGTTGCTATCAAGGACAGCAAGTCTTAAAAGCATACCTATAATAGTCGCCTTTGTAGGGATTTAATCCACATCATTGTCAACGGTTCTTCCTGCAGCGAGACCACAAGCAACATCTGCGCTAACACACACGCCTTTATATTTCGTGAATTTCGCATTTCTCTTGGTGACATAATATCCCAACTGTTGTTCCTCTTCATTTATTGTTTTCGCGCTGGTAGCTGTGAAAGTCAATCGACGGAGAATGCTCCAGTGTCTTAAGAGGTTAGAGCTTCCTCCCCGGCCGAGTCATAATAAGACATCAAAACGGTACAAGCTGCTGCCTCTATTGGCGCTTAAGCATTAAGGGGTAGTGTTAGGACTGGTAGGCCTGATGTCATGATAATTCGACTGCCTGAGAGATGATGCTACATGTTTACGGCATCATGCCTTACTGTTTAACATCACTATGAATTATCACGCTGCAGACGTAGAGATTGACTCACAGTGTTACAGCTAAGTTGAAAATCTAAATCACACCCACCCACCCACCCCTCTCTCTCTCTCTCTCTCTCTCTCTCTCTCTCTCTCTCTCTTTCTCTCTCTCCTCTCTCTCTCTCTCTCTCTCTCTCTCTCTCTCTCTCTCTCTCTCTCTCTCTCTCTCTCTCTCTCTCGTTACAGAAACAGATATTGCCACAGAATAACTTTAATCCAAGTGAATACAACAGTTTGATCAAAGTTAACTTTCCTATTGGACGAGAATATGGTTGTGATGGCAGTATGAATATTTGTGTACAATACGTTGCATGAAATTAATTAGAGTTTGTCTGATCTTTCCGTGTAATTCAGCGTTACAAATATAGTTATAAGATCTAATTTGCGTCATGTTAACCTTGGCCCTAAAGTCCAATCATTAAATTAGCAGATTAAATTATTCATTAGAGTCGAAACATAGATTTCAAAACTTTCAATTAAGAATTTATATTTCATTCATTTAACCTAGCCCCGTAGGGTCGAGAAAGTATGTAACTTCAAATTTCAAGAATGAAAAGGGTGCTTTTGACTCCTACATTTGAAAAGATGTTTAATCATAATAAAACCATTGTAAAAAGTATTGGTACCTCATATATATAAATATAACTAGAACCCTTCAGTACGTAATAAAAAACAACTTCAAATGTCATGTGTTTCAAAAATGTCACACCCATTTCACTGGTATAATATTGATAACTATAAGATAGTATTTTTTTTAAATCAGTAAACAGAGTCAAATAATGGAAAATAAAGTTCATTTAATCAACAGAAACAGAATGTGTTAAAAAATAATGGGGGAATAAACATCGTTATTGACAAGTTTCGCGCCGCTGGTCATTTGTATGAGTGCGTGTGTGACTGCTTAAACCATGGTCGTTGAGATCCAGTTACGGAAGGAAGAAATGCGTGTGTACACGTTGGGGTAGGTGGAAATTGGACAACTGCTATGACCCTATGTGGTCACTCTTGCCAAAATTCATTTGCCACTAGGATTACAAACCAGGGGCCGTCACTGTCACCCTGCGAAAGATTACAAATTTCTAAATTGTTTTTCATGGAAACCTTCGATTAACATTTTCAGAGATTATATTGCCAAATCATTGTTAATTATTCATTAGAGTCGAAACATAGATTTCAAAACTTTCAATTAAGAATTTATATTTCATTCATGTATACTTTTTGTCATGTTTCACATAACCAAGCAAAATATTAAAAATGCTGAACCTTGCTGATAGGTAATTCGAGCAGCAGATAATGGTTCATGCTCTATATTAAAATTTATAAAATTAAGTACTTTCTTTAAAAAAATGGGCTTAACCGTGTAGTGTAATTTAGACAGAAACGAAATGCTTATATTTCTGGCTCCAAAAAAATCTTCTAATTGAAAGTGTATGCTACAGTAGTGACGACTACCAGGAGAAAATATAAACCGTGCTTTTGGAAACCAGTTTGTAATCTGATCAAAATATGTTGGAACATATTATGACGGAGTCTGCAGAGTACGTACATTGCAAGCAAAGGCGGGATTGAAGTCGAGCTGCGGATGCAGATATGGCTGTCAAGGACACTGATCGTTCCCCACACACTCTGACACTGAGACTTAGTAATGATGGTCATAGCTGCATGTTTCAGTATCCTTGATACGCCGCTCGTAGCTACATGTGATTAATTCAATTAAGATAAGTGTACATACACTTTTCAAATGCGAAAAAAAAAAAACGGTAGAAAAGACTACACACTGCTAACAAGAGATCTAGTTCTTCCTGTTAGTCATAATGCTGTCCATCAACGGAGTATTATAGAACATTTTGTTCTTTGTGAGTGCATTATCAAGTGTAGCATAATATATATCTATAAACTAGAGTCAAGATTAATTTCTTTTGTGGCTGTACTTTGCGAGATACCTATAGATGTTCTCTTTCAATATTATTCCTATCAAGCTGATTAAGCAATTTAAAATAGTTTGGTCTCTGAAGGTTGTTTTTTATGAAGCAAGAATTGCTACTGGAAAACGTTATTTGTCACAGGAAGCCACTATTGTCATTTGAAACAGTTCTTGTCACAGAAAGCAGCTATTGTCACGTGAACACATTTAGTGTTACAGAAAACAACTATTGTCACTTGAAACCGTTATTGTCACAGAAAATCTCTATTGTCACTATAAACCATTATTGTCACTAGATATCACAGTTTGAAATCAAGAATCAGCATTATTGTCTAACTTTGGATTTATGTTGTCTAGAGACAACTCGAATTAATAGAACGGAAGCAAGGCTGTAGGATAATTGTATGGTATATAGATGAAATGAGATTTTCGATGTCGTCCATAAAGTAGGCGTTCCCAATATAAACCATAAATTGCCATATATCGTTGCTATGGAATGTAAGAAGCAAACCCATTTTCAGATTCGGTAACAGTCAATAAAATTTGCAATGTCAGGAAATCTGCGTATTTTTCATTTATTCCGATATATATATATATATATATATATATATATATATATATATATATATATATATATATATATATATATATATATATATATATATATATATATATATATATAATATGTAAATGTTGTTCTTACTGATGTGTTATAAATGAAAGCCATTTTAATAACGGGTCGTGTATTATCATCTTTGATAATAATGTTAATATAATCTAAATGGTTGAGCTTTGAAGTTTTAATCATGACAAATAAATATTACAATTGTATGATATGTTGCGTTGTTGTAGAGGTTCATTGTAATCTTGACGAAAACGTCTTCGCATATTATGTAGGTTTGTTTTTCGTTATATTAGTAAGAACCGGTGGCAAATATTACCGAATACACAAAATACTGTATGTGTAACATATTAAACAAGACTCTGCTAACCTCTTTAGATTCTTTGAAATAATTGGTCAAAAAAAATTAATCCTAATTGCAGCCTCAACGATCATGTTTAACAGATGCTTTAGACATCTTGCTTGAGACACACAATAATATGAAACTGTTAATTTTGGGCGATGAAATGTTCAATAACCTACCTGTGTATCTGCATACATAAACGGTTTTATCTATTAGGCTACATATACATGTAAATTTCCCCTATCCAGAAATGTAGCAGCCGGCTGCAGATTCTCCATCAGAAGCCATAACGAGAACAGCAACTCTGCTGTTGAGTGCAGCTTTCTTCGCAAGTTTCAGGAGAGCTATGTCATGAAGACATATGCCTGCACCTACGTTGTAGTTCTCGTGCTGTTTGTTAGAAAATAAATGAAAACTAAATGAACGAATACAAAGTACTATTCGAAATAGTGTTGCTGTTAGTTCTAAAATAAATGTTCTTTGTCATGTACATATTACATTAAAAGAATAATACTACCTAGGTAGTTAAACAATTGTAGGGACATTAAGCTTTCTTCCGTCTTTATTTTTAATTGCTAGCATATTTTATGATTACGATATTAGGTCTAGAATGAATCAAGTGTGCTCTTTTACACCTTTCAGGTTAACGTTGTAATAGATGTACGTGGTAATAGGGATATAAAAGGATTCTTCGTTTAAGGATTTTTTTATTTCATAAGTTACTTCATGTAAGAGTATATATCAAGATTTCATTCCCAATCCAGGAATCCACACTTGAACATTTACTATATTTCGATGTACATACTCTTGCTCCTAAAAGAGCAACGCAATATTATCCTAAAGGAACATATTTTACTTACCATTTTTATTACCGACACAGCTATTCTCTGCTCGGTTCCCTCATTTAAATCATAGTTGAGTTCGCCGAGTAACTCTGTGATGCTTATAAAATGAAGGGAGATACATTTTTAGCAGCGCCATGACAACGATGAATCCATCGATTGAAATTGTTGTTTGAAGAAACAATGTAAGCACATGAAATTGTCCAGAGTCTGGGAAATGCTGCTACAATTACTAATATTACTATTACTAATAACAATAATATAAAGGCAAAAAGGAAGCGAAACAACAAAACTAACGACACTATCACTAATATCTAAGATTAGAGGTGGAAAGTAAATATGGTTTGAAGTGTAACTAGACATATGCAATATTAGGGATTATGTGATCTTCTGTATGGTCACGGATGTAACTAGGCTATGAAATATTTGGTATCACGTGAATCTTCTATATGGTCACAGATGTAACTAGGCTATGAAATATTTGGTATCACGTGAATCTTCTATATGGTCACAGATGTAACTAGGCTATGAAATATTTGGTATCACGTGAATCTTCTATTTGGTCTAAGATGTAACTAGGCTATGAAATATTTGGTATCACGTGAATCTCCCATGGTCGAAGATGTAACTAGGCTATGAAATATTTGGTATCACGTGAATCTTCTATATGGTCGAAGATGTAACTGGGCTATGAAATATTTGGTATTAAGTGAATCTGCTATATGGTCTAAGATGTAACAAGGTTATGAAATATTTGGTATTAAGTGAATCTGCTATATGGTCTAAGATGTAACAAGGTTATGAAATATTTGGTGTTGCGTGAGTCTTTGCTATTCCGTCATTGTCTATATGGTCTCAGCTGTAACTAGGTGTATGAAGAATTTCAAGAATTTTAACCGAAATCATGTTACCATTTCAAAGTCAAGCCGTCTCTACAATCGTTGTTTGATACTAAGATGTAAAACGTCATAAACGAAACCCTTTCAAACAAATGTAGTTATTCTTTACCTGTGGATGTGTGCGATAGGTAGAATTTCAAACGAAAATGTACGAAATTGCTTGATGAACGTAAATAATTGCATAAGAATTATCGTATATGAGTTTCATTTCTTCTAAAAAATACTTGGCCGTCTCAACAAACACAGGTAAAAAGAGCAATATAAAGATATGTTCAAAAGGGAAGGATATTGTTAACATAAATGAGTTCAAATTAATTCCATCATAATTTATTTTAAGCATGGAAAGGTGTTTGGAATATAATGGGCTGAAGTATTTCTTGAATCGTTCTCCTTATTAATATACATATGGATCGTGAATTAATAATAATAATAATAATAATAATAATAATAATAATAACAATAATAATATTTTCTCGATTATATATGTTAGGTAGTAAGCAGACAATAAAGACAAAGACGTATATGATAGTGCCTACACAGTTGCCGGCAGAAAGCATCCATTGAGAATCAATCAGAACTTAGCCGCACAAATCAAATCCCAAAGAACTCTGCAGGGATACCTGCGAGTGGAAACATTTGCAATCGCAAAATAGTGAAAACGACAATTATAAAGAATTTAATATTGCTTCTCTCGACAAAAGTACATATGCATGAAAGGTGCACAATTTATCAAATCTAGATAACAGAATACAATGTATATTTGATAAGGTAATGACCGTTACTGGTTGGTATATATATATATATATATATATATATATATATATATATATATATATATATATATATATATATATATATATATATATATATGTGTGTGTGTGTGTGTGTGTGTGTGTTGCGTTATGTTCTGCTGAAATGTATTTCTTCAATTTATTGTATTCAAGAGATTAATTTCTATGGAAATACAAAAAGTACTTTGAAAACATTCTTGGATAGACACATTCACTGGAATTTATAGTGAATTAAAACTTGAAAGTATAGTATTGTGATTCAACAAACGACTGCTGACACATCAGCAGTTTACAAGCTACTACAGACATATCAATGCCTTCATCTTAAAAATTAGTTTGACGTCTACTGAATTTTATTTAGGACTCTACATAGTTAGGACTTGTGCCTGAATATCTATTAATTTGTTGGGATTTAATGCGCAATACCGTAAGTTCTATTTTCTGTATCACTAAATAATCAAGTAGGAGAAATCATTTTTTGAATTTCGCAAACTTCGTTGTTTTTCATTTTTTCTGGTACTTATTTTAAGATTATAGGCTCCTAACAGGATTCAGTAGAACACCGTAGAATCTTGTGTCTAATGACAAAACTGAGAAACAAATGGGCTTTTACATACATGATTTACAGATTACATTTGTTAGAAGAAGATACGGAAATCTCCGTATTAAATAAATTATAATTCCTAACCGAAAGCGTCGACATAGACCATGATGATCGCTCGACATTAACAACAAATTAATTAAACCCACCTATACTTTCCGACCCCCACCTCTGACGTGTGGCTAAAATAGGTAAGCCCCTAATAACTTCTTACTTTTTTAAAAGTTTGGATCATTCACCAAGATAAGGTTTTATCGATCATATGACATCCATTAATAATGATATGGAGGTCTTTAATTTGCCCTATGTATTATAACACTTCGAGAAATCGAAGACAATTGTCTGAATGTTTGGACTTTTGGGCATCATCGACTACTGTTAATGATCTTCGAGTACAATATTTCTTACAATGTTATTTTTTAAAAGTAGATATTCCACCTTTAAAGACATGCTTGTGTGTATTTAATTTATGTAGTTTGTATTAATTTGCTTGGAGGACATGTTATTTTGTTATAGATATGTATGTCCATATCTATTTCTGTTAAAGTTTGGGATCATTATTAGTTTTCGCACACGAATGAATCAAGCGTACGAGATCTACAACGAAAATACAAGAAACAAATATCTTACAGTTCTGTATGTATATATCATATATCTGTCAAACTTAATGAAGCCCGTCGACTATTTATTTGTATCCGTGTGTGTGAGAAATCGAAAAGTTTCTGCAGTTATAAGTTTTGAAGTCTATGCTAAGTCACACACCTGCCATGAATACTGCTCTGCGGATGCATTCGATCCTCCAACAATCCGGCCTTGATAGAAATGTTCCGGTACCACTTCGGCCAAGCCTGCAGGTGAAGAAAAGTATTAGGTAAAATAAGAAAGTAAATATATTCTTCTTACAAAACGAGTATTTTGATATAGTTAAAAAAGACTTTATAAATAGAAATGGGGATGTAAGGGGTTTTAAGGAGCACAAATCGCGAATCTGTTTTGGTTACAGGACATTTTTTTTAAAAAATCTTAACGAATAAAACAAGAAAAAGATTCAAAGAGGCTCATTATAAATGTATTAAATCTCTATGTTTATTTCTGTTTTAGCAATGTGTACTGTATATCGAATTTAGTTCTATATCATTGCTCCGGTCGTTACAATATATTACATGAAAATATGCAATCAATATAAAAATTCGATATGAGAGAGAGAGAGAGAGAGAGAGAGAGAGAGAGAGAGAGAGAGAGAGAGAGAGAGAGAGAGAGAGAGATACGAGTTTAACAGCCATTGCAAGCAACATAGCTATGAGAATCATATTGAGTGTAATGTTCCGAAGAATCTCCTGAATACCGAAGACCTACCTCACATCTAAATGATTTTATACCAGCTTCACCTTCTCCCGACAGGTGCGACATCTCCGGCATGAGTACGTTATAACCATATTTTCAAGTGTCAATTTACCTTCAAATTGTGCTGTTTAAGTACGCGAAAACTCTCAGGTAATAAGAACAAGCCCAATTCGTCAAATTGTCACGATCGGTCTGGTCTTTTCCCAACGTTATTGCACTTCCTTTCTCTTATGGCCTGCATTTACTTCAGAAAGAATTTATACACCATCTATTTATGAACGGCACATAGTTTTACAAATTTGATGTGATCAAATTCTGTTCCTCTCTTTGTCTCTCATGCACATAAAATGTTTCATCTCACTTTGTATCTATCTAGCTGATATATCGAACTTGTGGTATAGCAGTCAGTGCTTACCGACAATGCGATGGGTGCTTTTTTGCCGCAGACCCGGGTTTGAATCAGTGATCTAATTAAAATTCAATAATGCTATATATTTTGCTATTATTATCAAGCATTCTTCTATATAATCCAGGGATAGCACTTTCCGTCCCATTTGATGTATTTTATTAGTAGAGACGGTGAACAGACCAAGTTTTCAAACAAAAATAAAACCTCTACGGAGAGAGGTGAACATACCATGTTTTCAAACAAACAAAAAAAAGCCTCTATGATGCGGTAAATCAGACCAAAACTATTTCAGATAAACTAATATATGACAGTTTTGGTTTCGTACGAGGTTTATATTTGTCAAACCAGGACTGTTGCGTCAAGTACAGACGTATTTGTTGTCGCGGTGTGTTAGCTGTTATGAATTAAATCATATGATATAACAAAAATGGTAGGATAATCGTTAACAATTAGACTAGCTTGATAATTAGAGGCAATATAGAGATTCATCCCTGTGAGAGATTCTGTCAGACAAAAACTTCAACAGCGACAGGAAGCTCAAGTTGATTTTGCAATAGGTGCTGAACTATCATTCAAACCTGTTACTACAACCACTAATGAGGTTATATATGAAAAAGAAGGAGATGAAGAAGAAAAAAGAAAGGTTTTCTTCCTGAACATAAAATAATAGCAAAAGAGACTAAACAAACATCAGAACTTTTACAAAATGTTACTTGTCTGGCAAGATTTCATTTCAGTCCGAGAAAGAACGATGAAGAAATAATCAAATAATTACGCAATACATTTCCCGAAGAAGCTTTAGCATATATCGATAAAAGTGATAAAAATGATTGTATCGATCTTGTTGCTACGCGTTACGAAGATAAAAAAGAATGCTGAAACCGAAGCATAAAACATACATTAAAATTCGGAACACTTGGCTGATGTACTTTATAAAGTTAAAATTAACACAAGCCGAATTGATACAACAAGTGGACCGTATATAGGATATCTCGATGAGTTAAATAAAGCATATAATCAATATGAAGACCTAAAAGAACAAAACAATAGAAACACTACAACAGCAAAAGAAGAACAAAAACGGCAAAAATGGAAGAACAAAAACAGCGAAGAGAAGAATAAAAACAGCGAAAATCACAAAGAAAAAGACAAACATCTTCAAAGCAAGAGTCTTTCTCATCTCAAGAAGAAGAAATACCAGATGATGATCTTCAAGAACTTGACAGATCACTGGATGAAATGTCTCGCGATGCGCAAAGAGCAACTGGTGTTGTCGGTGAGGGATTTTCTCATTCTGGAACCCATGGCAGTGGTCTTGTTCCCTGTCCTAATAATATTCTCTCGGATATAGCACGATTAGAAATTCTCATGGTGTGGGGGGTAAACGAGCTGGAAATAACTCACCTGAAATAATGAAGCCGCTGATGTCTGTCGACGACTAATTGAAGGTGGTATCATAGATATTGGTGTATATCGAGAATTTATTGATGAACTCGTTGATGATTACCATAGTGGTTGATTGTCCATGACACCCGATAAGATAAATAGCATTTAAATAAAATGATCATACATCGTAATCACAACAAGCCAGCCATGGCCTACGTAATAAATTCACGATTGCCTGTTTACAAGATGTATTATGGAGTTGGTCTCGGTGATGTTGTTCAAGGGTTTTTGGAAGGATGGCTCCAAAATTAGCACCAATCACAAAACAATTATCGATAAAAGCTATTGATGTTATTTGTAACAAGGGTATTAGTTATGTTGGTGATGTTGCCAGTAAAGCATTTTCCGCGGCTAAAGAATAATTAATCACGCTGATTCGACGACGAACAAAAACCCACCACTGGGAAAACTACCATCTACGAAGATTATGCCTGTGAATATTAGTAAAAAAATAAACAACGCGGTGAATCAAAAAATAGCAGAGGGAAAATATGAAAGAGTTGATGCTCAGGGAAATATCGCTCCAAATATTATAACAGGGAGTGGTTTGAAATCGCGATTTAGATCGAGAAATATATAATAAAATGTTCAAGCCTTCAACCGACCTAGCATTGGATATGGATGCCAGGGTTATCAAAGATAATTATTTGAATAATTATCAATTTTATCAATATAAAGCAATACAACCAAATGAACGAGGGAGAATAAAACTTCAAGTTTATGATACGAGTAAATACCATGTACCCGCTGAAGCATTGTTTGAAGCAGAAGGATAACATGTAGCAAATGTTGCAGCTAATGATCCATATGATGCAAATGTCTGAGTTGGTTTCGTCAATAATGGTATTATGGCATTATTTATTTGCGCTACATATATGATTGATGATAGAGAGATTTAATCTATTTTAAAAGATTTTGATATCGCCACAACATAAGTGGGGTTAGCGAGATATTCTGATGATTGTACAAGATCAGCTGGACCATCTATGATGTTCGCTAAGGATGTTAACGATCACGCTTAACATAGTCAATATACTAGGGTAAGAACACCAAGAGCTACTGCACTTGATCTACCACCAACTGGATATGTGAGGCCAGCAGCTGATTTTGATGTTGTAGATATTAATCCTAATTACAACTTTGGATTTGCAACACGTACATTAATGCTGAATGGACCGAATAGATTATTTTCATTCGCGATTCCAATGTCTCATATTTTTGGATTTTGTAGAAATGTTAGAAAAGTTATCTTTGGAGCTAAACACATTTGTTCTCGTTCGAAAAGGTGATGATAATGATGAGTGCTGCTGGAGTTCCTGTTGCTAAAGTAAATATAACAAAACTCTCATTATGGATGCCAGTAATGACTCTATCAATCGTCTCAAATCAATAATTACTATCATTTATGAGTGTAGGTGGTAAATCATTACTTTCATGGCTAACCACAACGACAGCTAGTCTGCAGAGTGATATTAATGGAGAATTTTCATGGCATGTTACATCAAACAGGGTTGTTTCTGCACATAGACATATATTTATTACGTTACAGGATTATAGGCGATTAAATTCATAAATGCGGAGCCATATGATATTTGATCAACTAGGGGTTAACGAAGTCAGGTTAAAAATAAACGGTCAACAGGAACCAGCTGTGAATGTTTTACTTGATTACGGACAAAATCATCGTTTGCTAACATTTATTGTACGTGATCAAAATGTAGATACCGGACTGCAAATATCACAAATAGATTTTAGAACCCTGTATCCGATTTATTACTTTTCACTGGAACATCTTGACTTAACTAGACAATCTGTCGTTGACGTATAACCGATCCTCCTGTGGGTGGTGATTACGGAGCAATTGTCTTCAGTCTCAGTTACAAATCAATGCTACTCGAAGGTGTTGGTGGACGAATGGGTATAGTTGATGCAGCCGTAGAAAACATGTAATGCTTTCTAAAAACATGTAGACAATTAGATCAATATCGTATTAAATAAAATGTCATATAGTCTCGTTAGTGTTACTCTGACTCCTGGTCAGATTAAATATTGCTATCAGCTAAAAAATGTGGGACTACGATATCGTTAAAACACATTCAGATGTCTGGTGGTCAGAATATACTATCAATGACAATTCGTCAAATTAAGCATTTCAATGATACTAAACAAAGACTAAAAAAGGTGTTCAGGTCACTCTCTCTGCGGCCGCGATCAAAGATATGATTAAATCAGGTGGTATATTTCCACATCTCGCTGCGTTACTAGTGCCGAATGCCGCCGCCGCCGCCCCCGGGGTCGCCAAAGCGGTTGTTCTCGGTGTTGTTGGTACCTCCGCTGGGATGGCACTAAAGAAGGCGACTGGGCGAGGATATAAAAAAGGGACGACCCGTTCACGGATTGGGTCTAAGACTACCAGGAACTCCGAATTCATGGTATAGTGGAAAAGACCTGAGACTACCATGGACAGTTTACTAGCACCGTTGTCAAATTTTGATTTACTCGATGCTGCCAAGGAATTAGCTATAAGAAACTTCAGAGGTGTTTTTTTATGCGAGATCAATTCCACAATAACCAAACAGGGCTGAAACCGGTACCATTAATCTCGATAACAGCACCGGACCTGGAACTCATTGGGTTGCATACGCGAATGATCCACGTGGGATTGTTTATTTTGATTCTTACGAGTTAGCGCCACCTAATTAATGTATGCGTTATATACATCAATTAAAATCCTTTCATAAAATTATGACCTGGTACTCCACGCTACCAACACAGAAAATGACCGACCCACCAATATGCGGCCAAGAGGTAATAAATGTACTTAAAGGTATATCATCATCAACTAAACCACCCTATAAAGCCGTACACGAATATGCGAGTTTACAGATTTGACAGGTTTCGCAATTTTTGGGTACATTCATGTGCAACCGCGTTTGGCATTCTCACTCTGAGTGATAGCCTGAAGATTATCCAATTTGTTATATTTGGACTTCCATTAATATGGTGAATCACAAAGCCATATGTGATCGATCCGTTAAAACATTCAAACACAAATCTAGACAAATAATATTTTTTCCCTCCAGCACAAAATATAAATAACCCTGACCATTGTCAAATCCGACTGGCTTTTTCCGCCTGCGGTTTCAGACTACACCATCGCGTGATGCTTCATAGTTGCTGATCGTGGGATGTGGTTGAAATTCTTGGCTCATTTATATACCATATATTATTTGTTTAATTGATTCTTTGGTTTAATATTATTTATTGAGAATCTTGTAATATTGTCCTGAGGTGTTCTTATGACTTTATCATTGATGCTGTCAGGGTAATTTTTTCTTTATCATAATAACGCTTAAGCTCCCTGTATCGCTTACCACCACAACTGAGACACAGTTGTGTGTTTTCTCGTAATTAAACACGGTATCGTATACAGGGTTTCGGACCCAAGCTTTCTCGTCACACACTCTGTGAATGATATCCACATAATTCGTTTCTGCACGATTTGTTACTGATTCTATCATAAGCCATTTACAGTGATTCATTATGTATAAATTCTTTATTTAAATACTTGTTTTAATTACAATATGAAGGAGTTTGAGAGATTATCCAAAATAAAACCCTGAAAAAAGTGTTAAATTCAGTCTCGATAGAGTCTCTATAGATGCGCCAAATAAGTGTCTAAAAAGTGATAAAAGCATGGTCGGTAAAATCCATGATGCATTTAGCGAATATAAGCGAGATGGTGCATCTCATTGCTGGTCAACATTTCGAATCGCTCGTAGTGCTTATGCTACCACGAACGACAAACGGGCAGCAAGAATAATAACGCATATTTTAAGTATTTTTTCATAGTGAAATTTATTATACTACCAGAAACAGGTAGTTGGATTATTCGTGTTAATTCTATTCTATCTTGAAAAAATTTTTTTTTCACCGTGAGTCAGGACTCCAGACCAGGGATATTGACTGCAATTGACAATGCGTATTACGAGAGCTTATCCCGTGACCGCGGTTGATTATGGGATTTATCCGATAAATGAAAAACCAAGTGTTGAGAAGTTGAAACCTATGAAACTGTCGCAGTCAAGGATAAATTGTGTAGCCGAAAAAATAATAGAGCATTTTACAAATGCGTTACGTGGAAACGGGTTGACAGATCTAAGACGAAACCAAAAAAAAACAAATGGGCGCTAACGGTCAAGGATGATGGGGCCACAATTCAAAATGTGGCTGACCTAGAAAAGATATTAAAATTTGCCAAAACAGTAGTGACATTAAACAGGAGAAATATTATACGAATCGAAATATAAATCAAAGGGAGCTCTAATCAAGATCATTGATCATAATGCACACGCGTGGTCTAACGCAGTAACAATATTTCCGCGGGATAGAACCATAAAATACCTCCCGGTAGAGCACTCTGCTGGGTAGGGGGGGGGTAGGAATTTGTTTGATTTTATTCACGCGCTGTCAGTGTGGTTATTTCAGAGTTTTCAAGAACAAGATGGTAAATTCGACCAATTTGTAAAACCTAACGGAGAAATATACGGTACTGAATATCTTTACAGGGAGATGACAAAACTGGCTCGGAAATTTTTAACAGATAATAACAAGGAATTACTAACAAACTGTTTTACAGTCCTATCAGTTGCAGCTCATTTCACCAAAGAGAAAAATCTATGGAAGCCAACAGAATATGAATCTCTCTCAGATGTTCAAGGAAGTTGTGTAGATACGGACTTGGTGGATAATGGAATACCAAACATGATCCTAAAAACGTTTTTGTTTCGGTCGATATGGGTGCTTGTTATCCAGGGAGTTTTCTTGGATATGGAGAGTGTGTTGGATATTTTAAACGATTTGGGCATCCCATCGAGTTGCCATTAATGGACTATTGCCCGATTTTGATCTAACCGGATTCGCTTGTGTGGTATCATTTGAATTCGCTAAAGGACTTTATCCGTGCTGTTGTGTTTGGTTTGTAAGGCACTTAACTGAAAAACACTGGGTACCGATAGTGTTATTACGGTATATGATCGATTGTAAAATACTGATTGTGCTGATTGACAGTGAGGCAATTATATCATATCGAGCGCAAACTAAAGTTTGGTTACCACAACCCGATAGTCTTGATAGTGTAATTAACGATTACAAGGGAAAAAAATCCTAATCTCAAAGAAGAATATATTGTTAAAAAAATCCGATGAGATCTTTAAAGTCAATAATAAAAATGCAAAGGATCTTGGTAGAAGAATAATCGGTAAATTCACTCAGGGTAGAGCATATGATCACAAGCGACATTATTCACGAGTAATTCTATATGATGCTGAATACGATTTCATAATCGCGGATGCAACAGCTAGATATATAATTGCCAGTCGTGAAAATGCCTACTTGTCCGATAGAAAACAAAAACGGTACAATTGTTAGCTACATTGATGGCGACTCTCCCCAATACACATATTAAAGGTCGTCTATGCTGGCTTATGTTTCCATCCATTTGTTATCGATGATAAATAGATTTCCTGACAACGCAGTTAGAGTCGCCACTGATTCATTTTATATAGATATCAAACATAAAGAAGCAGTGGCTCTTTTTACAAATTCCGATGAGCGTTGTGAGTCATGGAGAATAAAACAAGAAATGTTACACGTATATTCTAACTCAGCAGATGTTACGATTGGAGATAATTATATGAAAACTAATCAAATATCAGCGCTCCTTCGTTATCCGATCCAATGTGTAAATATAAAACCGTTTACTTAAATGGCTGTGGTGGTCTGGAAAAACAACACGAGTGATCGAATTATTTCGAGGGAAGTGAGACATGATTGTACTAACGCCCACACACAGACTTGCAAGAGAGATGAAACATCGAGGAGTTAAATCCTGCACATATCACAGTTTCTTTCGGTATAAAGATGACGCATGGACTCCTGATCGAATGGGTGAGAAATATATTCTGAAAATCAGTATTTGGTATGAGATATGCACAGTGTAGTTAAATATATTAGAAATGTTTCTTGATTGGTTGTTTCTGAAATATACAACTGTGATAACGTGTGGCGATCATGGAAAACCAACACCATTTGTCGGTTTGTCTCCACATAATTGGTTGAAGAATTTTGTAGATTATTATGAAGGAATTAATACGAATCACAGGTCTCTTGATCCAGAATTAAGTGAGTTCAAGAGATTAATCATATTACAACTAGATAAAATCCAGTTTGAAATAGCGCGTGTAGTGTTTTTTGGGAAGCGTGGAGACCAAACGATTTGATAGTGGCAAAGAGAGTCAGAGACACACTTCAATCGCGGTTGTTTCAAACACACAAAGAAAAATTCGCAACACTTTCAGTGCCATTGTGTTATAGACCAGCTGATGAAGGAAGACAGAATATTGAAGTTCATATTTAATGGCGCCTGAAAGAGACAGGAACAGAAAAACAAATATTTGTGTTAAATGATATTGTGTTGGTTGATATCAGTGTTGTGGAAGATGCATTGCGCGCTGACAAATCTCCGAGGACGCTAGCGTACGCGATAAAGATACATTCTTCCTAGGGATTGACTATATCCGATACAATTGTTTGGATCGTAGATGATCGCATCGAGTGGTCAAATTTAGTTTATCTCGCAGTGTCCAGAGTTTGAAAAATAAATCAGCTTCGATTCCAATGACACCACAATCAGTGATATTGTCAGCAATGATATAATAAGAAAAAACTCGCTGGTTATAAACAACAAGATAAGAAAAATAACAGATAATTTGATAATTTGATACTGATGTTGAATTTATAATTACGCTGAAACAACGACACAATAATTACTGCGCGAGCATAAATTGTATAATGCTATGGTAGTATTCGGATAAAGATCCTTGCCGGTATACCTAGGATAGAAAGGATAATAGTCGTGGTCATACTAGAGATAATATAACATGACCTGTCTAGAGTGTAATCGAAATCACCGCACTAATTGGGTCATACGGTGTGTACGTGATTTTTTGAACGTAAATTTGTTTTAAAAGATTCTAGAAGATCATGTGATCCATTTCTTGTTTACGTAAACACATGTATTTAAATTATGTTTGGAGCGAACTGTTTAGTAGAACTTGGACTATTACAATATTAAGTTGTGTGTCGTTTTCATTTATTTTAAATTACCTTGTATTGGAAATTATTTTAATTTGTTTGGATCAAGAGGATTGGTTTTGTTATTTATCTGGAAAGTAATTGTGCTCATTCAATTCCACTATCCAAGAACTGACTTCATCACGTGACATCGTCTTCCATCTTGGATACTTCATTAAGATTCGAACTTGGAATTATTTGTACATTTTATTACCAGGACTTTTGCAATTTCACTAGTGGATTATATTTTGAATTATTTTTGGATTACTTTTGGAATTGATTTTTAAAACCGTAAGTTGATTTTTCTTTTCTGGAAAGAATTTGTGCCCAATAAATTGTTTATTAAGTTTTTACAAGCTTGTTATTCGCACTCTTTCTATGTTACTGTATTTTCGAGCCTAAACACATAACACATTACCAAGTATTTGTTGTTTTGAAAAATCATTTTGTGGTTTTTGTACACGTATATACTTTTTTTGATGGCGGTAATAGGTTTCATATTAATTGTTCGAGAAATCTCTTGACCCATTCACGAGATCGTTTATCCTGGATAAATTCCTTCGCGTATTGATATCCAAATAACCGCTCAGCAAGTGTCCGATTAAATCGTTCAACAATTGCCTGATCGCGATGTAGTGCAGTATGTCCTCGTCGAATCTAGGTATTATGATGCTACATTATTGATAACACTGCACCCTGAAATTCCTTTCCAGGATCAACCTGTAATAAATTTGGTCATTGCATATCACCTTGTGGTCCAAGTCCTCGTCGATAAATTTGTTCAAATGCAACAGATACCTCTGATGCCGCCTTCGTCAACAATGGATCAGCTTCCTTGTATATACTCGCAACATATACTACGGTTAGAGCATACTTGTATGTCCGTTTATTAACAGTATCACGCGGCAAAAATAATATATCAGCCTGATGAACTTCATGAGGGACGCTGACATCAAAATGTGCGAAATTAATTTGTTTAGGCTTGGGTAGATAAATCTGCCATATCGCCTGTCTTGATAACCAATCCGCCGCTGTAACCTTTTTGACTTTTGCCACACTGGCGAGTTTATTGATTGCTGATTTACCCCGCCAGTATCCTCTTGGGGAATAATACATAGATTCCATATTAATATTAATTACCAGAACCTAATACCAGTTTATCCTTCATCGCAGATCTTACTAACCAGTTAGCTAATGATTCCTTGAAAGATTTATTCTTAATAGAGTTCAAAGCATGAATCAATTTCACGTGTGCGATATGCCTATGTTGCAGATTGCTACTTTTATAAGCAATATCATGAGCATGACACGCCTTGTCAACAGCATTTATAGGATATTCACCGGGTCGGGGTTGGTCTTGGCTATCACGTAGGATATCGAGTCTGGTTCCAGGGCCACAGTAATTATATCCCGAAAGGTGTTTTTCTCGTGGGTGTTTGGCCCATGGAGTCCCTTTGAGGTTTATAAATTTTGCTGTAATATCACCTTCTCGTTTGTTTAAAAATCATCACCCGATTTCATAGAAACAAATCTAAAAATAAATTGTACCACATTGTACACACTTACCGGCAAGTGCTGATCTGTTATTGCTTGTTGTAATTGTTGTGAAGTCGTTTGTGCTAGTACGCGAAGCTGTTAAACATCATGGGATGTTGCCGAATTCAATCAGAATGATTATAATTGTTCCGTCTGGAAGCGGTAAAACACAATTGGTTTTTAATCTAATAACGAGATGGATGAAATGGGATAAACTATATTTGGTAGCCCCGAGTGTAGACGATCAGCGATGTTACGATGTACTCAAAGATATTAACGAGAGAGAAAAATCGAAAATCGATAAGGATATAATTGAATTTATAACCGTTATCGAAGAAGCACCAGGCGTTGACTCGATTGATGGATCAATTAACAATTTAGTAGTGTATGGTGATGTGATGCTAGACAAACAAGCAAACCCTGACATAATATTTTCCAGAGGTTGATATATAAATACTTATGCGATTTATGTTACCCAGCGGTATACACAAATACCAAAAGTGATCAGAGATAACTGTAATATTCTTGCTGTATTTAATGGAGTTAACACTCTTACGCTACGAAATATTCACATATTCATATTTGGTGCAGCGGAGATTTGGATTATAATAATTTTAGAAATTTCATTAGTCACGCTCAGTCAATCCCATACGGATTTTTAACGATAAATTTGCATGACCCTAGATCAAGATATCGTATCGTACTTGATCAAATATTCGGTTAAACCATAACAACTAACAAAACCGCGACAACATATACGTCTGTGCTTGACGCAACAGTCCTTTTTTGACAAATAGAAACCTCTTATGACACCGAAAACTGTCATATATTAGTTTTTTTACACTATTTTTTTCGGTTTCGTATGAGACCTTAGTTTGACAAAGAGACGAGATCTATTCACCCCTCTTTCGATATAGGTTTCAATGCTTCTCAAACCTTGGTCTGTTCACCCTCTCTGTAGGAGGTTTTAGTTTGGCAAATGTCAGAGATGGGTTCGCGCCCTCCCCCGTAGAGACTTTATATTTGTTTTTAATCTTGCTCTGTTCACCGACTCTACCATTATTTTTGTAATCTCTCTCTCTCTCTCTCTCTCTCTCTCTCTCTCTCTCTCTCTCTCACTCTCTCTCTCTCTCTCTCTCTCTCTCTCTCTCTCTCTCTCTCTCTCTCTCTCTCTCTCTCTCTTCGCGATGAGTCGCATTTTTACCTTTCATTCGCCAGCGAGAAGACCACGCTACTTTATGGTCCGCAGAGCACCAGTTGCGCCATTTATCAATATCCAACTTTGTAAAGCCCAGCCATAACAGACCACTTAATGGCATCTCAATGCCTAATTTTGGGTTACCGGAATATAAAATGTCGGAAAAACAGACGAACAAGTCGCAGTCATAAAATATTTTTATTTATTTGAATAACTTCAATTTATGACGAATGATGAAATTTTAAATAACATCACAACAATCGCATGAAAAGCTATTGCTGTACATCAAAATTAAATATTAATCGATTTTTTTATACCTCCCTAATGCTGAAGATAAAAAACTTAGAAAAATTGGAAACGATAAAAGGTACAATTTTACGAAAACCTAAAGGATATTAATAATTACACCTGTATATATTTTCAAACAGTTTGTTTATATAGACATAAATTATTGTCCAAAATTGTACCAAATACTAAAGCAATATGAGTGGAAAAATGTTGCACAATTTACCATTTATTCACCATGATTATATATATAGTGAAAAAGAGAGAAGCAATGCTACTCATTGCCGTGCCTGTTAGAACTGACATATTACGTGTGAGAGAGGCACACAGACAGAAAAAGACAGACAGACATGAATAACATCAAAATGGTAAAACTAAGGTCGTTCGTAAATAGATGGCATATCATCATATCGATGATGTAAAAAGCAAGTGCAATAACATTGGGAAAACACCACTCCGATCATGAAAACTTGACGAATTGACGACTTGAGCTCGTTCTTATTTCCTAAGAGTTATATTGTGCTTACACAGCACAATTTGAAGGTAAATTGCAACTTGAAAAAGTGATTATATTGTACTGATGTCTGGGAAGTTCCATCTGTCGGGGAAGGCGAAACTTGTATAAAAGAGTCTAGATTCGAGGTAGATCTACAGCATTCAGAAGATTGTTCGGAATTTTACATTGAACATGATTCTCACACATCTGCTCCTTGCATTGGCTACTGCCACTGGTAAGTCTCTCTCTCTCTCTCTCTCTCTCTCTCTCTCTCTCTCTCTCTCTCTCTCTCTCTGAGAGCTATTCTCAATAATTCAAAATTAGCTTTTGTTAATGGAGCTTGGAGGGTCTCTGTCAAACTATATAACTTTGGTTTCGAGGCTATAAAATTTTGTGTGTATTGCACATCTCTCAAAAATATTTTCTGACGACCGGATCAGTGAAAGAGAATTAAACTCGAGATACAATACACGTCGTAATAAAAATCATATGCTTAGAGTTATAATAAATTGATAATGTTCATCTTCGAATTCTTATTTCTTTTCACTCATTAAGAAGAGGTCTTTATTTTAAGTATGTAAAACAGAATCGTGATATTTCCTTTTTACAACCCGTCTTCTTCGTCGTGACAATCACTTAGATCTCTCTCTCTCTCTCTCTCTCTCTCTCTCTCTCTCTCTCTCTCTCTCTATATATATATATATATATATATATATATATATATATATATATATATATTTGGGATTTTGCTTATACCAAATACTTTTTTCACCTCCAGGCTTGGCCGAAGTGGTACCGGAACATTTTTACCAAGGCCGGATTGTGGGAGGGTCTGAGGCATCCCCAGGGCAATACCCCTGGCAGGTGTGTGATTTAGCCTAGACTTGAAAATTTATAATTACAGAGACTTTAAGATATCACGCTCCACAATCATACAAATTAGACTATAGCGAAAAATCGACGGTCTCCTTTAAGTTTGAGTAACATATGATGCATTCTTAGAGAACGGCAAGACATTAGCGTAATGTATTTTCGTTGTAGATACCGTACGCAAAATTCATTTCTATGCAAAACAAATAACTATTCCACATTCTCAATGTTGGGCCTGACATCATTCCTCGATCTTTTCAACTTGGTGAATGACACAAACCCATGCAAATGTATCCAAATCCAATTCTAAAGGGCTTCAATATTTTATCCCAAAAAGATGGCGTACATACACTTTTGGTTAGGTATTATATATTGTTTAATATTGATTTGTACTTGTCCTAATTTAACACCAAAAGTAATCTGTAGTTCATGTATACGGTTGTTTCTCAGTTGTTTCCATGGACACTTGATTACCTGCTGTTCCAATGTATCTGTAAATGTCATCAAATCTTAAGTATATCAGGTATTTTGTTATCTAGATTGTATCAATTGTGTATCTTCGATTGTCGAGGGAATACATATTAAATTCTTTACAATTGTCATTTTAACTTTTAGCGATGATGTATGTCCTCTTCCAGGTATCACTACAGAGTACCTCAGGATCTCATTTCTGTGGCGGAGTTCTGATCGATCCTGAATGGGTGCTTACTGCGGGTCACTGTGTTGGCACCAGCAGGTACGACTTTCATTTTAGTGTGGGCTTACTAGCTAGGATTTTTAATCGAGAGATAAGGAAGCGAGAGAGAGAGAGAGAGAGAGAGAGAGAGAGAGAGAGAGAGAGAGAGAGAGAGAGAGAGAGAATTCAAATATGTAAATCGCGTTATATGTATATATATATATATATATATATATATATATATATATATATATATATGTATATATAAATATCGACGAAATGGAAATTAAGTTAATTAAGTTCTGTTTATGACAAGAACACTAATTGGTTAACGTACATATGGCCCTTGGAATATGACTCCAACGCTCTAAAATTGAGACACCAACGCCTTCGAATATTTCTTACACAAACCATTAATGTATTGAAGTGCATTAAACTGTTAGAAAACGTAAATGCAAAGCAGTTTGCAAATTGATCAAACCACTGTAATGAATGTTTTACTATTTGGTTTTTTTATAAGGATACTACTGAGATATTTTATTATATGAATTTCTTCCTATAACTATTATTATTATTGTAATTACTATTGTTATTTTATTGTTCTTTAATTGTCAATTTGTAAATTTATCTGCATAAGTTTTCAATAAATGCGTCTGCGCCATACATTCATGCTTAAAATAATGTAAAATGTAATTAATCAGAACTGAATTATATTACATTACCTGGGATAATTTTCGTTAATCATAACATCAATCACCTGTTGCAGAGATCGGTGTGATTTTGTAATGGCCATTGTATACATGGTTTGTAATTTATACATTCAGATTCTCTATATGCATAGTTACAGCTGAGACCATATGGAATATAGCTTAATAGCAAATATTTAATAGCCTAGTTACAGTTGAGACCATATAGAAGGTCACTTAGTACAAAATACCTCATAGATCTAGTTATACCTCAGACCACATTTACTCTTCACCCCTCACGTCATATATTACTCCTATTGTTGTTGTGTTTTGCTGTTTTTCCTCATCTTCTTCTTAACAATAGTAATAGTTGTATTAGTATTACCTGAGCCAAAATTGTACGTGTTTATATTGTTTACAAAGGCCAGTCTATGAATTCGTCGTTTTGTTTGCGCAGTTAAAATTGTTATCCTTTACTTTTATAAGCATCATAGCGGTACTCGGCGAACACAGTTTTGATGTAAATGAGAGAACCGAGCAGAGAATAAGTGTGTCAGTAATAAAAAGGGTAAGCAAAATATGTTCCTTTATGGAAATTATCAGCCCCTCTCTTTGGGAAAAGAGTTTGTACTTCCAAATATTTGTTTATGCATAGGATATGAATTATTCAAGAACGGATTTCACTACATAAAGCTAGGGACTGGAGTTTTTAATGCATGATATTAGGAAGAATTTTTTTTCGAAACAATGAATTCCACTATATACCTGTTACCATAGAACTCATTGCACGGTGCTAAATAGAAAGGTGCAAAAACACATTAGATTCATTTATGGAAAGCATCATGACTGTAAGCAATCGAAAGCAAAAATATAGAGGAAGCTTAAAGTTGATACTAAAGCTATTCTTTTGTTTTTCGATATGTACATGACAAAGAACATTTACTTACCACCCGAGTACGACATTATTTCGAATAGCACTTTGTAATCATTTATTTCTTTTTCATTTATTTTCTTACAAACAGCACGAGAACTACAACGTAGGCGCAGGCACATATCCTAATGACATCGCTCTCCTGAAACTTTCGTCGAAAGCTGTACTCAATAGCAGAGTTGCTGTTGTGGATATGGCTTCTGGTGGAGAATCTGCAACCAACTGCTATATTTCTGGATGGGGCAAATTTACATGTATGTATATCGTAGCAGATAAAACCGTTCATGTATGCCGGCACACAGGTAGATTTTTTATGATTATAACTGTCATTTCATCGCCCAAAGATTTACAAGTTTTCCTACTGTTGTGCTTATGAAGCAATGGGTTCTCTAAAGCATCTGCTAAGCAGCGTTGTTGGGGTTAGTCATTTTGACCAAGTGTTTCAAAGAATCTTATTTCTCGAGAGGGTAGCAAAGGATTGTTAAATGGAATTCACATGCAGAATTGTATGTATTTCGTAATATCTGCCTCCAGATCTTGATACATAACGTAAAACAAATCCACATAATATTCCACGACGTTGTCGTCAATGCATTGCTATATTTAATAACCATTACATACAATTTTGATATTGATATTCCTCCCCCATGAGACAGGGGAAATCTAGCTGTTATGATAACGGCGGGGGGGGGGGTGTCCAGGGTTCTTTCACCAGTAAAACAGGCCGCCATGTATAGCCTATCAAAAAATTCATTCTATCGGTCCAAATCCAATAAAGATTATATATATATATATATATATATATATATATATATATATATATATATATATATATATATATATATATATATATATATATATATATATATCAGGGTTGGCACATTTCGATTCTATGAAAGATGATAATACACGATCCGCGATTAAAATGGGAATCAGTTAGATTACACGATTACAAATTTCGTACCCAAAAAGTTTCAAGGTCGCTCAATTTTGTATTTGCTAAATCTTTATAAAACAAATATAAAAATCTAAAATAAATGATAAACAATGAAATCATTCCTTGACATAGCAAATATTACTGACTGCATTGCCACCGATTCTGATAAAGATTTTGCTTTCTTACAACGGATAACCACGAATATGAATCCAACGGTAGCAATAATGCTGAATGTTGATTTCGATCTATGATATCTAGTGACAATAATGACTTTCAGTGATAAAAACGGCTCCATAAGAAAGAAAGAGTAAGAACAGCCCTCATATATATTCCAGTTTAGGGTTTACGGAGGCAATTACAATATTTTACGTTAATTTGGCATGCACACTCCTAAGTTAACTAAAGAATTATCCTTTCATTATTGAAACCAGAGCTATCAACACCTATCACGAATGTAAAAAGAATCCGTTGAATGCAACATTTTAAATTGCTTAATCAGCTAGATATGAATAATACTAAAAGAGAACATCCATAGATATCTTGCAAAGTAGAGACACAACATAAATTAATCTTGACTCCATTTTATATATAGATGTTACCCTTGATAATAGATTCACAAGGAAATAGTTATTTAATAGTCTGATATAATAACAAGTCCATTTACTCAGCACAGGCTGGAAGAATTGTATATTACTCCGTTAATGTACAGCTGTATGAGAAAAACGTAGAACTTGATATGATGGTTTTGTTCGCATTTGGAAAATGTATGTACACTTAACTCTATTGAATTAATCACATGTTGCTACGAGCGGCGTATCAAGGATACTGAAACATGCAGCTATGACCGTCATCACCAAGTCTCAGTGTCAGAGCGTGTGGGGAACGAGCAGTGTTCTTGACAGCCATATCTGCATCCTCAGCTCGACCTCCGATCCCGCCTCTGCTTGCAATGTACGTACTCTTCAGACTCCGTTATAATATGTTCCAACATATTTTGATCAGATTACAAACTGGTTTGTAGAAAGACGTTTTATATTTTATCCTGGTTGCAAGCAATACAGTAGCATACGCTTGTACTTGGATGATGTTTTGTTGCCAGACACTTTCATAACCAGCGATAAAATATGTTCTTTTTTATCTTACAGCTAGAGTCATTATTTAAAGAAGGTAATTATTGTTTTTATAAACTTGTTTTGCAGAACATGCGACATTAAAAAATTTTCTCTCTGCAAAGTTCTGCAATTGCAACGTTTGGCTTGGTAAAGTGAAACATGGCAAAAATTTTACATTAATAAAACATCTACTCTTAAATGAAATTTGTGAAACCTATTTTGCGACTCTCTGCCTAATAATTTGGTTATTTGATCTCTTGAGATGATAGTCAATAGTTTCCTTGAAAAACAGGGTAGAAATCTGTAATTCTTTTTCGCAGGGTGACAGTGGTGGCCCCCTGGTTTGTAATCCCAGTGGCAAATGGATTTTGGCAGGAGTGACATCATGGGGCCACAGCAGTTGTCCAACGTCCACCTACCCCAACGTGTACACACGCATTTCTTCCTTCCGTAGCTGGATCTCAACGAACATGGTTTAAGCAGTCACAGAAATGGAACAGCGGCACGGAAATGTATCAATAATGATGTTCAACCCCCAATAATTTGCTTAACACTTTCTGTAGCTGTTGATTCAATAAATTCTAAACTCTAGATTGTGACTCTGTTACTGAATTGACACTGATTAAAATGAAGGTACTTTCTGAGTTTGAAGTTGCACTTTATTACGTCCTGACGGGTTTCTATTTTTTAAGTGACCAGTACTTTTCACAAACGGTTATATTATGGGGAATCGTTTTCTTAAAACTGTAGGATTCTATTGCAGACTTTAGCTGTAGGAATCTGAAGTTTCTTGATCCTAAGGAGGTACGTTAACTGTCAAAACTATGCAGTATATTTCCCTTGAGCTCATTATTATAATGAATTGATTTGACCTATATCACTCTTAGCTTAACTCCCAAATCTGAAACACATAATAAGATTTTCTAAACAATATCTAATGAGATCATAACACACGATAAATGATTAAAAATGTGTACTGTCATCAAATCTTTGAAAGTTAACAAATTCATTTCTCATGGTACGAGCTATACGAGAAAGCTACCTGAATAACACTTTGGCTAAGTACTTTAATTTTTGAACATTTATCATTCAAATGTTGCAAAGTTCCTGAATTCCTACTGTGCAAGATATTTCCCAGTGCGCTGTTTTGGGTCGCACGTTTTAACAATGTATGTGAAAAGGGGTTTTAAAGACTTAATTGTGTGAAGGTTGTGAAACGTTTGTGTTTATCGGTCTAAAAGGTTATGTGCATCTGTCAGATTACATAGCACTCATAGTATCAGAGGTAGTCTTGTAATATTGTCGAAATTCAAACTTCTGCAAATTGAAACAAAATTTAGAATTTTAATTTCTTATACTACCTGGACGCTTGTCTTGTCTCTTTATTTTGATGTTCTGCTAACGTTGGACATCAAAATCAAGAAATTAAAGTTTGGACTTAATAGTTAAGGCATCCAAAGTTAATCGGACACGAAGGAAATAATATAACTATATTTTGAACACTTTTTTAAATGGTAAACTCATAAGCTCTCTATTACATTTCGTGCAATTTTTTTTTCTCAACAAATAGAACCTATCGATATCAAAGTTAACGCGGACAACACGGTTCTGTTGACTTTTCGATCGAAGTTATTCGACGAAGTTATCTGCTTTATAAAGAAGAGCAGCAGAGGGGGCGAATCAGACAACTTTTAACAGGCGTCAATTCGGCAATCTAAGGCTTCCTCGAAAATGCTTTATAGAAGCGTCCATTTGCCAAACAAGAGAGGGGGTGAATCAGACAACTTTTATAGGCGTATGTCTGGCAAACCAAGGCTTGTTCGTAAAAAAAAGGTGTCCACGGACTAGCTAACGCTTTCTCGAAATAGACGTGTTGTCGCACCCCCACTGCTGGTATGGGGTTAACCAAATTAACCATAAATACGATTTAATCCAATACGATATCGTGTCCGAGGATCGTGTATATTTATAGTTACAAATCCATGTTGGGTGGCTTTGGCACCACTAAATAAATTTAGAAATTGGTTATAATCCATATCACCGTCACACCAATATTGATAAATATTTTGTAGTGTGTATTTTCCAGTTTCATTAAACACAGATACTAAATTGCAATTTTCTCTGATTACACTTGGAATCTGTGCGTATTTTTGAGTGACATATATCACATTTGTGTTTTTATGGCGCCCTCGGGAAAATATTTTGGCAGGGTTTTCTTGTCTTTCCAACATTACATCATCGTACGCAACAAGATTGTTAACGCTTCCATCCAGGTCTTCCACGGACAGCGCTTCGTCAATATCTGTGATAAACTCAATAATATCTTCGCCGGCCATTTCTGAAGCATTTTCGTTAATCTTTTAACACCTGATAACACTGTTGATCGTCTACGCTCGGGGCAACTAAATATAATTTGTCCCATGTCATATATTTCATTATCATCGTGAGCAACAACTGCGTTTTACCACTTCCTGAGGGTTCAATGATGATCATTGTGATAGAGTTTGGTAACATTGGATGATGTTTTACTTGTTTTTCTTTCTTTATCGCTGAGAAATCAATTGCTTCCATTAGATATAATAATATTATGGATCTATATTGTGTGAAGTGTAAGAAGCGTACACCAACTATTGACCCAACGACTGTTTCCACAAAAAATAATAGAGAAGTGGTCACCGGCAAGTATGAAATTTGCGGTACAACAAAATATCGATTTGTAAAAAAAAAACGGTGGTGATATCTCCGCCAAGCTAGCTAAACTCCCTGGAACGCCATGGGCAAAGTATCCAGGTGAAAAACACCTTCCAGGATATAGTTATTGTGGACCGTTAACCCGTTTAAATATTAGACTTGATAGTCAAAAACATCCTAAGCCGGTAGAAAACCCAATAAATGCAATTAATGAAGCGTGTCGGGTACACGATATAGATTACCGGAGCGGTGATTTACACCAACGTCATCTCGCAGATGTGAAATTGATTCATTGATTCATGCGTTGAATTCTATCACTGATAAATCCTTCAAAGAAAAAATTCTTCATGGTTGATAAAATCGGCAATGAAAGGTAAATTGATGTTAGGTGCGGGTAATTAATAACAACATGGAATCTATTTATTATTCCCCAAGAGGATACTGGATGGGTAAAGCAGCAATTGGTAAACTCGCTAGCGCAGCAGCGGTGAATTATACTACTGCGGCGGATTGGTTATCCAAACAAGCGATATGGCAGATTTATCTACCACCGCCTAAACAAATTAACTTCTCGCATTTTGATGTCAGCGTCCCTAATGAGGTTCATCAGGCTGATATATTATTTCTGCCGCATGATGGTGTTTACAAATACGCGCTAACTGTAGTTGATGTTGCGAGTCGATACAAACAAGCAGAGCCACTAAAGACAAAGTCATCAACTGAAGTAACTTCTGCATTTGAAAGAATTTATCGTAAGGGTTATCTGCGCTTGCCAAATTTATTACAAGTTGATCCTGGAAAGGAATTTCAGGGTGCGGTTCTATCAGCGATGAAGAATCATAATGTCACTATCAGACAAGGGCATACTGCCCTACATCGCGATCAGGCAATTGTTGAACGATTTAATCGGACACTTGCTGAGCGGTTATTTGGATATCAATACGCGAAGGAATTCACCCAGGATAAACGATCTCGTGCAAGGGTCAAGAGATTACCAGCTGTGATTACCGCGCTGAATAATGAGATTACTCGAACAATTACCATGAAACCTAACAACGCGATTAAAAGGAAGTCTATACCTGTAAAACCGCAAAATTATTTTTCAAAACAACCAATACTCGGCAATGTCACTGTGAGATATTTATATGAACCAGGAAAGCTTGAAGGTGGTAAAAAAGGGCTACTGATCCTATTTGGAGTGTTACCGCGTATAAAATATCTAACATAACACGATCCACGGGTAGACCAGCAATCTATAGATTGGATTCAACTGCTCCTCAGCGAGGATTTACTCGTGAACAACTGCAAGTGATACCCGAGGTTACTCAATTACCACCGCATGGTCTTAACTAGCATCTCTTCGTCTGTTGCACTCAAGATAAGTCAGCGTCACATTATCTCTGGTATGACCAATACTGCTATTTTTTCTGTCAACGGTAAATTGGCGAGGATCTTTATCCGACCAACACCAATTCATTATACAATTGAAACTAGCGCATTGATTATTCTGTTGTTGTTTCAGTGTAATTATTAATTCAGCATCAATTTCAAATTCTCTATTATTTTTTTTATCCTGTTGTTTATAACCAGAGGGTTTTTTTCTGATTATGTCAACGCTGACAATAGCACTTATTGTACTGTCATTAGCGTCTAGAACAACTCTTCGAAGCTGATTTATTCTTCGTACTCTGGATACTGCAAGATAAACTAAATTTGACCACTCGATGTGATTATCTATAATCCAAACAACTGTATCTGATATGGTCAATCCCTGTGAAGAATGTGTTGCATAACCTAGCGTCCACGGGGATTTATCAGCACGCAATGCATCTTCGACGACGTTGATATCAACCAGCACAATATCATTTAGCACTAAATTCTGCTTTTCACTTTGTCCAGGAATATCAACTTCGATATTTTGTTTTCGTGTATCATTGGGTCTATAACACAGTGGTGGAAGTGTTGCGAATTTTTCTTTATGCAATTCAAATAGCTTCATCTGAAGTGTGTCTCTGACTATCTTTCTACTTGCTACTATCAAATCGTTTAATTTCCAGGTTTCCCAAAAATCATGTATCCGGTTGTAATCTGATTAGTTTCTTGAACTCACGTAATTGTTCATCAAGTGCTCTTTTGTCGGTGTTAATCTATTCATAATAGTTTACAAAATTCTTCAACCAATCATGTGGGGATAAATCGACGAATGGACGCGGTTGGTCATGATCGCCGGACATTATCACCGCTGTATTCGCTAGCAATAACCACTCTAGAAACTTTTGTAGTACATCTAATGATACCGTGCATATCTCATCCCAAATTATGACTTCAGGAATAAATTTCTCACCCATTCGATCAAGAGTTCATTCGTCACCTTTCCATCGAAAGAAACTGTGATAAGTACAAGCATTCACCCCTCGCTCTTTCATCTCTCTTGCTAGTCTGTGTGTCGGTGTTAGCACAAAAAATCATGTTTGATTTCCCACGAAATAATTCAATCGCACGAGTCGTCGTTCTTGACCCACTACAGCCGTTTAAGTAAACGGGTTTATGTCTACATATTGGATCAGATATCTGCGGTGCATTAGATAGTTCTGATATCTGATTATTTTTGAAGTAATTGTTTTCAATCGTAACATCTGCTGATTTGGAATAATCACGCAGCATTTCCCGCTTAATTCTCCATGACCCCCAACTCTCGTCTGAATTAGTGAATTCAGCCACCGCTTCGCTGTGTTTCACGCTAATATAAAATGAATCAGTGGCGACTCTAACTGCGGTGTCAGGAAATCTATTTATCATCGAAAATAAATTGATGGAAGCATAAGCCAGCATAGACACCCTCAAATGTGTATACTGAAGACTGTATCCATCGTTGTAAGTAACAATTGTACCCAATTTGGTTCCATCGGACAAGAAAGCGTCTTTACGATTGACGTATTTACCTTTACTCGTTACATTCGCGATTATAAAATCGTATTCGACGCTATCTATAATCAACCGTGAAGAATATCTTGTATTGTCGTATTTTCCACCCTGAGTGAATTTAACGATTATTCTTCTACCGAGTTCTTTTTCTTGTTTATTTTCACTTTCAAATAGCTGTTTGGACCAATTCAAGATATTTTCTTTGTCGAGATCGGGAAATTGTTTTCGTTGTTCGCTGATTATACTATCTAGATCGGGGTTGTGGTAACCAGGCATCAGTTTGTTTCCGATACGATATAATCGCTTCACTGACAATCAGCGATTTTAGTATACCGTAATCAATCATATATCGTAACAGCACTATTGGCATCCAGTGTTTTTCAGCTATATGTCTACCAATCCAAACATAACAGCACGGAAGAAGTCCTGTAGCCAGTTTAAATGATACCACACGAGCGAATACAGTTAAATCAAAATCAGGCAGTGGCCCATTAATAGCAACACGGGTCATTTCATGTGTGGGATGTCCAAATCGCTTGAAGTACTTAGCGGTTTCTCCGTACCCGAGAAAACTCCCGGGATAGCACGCAACCATATCAACCGAAATTATGTTTTTCGCGGTCGTATTTTGTATTCCATAATCCACCTTGACCATACTCAATACAACTTGATCTGATGTCTGTGAGAAATTCAGCTCTTGTTGGTCTCCACGCATTTTTCTTTCTCGTGAAATAAGCTGGAACAGACGGAAGTGTAAAGCAATTTGTTAGTAATTGTTCATCGTGTTCTGCTGAGAAGTCACTAGCTAGTTTTTCATTGCGTGTTGGAGGGCTTCAGTGCGGTATAATTCTCCATTGGGTCTTACAAACTGATCGAATCTGCCCTCGGAGTTTTCAAAACTGTGAAGTAACCACACTGACACAGGATTATTTTTACTCAACTGGTGAATAAAATCAAATAATTTCTCCTCAGAGAATTCCGGGGAGAACTCCGCGGGTATATATTTTATGGTTCTATCCCGCGGGAATATTGTTACTGCAGGTGTCCACGCGTGTTCGTTATGATCAATAATTTTGATTGGAGCTCCTTGTGATTGATATTTCGATTCGTGCAATACTTCATCTGTTATCGTCGTTACTGATATTGGAAATCTTAATAATGTTTTTAATTTGATTATATTTTGAATTGTTGCTCCGCGCTCCTCAAAAAATCCTTCCTCGGCCAAGTATACTGAAACACTTCACGTCCGCCATTTTCCCCTACGTGTCAATTATGTCCTGATACAGAAGTGAGCCTATAATGCTTTAATACGCGCCTGTTTGAACAGGTATAAATACAAGCATCGACATGTATAAATAACACAATAGACCAAAATAGACCAAAAAAAAAACAAACAACAAAAATCAAGAAAAATCATCAAAAAAAAAAAAAAAAAAAAAAAAACAACCGTCGGTGAAAACCCCCGGATTTCACTTAGAGAAAATCAACTTTTCAAGGAAACGGTTGGGTCGTTTTAGTCATTGGAAAATCTTTGATTGAAATCGCAGGTTAGTACTCTCTGTAACTCTTCAACGCGCAAGCAAGAATGGACATATTGCATAATTTGATCGTGCTTACAAAGAATCGTTCTTATAGTATTCTGTTGCGATTGTTGCATTTGATCTTCAGTGAGCAGAAATTTATCATCGTTGCCGAGATTATCAATAACTAGTTCAACATGAAAATCCGAAGGTGAACCTATGGATGCTTTATTTTCATAAAAAAATTTCCTTGATTGTGTTTTCAAGTTTATGTTTCTCGTGAATAACTATTCGCGTATGATGATACATATTATTGAAAAGGTATACATTTTTCTAAATTGCAAGTGTGAAGCATTCATAGGGAAAAGCTAGCTTGAAAATCCTTTCTGGGTTTCACATCTAACGTCATTTGTAATTGTTCCCCTCGAGGATCAACCAAGGAAAAACCCTGGTCGACTATTCTAAAATTCATCCTTGATATCAAATTGTTAGTTGTTTCAAAGTATGTTCAATGAGGTGGATTCATCACGATTAAACTCCCCGGAGAAACATTTGGGGAAAACGTATACAGAATATAACCTTGATCAGCCCTTGTTGACGTTGCTGTGTCAATGGAATAACTACCTAACATTATATCACAAATAACGTGTATAGCAATCGTGGACGATATGTCAACGTTGCCGAGTGATCTGTGTTTGTTGTTGCGGTACATTGAATTATTCGGCCGTAGAATTTCCGTGTGTGGGTTTATTTTGAACCATAACGCACGAATTTGTGGGGAAAATTCATTGATTAGATCTCGTAGTGATTTCTTCATCGATGGTACATCCCACCCTGGGAATTTCATGTAAACTAAATTTGCGTCAGTGCGTGAAAATACCCACTTGAACTTTTCATATGCGCCAGCAGGTAAATGTAATGTGTGCCATTCCGATCACCTGCAGTTCCATCAGGTTTTGCTTTTTTTTAAATACGAGAATGTAAAACTATTATTGGGTGGTTTACCATTAAACGGTTCCTATCTGACATTAGGCCAGCTGTAGAAACATCTTAATTGCGTTAGTGCTATCTCGGATGCTACCAACGGAGGTGTAAATTCAATTCTGAACTCAGGTCATTTCGTTACCAGCGATATCAATTTTGTCTTTCCCGGAGTTGTATTTGCCACCATTCGTTGAAGTAGTTCTTGCGGTTTTGTCATTGTTATTATTATTGTCGCGCTCTAATTCCAACAACGTTGATTCGTACAACTGAACCATTCTTGAAAACTCATCTTCGGTTATTGTCGTGTCGTCAAGCGACGATAAAATCAACGATGATAATTGCGAGTACGCACGAGATACCGCGTTGTATCTAACAGTGTAATCATGCAGTTTTTGTGTCGAGCATGATGATATTTTTTTTTTATCATTCCGGTAACCACACCCGCGATGGCTTACACCGTGGCTATACAAACCGGAATAACAGCCGGAGTGGTCATTGTAACCGCGGATATAACAATACCAGCACCGGCGATTACACTAGTCAACGAGTAAGTTGTTACATCAATGACAGTAATTCTTCGTCGGATTTTTTTATTTTTGTTTGATATTGTTGGGACAACGCTTTAAGTTTTGCTGCGTACTCTTTGACAGCGTCATATCGGTATTGAGACTGGGATAACGCTGTTATCAATTTATTTTTAAAACATTTACGACTTCAGTTAAGTTGTTTACTTAAATCCGCTACGAATTCCACATACCATGTTACTGAAACCCTAGCCAAAATTTTATCAGTGGATTCTATCGTGAATTGTTCAGTTGTATCCTTGTCGATGATCGTTGATATCGTATTGTTGACCCCAGATGAACTATACGATGATATATTAAATTGAGTCGGCGATACTATTGTTAATCGATAAATACCCTTGACGGTTGCAGTGATATTTAGTATGTTGTTTGTAGGTGTCCACGCAAATGATCCGTGTTGAATCGTGTATACTACGTTGTTGGTTTTCTCAGAAGGGATTTTTGTTTTTTCAACGATTGCTATCATCCTCGTTGCATCATCCTTGATTGCCTCGATGGTGTTTTTCATCTCATTGATGGGTTTTTTAATATCAGGGAGTTTTATGTCAAGTTTATCCAGCGTGGTTCCAAGAAATTTATCAATGATATTTTTACGAAATGATGTGAACTGTTTTACATGTTCTTCATATCTGACTTGAAGTGTCGTTAGTTTCAACATAGAATTTTTTATCTCTGTGAGCTTCGGTGTGGTCACTGGTGGATTACCAAAAAATTCTGACACACGCTTATCAATATTATCCACGACGATTTTTTGTAAACCAGTAAACGTAATTATATGAGAGTTGTATTCATCACGTGGTTTTTTTAGATCCTCGACGAAAATTTAAACATTTTGTAAATCCGTAGGTGTATTTATTTGATCGCGTATTTTTTAATTCATCTAAGTTTGCTATCAGTGAGATAGCTCTCTTGATCATTCGTTTTACTTGCCCGATGGTAATGCCTTCTTCGGAACGACGTGATACTGATCTTACATAAATATCTGCCATGTTATATTACATATTTCTCTTTAAGTAATTCATCATTGTGTACTCGTGGACGACTTTATGAGGCAACGACGACGTCGAGATAGCTGTCAACGCGTTAAGAACCTCTCGTCCACATATGGAGGGTCGGTTAATGTCTGTGTGGGCAGCGTTGAGTACCACATTGGCGTGTTTGACAACTTAGACACATATTTGACAAATTCCCTTGGCGGAGGCAACCCATACGAGTCAAAATAAATAATACACTGAGGATGTATCGTGTAACACAAACAATGCGTTTCAGGTCCAGTGTGTTCATGTATATTAATTATACCGGTTTCTGGGGTATGTGGTTGTTTCGGTAACTAATCTTTCATTAAAACTCCTCTGAAATGTTTTTTTGAGAGTCTCCTTACTGCGTCGGCGAGGTCAAAATTAGACATTGGAACCACAGAAGTTATCCCAGTAACATTTTTGCCAGCGAGAACGGACCTATGAAACCGCCCTGTTGAGTTCCCAAACCCCGTCTATAGTGCTTTGTGTACCGGCTTACCGGTAGTCTGAATCCCTTTCCAATTTTTTTCATTCCCTTTTCCAAAATGTTACCTATAAGATTGCTACCAATAGCACCAGCAGCGCTTAGTCGTAGTGCTTTAAGAGCAGGAATAGTTAGTGGAGCCAGTGCAGCAAGAGGAAATATTCCACCGGATTTAATCATATCGTTGACCGCGACTTGTAAAATAGTCAACTTAACTCCTGTACCAGCTTTTAACGCTTTATTGAAATGATTAAGTTGAGTTTTTGTCAGCGATAACTTATTTGATCCACCTGTCATTTGTTCCTTTTTTAGCGTTACCGCTGTGCCACACGTAGTAGAATTTTTCGATTGTAGTTTTGTTTACCTGACCAGGTGATTGTAGGACATTTAATTTAGATAGTAATAATCTAATTATCCCATTACATGTTTTCAATGGGTGCGTCAATGACTCGCATTTTTCCACCACCACCTTCGAGCATCATAGATTTATCACTGAGAATAACAGCAACGGCTCTAAATCCTCCAAGAGCATCGCCGATACGAGCCTGAAATTTTACATCAACGGTCGAATGTTTAGATAGATCAAGATGTTGCAACGAAAAGTAATAAATCGGATACAATTCTTTAAAATCCCATTGTGATATTTGTAGTCCATTATCGACGTTTTGATTACGACCCATATAAGACCACAACCGATGATACACTCTACCTATTTGATTGCTACCGTAATCGAGAATAAGTTGTTCTGCTGGTTCTTGCTGATTACTTACTCGCAATGATACCTCACTGACAATGCAATTATCAAATATCATATGAGACCGCAATTGTAAACTATCATCTGCAACCGCCGCTATTTTTTGCGTTCTATTTACATTTTGTAGAGCAACAAAGATATGTCTCGGCGCGGAAACATTTTTCGTTAGCGCAAGCTGCCAAATAAAGCACCAACAACATTACTAGTTATGGTAGCTGTTGTAATATCAGACCAACTCAGTAATGATTTTCCGCCATGATTCATAAAAAAACAACCGCGTCTCAACAGTCAACGACGGAGTCATAATTGGCATCTACAGAGCTAATTTTGTCAACTCCACTTTACCATCAGTAACAGGGGCAGCACCACGTCAAAGAGCATAATCATCGGTTGTTCTTCGTGTGAGCACTACAGTATGACTAAAACAAAAGATAACTTTTCTGATATCTCTACAAAATCCAAATATATGCGACAACGGAATCGCAAATGAAATTCTACCTAGGTTCTCTATCATCTGTTTTCGCGCTGCAAATCCTGCGTTGTAATTAGGATTATTACCCACAACAATAGCTTCAACATCAGCAGCAGCTGAAACTTTCTTTGATCGTCTTACAATAAACAGATTATGATCAGCGCTATTGGTAGTATCATTTGCAAACATCATCGAATGACCCGAAGACTTAATAAAATCGTTAGAGTATCTAGCTAAATCCGTTATTGTGGTTGCAACATCAACATCGTTATCGATGGATTCGATTCTAGTAGAATTAATTATATACTGCGCATTACTAAATAACGCCATTATACCATTGTTGACAAACCAAATCGGAATATTTTCGAGGTTATCAGCATCACCAAATGGAGTATGATCATTTTTTTTTACTAGTCTCCCCTCTACCTCGATGAATTCTTCACATGGCAAGAAGTATTTAGATGTGCCATCAAACCTAAGTTCAATTCGTGACCTTATATTTGGATTCTGAGCACTATACGAAAAATATTGATAATCGCGTATATAATCATTTTTTCGTACAGGAGCATCTACATCAAAAGCATCATCTATTTCGTGTTTAAATATTTTATTATATACTCGTTGATATAAATCAATAATCGTGCTAGACCGGAACCAGCAATTAATCTCAATCGCTGTTTGCCATTTCGTTGATTGCTCTACCTACCTTAGGTGTCATTTGATTCGTAGATTGTAATTTTACTGGGTTTTTTTCTCTCGCCAACGACATAAGCTTTTCTTTTGCGGAATCAAACGCGTCAATAGCAAGATTACTAGCCCTGCTACCAACTTCTGTACCATTCTTATTACCGAGAAATCCAATAGCTTTTGACGCTATTTCCTTCCCGATCGGTAGCAGTTTTGGAGCGACTCTAGTAAATAACCCAGTGACAACATCACCTAAGCCATCTCCATATGTCACCTTGTACACTGGCAACCGTGAATTTACGACGTAAACAGGTCTTGCTCTGCTCATACTACGATGTACTATCATTTTATTTAAATGCTATTTATCTAATCGATGATCAATCGCTGCAATAATCATCGGCGAGTTCATCAATGAAACTACGATATAGTTCAATATCCATTACACGACCTTGAAATAACCGTTGACAGATTTCAGCCGCTTCGTTAATTATCTCCGGAAAATTATTCCCAGCTCGTTTTCCCCTGATGAGAACTTGTAACTGTGATATATCATCGAGGATACTTCTTGAACAGGGTATATTACCACCGTGATATCCACTAGCAAATTTTCTTCTTCAGGTTCTTCTTCTTCGGGTTTAGGATCATTTTGTCTTCGTCCTCCTCGTCATCGTCCTCGTGGGTTTGGTGGTACACGTTTTTGTTGAGATTTTCGTTTTGTTCATTTTCAGCGTCTTTTATTCTAACTGCAGCATCAAATGAACTATACCTCGTATCATCCTTTTTAACTTGGTTTAAATTAAATTTAATTTTATAAACCACATCAATTGATTTATCAAAACTACCATAAACGTTTTCTTTTGTTCTGGTTTTAAATAATTATATCTATTAACAAAACCAGCAGCTGTAAAATTTATCAATTCTTCTGAATCACTTTTATCGATACGTGCTAAAAAATCTTCAGTAGATCTATCTCGTAGCGCTTGATTTCTACTATCAATTTTCTTTCGAGGTTTTTCCTTTGGTTCTACCTCTGGTTTTACTTCATGTTTACTCTCTTTTATCGCGGTTACAACTTCTCCAGTTGCCGTAGTTATCGGCTTAAATAATTGTTCAGTCTCAGCGGTAAAATCTAACTTTTGTTGTTGTCGAGCTTGCAAATTATCTCTGAAATAATCTCTCACCACGAGAAATTTCTTGATCGCAGACAACCTTTCTCTAGTTAATCTAGTTATTTGTGCTTCTCCGACGTTTGCCATGTATATAAAAATTATATCGCTAATTCATCATCGTAAATTGCTAGCATGAATCTCGAAGAGATTCCAAACAAGGATTGTTAACCCGGTAGCAGCAACGGGGGCGCGACAACAACCATGGCGTCTATTTCGAGAAAGCGTTAGCTAGTCCGTGGACGCCTTTTTACGATTTACCAACAAGCCTTGGTTTGCCAAACAGACGCCTATAAAAGATGTCTGATACACACCTCTCTTGTTTTGCAAATGGACGCTTCTATAAAGCATTTTCGAGGAAGACTTAGATTGCCGAATCGACGCCTGTAAAAAGTTGTCTGATTCGCCCCCTCTGCTGCTAGAAGAGAAAAAAATAGGACCACTTATTTGTTTTTTTCTGTTGACTCTTAAAATTAAAATTGTCCGATTTAGGGCCGAAACTTAGCTATAAAAGTTATTGGGGTTTTCTTTTCAGTCTATTATTTGTCTTTAGCTAGAAATAACTGCGTCCTATCATATTCAGAGTATCTAGTTATTGCATGCAATTGTAGTCCATACGATAAAATCCACAGCTATATGAAATTTCGTGAATGATTTGCAAACCAGTTCGATAGAAAAAACTTTTCTACAGAAAGAAACATTAAAGCATTAATGGCAATAAAAATGTGTAAGAGTTGGACCTTCTTGCATTTGCATGGGAAGACAAAGTTCATCAGTGTGATTTGACAGGTTCCGGAAGTATTTATAGCAATAGTCTGCGTTGAGCTCGCACGAATTCAACTCGAGGATGTCTCCAAGAGGAGCTCAAATCAGATCAATGCACTACCACAGATAGCAGACAGGTCGAAACTCGATATTTTTTTAATGTAAATCATCAAGGTGTTTTCATTTGCTAACTAGCCAGTTCCATGTATGTCCACAAACTATTGCAGTCAATAAGTTATATAATTCCACCATCGTAACGATTCATCTTTAATGTCTACCGAGTACAGTTTTTTTATTAATTGCATTAAGACTAGTCTGAGCGGACGTCAGAATTTATTCGTAATTAAATTATTTTCACCAGAGCCGCCAATCACTTCAGTTGCTATCAACGACAGCAAGTCTTAAAAGCATACCGATAACAGTCGCCTTTGTATTTATCTAATCCACATCATTGTCAACGGTTCTTTAGGCAGCGAGACCACAAACAACATCTGCGCTAACACACACGCCTTTATATTTCGTGAATTTTGCGTTTCTCTTGGTGACTTTATATCCCAACTGTTGTTCCTCTTCATTTATTGTTTTCGCATTGGTAGATATGATGATCCATCTACGGAGACTGCTCCAGTGGCCTAAGAGGTTAGAGCTTCCTCCTCGACCGAGTCATATCAAAGACATTAAAACGGTACAAGCTGCTGCCTCTATTGGCGCTTAAGCATGAAAGGGTAGTGTTAGGATTGGTAGGCCTGATGTCGTGATAATTCGACTGACTGAGAGATGATGCCTCACTGCTTGACATCACTATGAACTACCACGCTGCAGACGTAGAAATTGACTCACAATGTTACAGTTAAGTTGAAAATCTAAATCACACACACACACACACACACACTTTCTCTCTTTCATTCACGCACACGCGTGCTTATGTGCAATGAAGAGTGAGAAAGAGAGAGAGAGACAGACAGATAAAATGAATATATAAGAATGTCGAGAATAAAGTGGAGACGACAGTGTCATGTGTTGTCTTTCGAATCCTTACTAGTATTTAGTTGCTATATTGTTGCTCTCATGTAAACTTAAATGTATATATCTGTCATTGTCTCACCTCTGGTACAGTTTTCACTTTATTCTGAAGTAGATAGCCTCTGGTACAGATTTCTCTTTATCCTGGAGTAAATAGTCCTTTGTACAGATTTCCCTTTATCCTGGAATAAGTAAGTAATCCCTGGTACAGATATCTCTTTATCCTGGAGTAAATAGCCCCTAGTACAGATTTCTCTTTATCCTGGAGTAAATAGTCCCTGGTACAGATTTCTCTTTATCCTGGAGTAAATAGCCCCTTTATAACATGTGTTTTCGCATATTTTTCACCTGAAATATATCTTGCTGTGTTGTTTTTTCTTTCGCTATTCAATTGTTTAATCTAACATTGATTAAAAAAGGTAATGTAGATCTTTTCAAGGTTCAGTTATATATTTATTTGCTTACAAGAATACAAACGACGTTACCATGGGAATTAAAATCGAAATGCCATAGGGTCTTGTTTATTTGAAGTACAAGGTTTGGGAATATAAATATCATGCTACAAAGAGAAAATGATATACAATATAGCTGGATGTTCATAATTGACCATCTGTAGTTCAAAGTCGTTCAATATAAAAATTCATACTTCAGATTAATAAATGCATTACTATGATACTAATTTCTCCAGAACGAAATACTGATTATATTAACCACTGAAGTGACCTGAACTAAAAGGGAAAATATCCTGTATTTAACAGAAAAAAAGAACAAAATCTTAATGAGATAATGTGAAGTTCTAATTGACTACGCAAAAGTAATGTTTCTGAAGATAAAATCAAAAAGGGAGGAGTGATCACTGGGACAAATATATTTGTATTAATGTCTTATTGCTACTTATTTTCTTTTCAATACGTCCATTCTGGACACACACGATATAAAATAATAAATTAGTCCCTATTCACCCTTTGTCTTAAAAAACATATATAAAAGAATTTAACACTACGTCGATGAAGTAATAAAACTGTGTGATATATGTAGAACTAGCGCCTAAAACAATAGATAGTCTACAGTTCTAATTGTATTATCTCTCATAAAATTCAAATAATACATATAGGATCAATGTTCAGCATAGAAAAATTGCTATGAAATATTAATAACGTAAGAAAGTTATTCCCCAAATGAAACATATTCAAAATGTTTTTTGTAGATGACGTTTAGAGCATTTAAAATTATTCCATATAGACAGAATCAACATTCTGATACTATCAATCTACAAACTGTATACGATGCATTTTTGCGATGACGAAAATGATGAAATACCTAACATTGTCGTTTCTGGGTGTGCCTGAAAAGATTTTATTTTACAGCAAGCCAGTGTTTAACATAAGCTTGAGCGAATCAGTTTAAATGAAAACGAAAGTTGGTGTCAGGGGTAATCAAGCGAACATAATTAAAATACACAATGGCGGTTTATAGTAATGTGTAGCATTGTGGCATCATTCCGCAGTCACGTATCATTATGCACCACCTATGAAGCAGCTGCTAGAACCACTTTTGTGTCTTTTGTATTACTCCGGTATCCGAGGCGGATACTACTTTGGCCACTAGAACGGTCTTCCGTCGATTATACAGCACCAACATTGACTCAACTAAGAAGAGAAATATCCCGACTGCTTTTAAAAAAGAACGCACTAGTCCATGTAAAGTTCTTGTGCCAAAACGAGAACGATCTTTTCTGACACTCGTCAATGGCGGAATCAAGATTATATAAGTAAATTTGAAATTGTATACTAGGATACCAGGACGCAGAATCGTCAGAGAAAATATTCCCCAGGTATATATTTTATATCACTGAATTTCAATTATTCAATAAAGAAACGATAATTGATTTGAAGCGCATATCCGTTTCTGACATGGGATTTGTCTTGTGGACTACAATTGGATGCAATAGCTAGGGGATTTGTCTTATGGACTACAATTGGATACAATAACTAGGGAATTTGTCTTATAGACTACAACTGTATGCAATGACTCAATATTGTGATCATTATAAAACGTCAGATTTCTCATATGCGTCCAAATTTTAGAGTGAAGAGAAAGAAAACAAAAAAGAAGAAAAAAAAAACCTTCTATAGCAGAGTATCGGCCCTAATTCTGACGATTTCTTTTACCTATCAATTTGAATTTGAGAAATCACATATAAAAATAAAGACACGCCTTTGTCGAAATTTACTTTTTACAATGTGTTATGAATCTACCTGCTGTCCAATTATTCGTCCATAATTCATTAATTTCCGTATGAAAATTAATTTATCATCTGCGATGTGTACTTAGCTCTGGTTTCAATTTGTGAGTTTAACGCCAATTTCCAAAACACGCCTGGCTATATATAGTGGCAGCTTTGGTTTAATAAATAGTATTTACGGAAGGTGTTCCATTTTAATTAAACCTGTGCAAAAATAAATTTAGCCTAGTAAGTAACACGTGTCAGCAAATCAAAATCTTTCTCTCTCTCTCTCTCTCTCTCTCTCTCTCTCTCTCTCTCGTTACAGAAACATATATTGCCACGAAATAACTTCAATCCAAGAGAATACAACAGTATGATCAAAGTTTACTTACCTATTGGACGAAAAATATGGTTCTGGTGGCAGTATGAATATTTGTGTACAATACGTTGCGTGGAATGATATAGAGGTTGTCTGATCTTTCCATGTAATTCAGCGTTACAAATATAGTTATCTTATCTAATCTGCGTCATGTTAACCTTGGCCCTAACCTAGCCCCGTAGGGTCGAGAAAGTATGCAACTTCAAATTTCAAGAATGAAAGGTGCTTTAGACTCGTACATTTGAAAAGATGATTTACCATAATAAAACCATTGTTAAAAGTATTGGTTCCTCTGAAATATAATAAAACTACAACCCATTTCACTGGTTTAATAATGATAACTTTAAGATATAATTTTTTTTTAATCAGTGAACAGAGTCAAATAATGGAAAATAAAGTTTATTTAATCAACAGAAACAGAATGTGTTAAACAATAACTGTAGGATAAACATCGTTTTTGACAATTTTCGCGCCGCTGGTATATTGCATGGCTGCGTGTGTGACTGCTTAAACCATGGTCGTTGAGATCTAGCTACGGAAGGAAGAAATGCGTGTGTACATGTTTTGGGTGTGGAAGTTGGACAACTGCTGTGACCCTATGATGTCACTCCTGCCAAAATTCATTTGCCACTAGGATTACAAACCAGGGAGCCGCTACTGTCACCCTGCGAAAGATTACATATTTCTGAATTGTTTTTGATGGAAAGCATCGATTAACATTTTCAGAGATCATACTGCCAAATCATTATGTTATTTATTCATTAGAGTCGAAAGACAGCTTTCAAAACTTTAAATTAAGAGTTTATATTTCATTCATGTATACTCTCTGTCATGTTTCACATAACCAAGCAAAATGTTCAAAATGCTGAACCTAGCTGATAGGTCATCAGAGCAGCAGATAATGTATCATGCTCTATCTTAAAATATATAGAATTAATTACCTGCTTAAAATAATGAGCAGAACCGTATATTGTAATTTAGACAAAAACGAAGTGCTTATATTTCTGGCTACGACAAATGTTTCTAATTGAAAGAATATGCTACAGTACTGCCGTCAACCAGGAGAAAAGATAAACCGTGCTTCTAGAAACCTTTTGTAATCTGATCAAAATATGTTTAAACATGTTATGACGCAGTCTGCAGAGTATGTACATTGCAAGCAGAGGCGGGATCGGAGGTCGAGCTGAAGATGCTTATATGGCTCTTTAGACCACTGCTCGTTCCCCACACGCCCTAACACTGAGACTTAGTGATGACTGTCATAGGCACCTATTTCAGTATCCGTGATACGCCGCGCGTGTCTACGAACGATTAATTTCTATTGAAATAAGTGTACATTCACTTTTTCAAATGCGAGGAAAAGCGGTATAATAGACTATACAATGCTAACAAGAGATCTTGTTCTTCCTGTTAGTCATACTTCTGTCCATCAACGGTGTTATATAGACTTATATAAGGATATTAAATATTTTTTCCTTGTGAGTGTATTATCAAGAGTTAAACACTATATATAATGGAGTTTAGATTAATTTATGTTGTGGCTGTACTTTGCGAGATACCTATGGATGTTCTGTTTTAATATTATTCCTATCTAGCTGATTAAGCAGTTTAAAATGTTGCATTCAACGCACACGCTGTCTTATGTGATGCATGAGAGGTCTTGACAGCTCTAGTTTCAATAATGAAAAACAGTTCTTTATTCTTTTTTAGAATTCAGAGTGTGCAACCTAAAATATCGTATATTATTGTAATTCCCTCCGCAAAACGCAAAAACCTGTTTCATCTCTGAAGGTTGTTTTAGCTCTTTCTTTCTGTTTTTATGAAGCAAGAATTGTTACTGGAGGCCGTTACTTGTCACAGGAAGCCACTATTGTCATTTGAAGCAATTACTGTCACAGAAAGCCGTTATGGTCACGTGAACACATTTAAAGGGGACAAAAACCCGGACCTGCATAATTTTATTGTAAATAGAAGGATATTTAGTAGTTTGTGTATTTAATCTATCCCAACTATTTGTTTATTTGCATCTTATGTATTTGCACTTCAATTTTATAAAAGAATACTGTCCTGTTTTGCGAGATCACACGGAAATACCCTGCCGCGAATTTGTAAGCTCCCTTCCAAATACACAGGATGTGACGTCATTTGAGACGATTAACGTATACAAGTCATATTCAGTTTGTGCAGCGAAGTGTCAAGTAGAAACAAGATGGTTCAATACGCAGCTCTAAATTGTGTGAATCAAATATACCAGTTAAGTGTCTCTAAATATGCCTTGCAAATTAATCTTTTAGGAAGAAAAACAAAAATAAGGAACATATTGAATACTTTATTCTTCTTCTATACCACAGCTGGGCAGCTCCAGAATTGCACAGAGAACCCATATGAAAGGGTACCTTAAACAATTTGGGAAAATCTTTAAAAGGACTAATAAATTAAAACAGACTCGAGTATGGAGAAGTACAATTTAAATTTTAAAAAAAGTATGGATCCCCACTTGAGCACGGTCGAACTCATTATGAAATAAATAGACAATGCGATGAACGACACGGAAAAAATACAAGCCGTAAAAACAAAAGTTTCTTTTTTCCCCTAAACAAAGATAGTACATCGTACTTCTTTCAAAATTAAAAATCAAATAAATGAATATAAAAAAAAATTGTGAAGAAAATCTTATATATCACATAACATATAGCACCGACATCAATATCATACAAGGAGTACAGGTGACCTCTAGCCAAGGTCGACAAAATGAACTAGGGAAAGAATTTTGAGATTAGATGAATAAAACCTACTCGGATGATCAACCCTATAGAAACACTAAGGATACAATACCCCATCACAGTTTAACTACATCAACAGAAATTTTAGAAAGGTGAGAAAAAATATATTAAAAAACACCAAACTGCATTTCGGGAGTAACGTACCAAGCCATGAAAATTTTGTTCCTTTGTTTCCAAAATGGGAGCGGGGATATGTCTGGTGCCCGCCACCCCACCCCTCCACCCACCCCCAAAAAAGATGTGTAAATAACAGAAGTTCCAGACAGAAGATTGTTTTTTCTCCTCATATTTCTAAAGGAATCTAAAGGCGAACTGTATGAGCAATCAAATTAAAGAGAGATGGCTTTATGCTAACTCAACACACCACTTTGTGCCAGAGACATTTCGAACTTGAACGTTTCTCTAAAGACCCAAGAGCAGCGCCATTGTCAGAATTTGACGAGTCCTGTTTATCTTTATCCCACGAATTTATCCTGTAAGGTTGGATGTTAATATAATATTCTACTTCAGGAATGTTCTTGTTGTTTTTGTAGGATTAAACGCCATTTTCAGCATACGATAGGCTATACGATACATGGCGGCCAGTATATATTGGTAGAGGAAGAACCCGGGAAACCCCCCAGAAAGAACCACCGACCCACCAGAAGCTACTGGCAATTGATTTTACATAATGTATTATGTAGAAAGATATAACACAATAACGCATGACCGATTAGTCAGTGAATAATGACTTTGTTTACCAATTCAAATTTCAACCTCAATTGAATTATCATTTTGTACATCCGCTTGTGCAGTTGGGGATATGTATATAAGTGGATGCGACACTCAAATGTATAAATCCAGCTGTCCAAATGAAGATGGTTTCACCATCTAAAAGCATAGAGAAGTGTTCTGATTTTAAGTCATGGATGTGGTGTAGTAAGCTACAAATGAATGATGACAAGCTGAATCCATTCGCCCAATATTAACAGAAAAAATTAAAATCGGCGAATTTTCCATTAAATTTAAACAAACACTTAGAAATCTACGTTATTTTTAATATCTCTCTCTCTCTCTCTCTCTCTGTCTCTCTCTCTCTCTCTCTCTCTCTCTCTCTCTCTCTCTCTCTCTCTCTCTCTCTCTCTCTCTGTATAACAAATTAATATTTTAGGAAGAAAAGAAAAACTTGGAACATATAGAATACTTTCTTCTTCTTCTATTACACCGCTGGGCAGCTCCCGCACTGCACAAAGAACCCATATGAAAGGGTACCTTAAACAATTTCGGAAAATCTTTAAAAGTACTAATAAATAAACAAATAAGTAAATAAATAAATAAATAAATAAATAATAGTCTGGAGAAGTACAATTTTTTTTAAATGTATGGACCTTCACTCGAGCACAGTCGAATTCAATATGAAATAAATAGACATTGCGATGAACGACACGGAAAAAAAATACAAGTTATAAAACAATCAGTTTCTTTCCCTCCCTCCCCTCCCCAACAAAGATAGTACACCGTACTTCGTTCAAAACTAAAAATCAGAAAAATGTATAAAAAAATTTTTTGTTGATTTTTAAAAAAAATATATATCAAATGCCTATATCACCAACATAAATAGCGTAAAGGTTATCTCTTGCCAAGGTCGACAAAATGAACTGGGGAATGAATTGTGAGATTATATGAATAAAACCTACTCGGATGATCAACCCATGAAACACTAAAGATACAATACCCCTCAAATTTTAACTACATAAACGGAAATTTTAGAAAGAGGAGAAAAAATATATATTTTAAAAAACCATCAAACTACATACCGGGAGGAACACACCAACGCATAAAAACTTTGTTCCTTTGTTTAAGAAAATGGGGGTTGGGATCTGTATGGTGCCTGCCACCCCCATCCCCCTAAACAGATGTGTGAGTAATATAAGTTACAGACAGAATATTAGTTTTTTCACATTCCCAAAGGACCCTAAAAGGAGAGCTGTATGGGCGATCAAATTAAAGAGAGAAGGTTTTATGGTAACTCAACACACCAGGTTGTGCCAGAGACATTTTGAGTTTGAATGTTTCTCTAAAGACCCAAGAGCAGCGCCATTTTTGTCAAAATCTGACGAGTCCTGTTCATCTTTGTCCCACGAATCTATCATTTAAGGTTGGATGTTAATGGTATATTCTACTTCGGTAATGTTATTGTTGTTGTTGTTGTTGTTGTTGTAGGGTTTAACGTCCTTTTTTCCAGCACACGATAGGCTATAAATGGCGGCTAGTATTAATGATGGAGGAAGAACCCGAGAAAAACCCCGAAAAACACACCGACCCACAAGAAGCTACTAGCACGCTTTCTCACATACCCCATAGGTCGAATCTTAGACTCGAACCCACGTAGACAGAGGTAGATGGCAGTGATCCAAACGGAAAGCGTTTTAGACCACTCGGCCACTTGGGCTATCTGGCTGATTCTCCAAACTTCTGATTCAGACCATGTGAAATATTATTCAGTTTTGTACAGGATTTAAACGTGAAATTTAAAACTGTTGTTAAAGATGATTTTCTCATTATGTCCGAACCCAAGTACGTCGAGCAGTTCAAATATGTATTTAAGGTAACAAAATCCCTTTAGTACGCGTGATTATGTTGTAGTTATATATAATGAAATGACGTAAACATTATTATTTTGCATCGGCAATTTAGTAGTGAAATATTTTTTAAACTTGTCGTTCAACTTTAAATAGTTTGCTTTATTAAGAACTAATAAAATTACGAAAAGACTAACAAATAAGAAGAAATAGACTAAACGATGTTAACTCAGTAGCGACAGTATTTCCCGAGTATGCGTCAATGCTGTATTTTTTATCGAGTTCAAGTATCATTCATTATTAGGTTGGAGCTCTTTCATATATAAAACTTCACATCATGTTCTTTTTTCCCCAATTAAAATATATCAAATAATTTTGAAGAGCAGAGCAAAAGGACAGATGTCTCTTCCGTTTCGTTAAGTACAGAAGCTGAGTTGATCAAATGGAAAACTTGAAAAGTTACAAATTTTTTACTTTCAATAAGTTATTAGGTTAAAGAAAGACAACAATAAATAAAACCTTAACAACCATGTGGCGACATCTCACAATTATTATATAAGATCCTTCTACCTGTTTTCTATGGGACGAGTTCTCCATAATTCATTATCAACAATGCCGGTGTGTACAGTGTCTCAAATGACGTCACTTCCGCTATTTGTGAGGGGGAGCGAAGCGTGTTGTTTTATTCAAGACGGATCGGGATATATGATCGGTTTTTCATACATTTCTTCGTAACGAGTAAGAATGAAATGTTCAAATTTTCAGAAAGTGACCAATATACATATAGCAAATAATATAAAAAATTTGAGTGAATTTCATTTTTGCATGTTTGTCCCCTTTAATGTCACAGAAAACCGTTATTGTCACTTGATACCGTTATTGTCACCGAAAACCTCTATTGTCACTATAAACCATAATTATCACTACATATCACAGTTTGAAATCAACAATCAGCATTATTTTCTAACTTTGGATTAATGTTGTCAAGAAACAGCTGGAATTGATACAATGGAAGTAAGGGTGTAGGATAACTGTACGTATATAAATGAAATGAGATTTTCGAGGTCGTATATAAAGTAGGCGTTCCCATAGAAACCTTAAATTGGCATATATCGTTGCTATCGAATGTAACAAGCAAACTATTTTTTGAATTCGGTGACAATCAATAAAAATTGCGATGACAAGAAATCTTTGCATTTGTTTTTCATTTATTCCGATTTATTATTATCTTGTATTGTAGAAAGATACAGACAATAATAATTTCGAAAAATAATGTAAATATTATTCTTACTGGTGTGATCTGAATGATTGCCATATTAATAACGGGTCGTGAATTATAATTTTCATAATGATGTTAATAGAATCTAAATGTTTCAGTTTTGAACTCTTAATCATGACATATCAAAATCACAATTGTATGCAACGGGTCTTAATTGTAGCGATGCATTGTAATCTTGACGACAACGTCTTGGAATATTCTGTAGATTTGTTTTACGTTATGTATTAAGATCTGGAGGCAGATATTACGGAATACATACAATACTGTATGTGTAACCTATAGAACAAAACTATGCTAACATCTCTAGATTCTTTGAAACCCTTGGTCAAAAATAATTAACCCTAATTTCAGCTACAACGACCATGTTTAACAGATGCTTTAGACATCTTGCTTGGAACACACAAAAATATCAAACTTTCAATCTTTGGGCAATAAAATGACAGTGATAATGATACATAATCTACCTGTGGACGTGCATACATGAATGGTTCTATCTGCTACGATATACATACATGCATATTTACCCCATCCATAAATGTAGCAGCCGGTTGCAGATTTTCCACCAGAAGCCATATCCACATGAGCAACTCTGATGTTGAGTACTGCTTTTGTCGCAAGTGTAAGGAGAGCGATGTCATTAGGATATGTGCCTGCACCTACGATGTAATTCTCGTGCTAATTATTGGTAAAACAATGGAGGATACAAAATACAAATACATAGTACTATTCGAGATACTGTTGCTGTTATTTGGAAAATAAATGTTCTTTGTCATGTACATATTACATTAAAAAAATAATACGACATAGGTAGTTAAACGATTGTAGGGACATTAAGCTTTCTTCCGTCTTTAGTTTTGATTTATGGCAACTATAATGCTTATGATATTAGGTCTAGAATGAATCTAGTGTTCTCGTTTTGACTTTTCTAGTTATCGCAATACATCGATGTAAATGGTAATATGGATATAAAAGGATTCTTCGTTTAAGGATTTTTTATTTCATAAGTTACTGCATGCAATGGTATATATTAAAATCTCATTCCCAATACAATTATAAGAATCCACATATGAATATTTACTATATTGCGATGTACATACTCTTGTCTCTGAAAGCGGAACCCAATATATTCATAAAGGAACATATTTTGATTACCCTATTTATTACTGACACAGCTATTCTCTGCTCGGTTCCTTCATTTACATCAAATCTGTGTTCGACGATTACTGCTGTGATGCTGTTAAAATGAAGGGAGATACATTTTTTAGCAGCGCCAACACAACGACGAATCCATCAATTTAAACCGGTATTTGAAAAAAATATAAACACACTAGGCTATGGAATATTTGGTATAACGTGAATCTTCTATATGGTCTAAGATGTAACAAGGTTATGAAATATTTGGTATTACGTGAATCTTCTATATGTGTTAGGTGCTTAGGCTTGAATAAACAGTAACATAGAAAGAGTGAAAATAACAAGCTTGCAAAACTTAAAAAACAATTTATTGAGTACAAATATTTTTCAGAAAAGAAAAAAAATTAACTTACGGTTTTCAGAATCAATTCCTAAATTAATCCAAAATAGTTCAAAATATTATTCACTAGAGAAATTGCAAAAGTCCTGGTAATAAAATGTCCAAATATTTCTAAGTTCGAATTCTAGGGATGTATCCAATATGGAAGACGATATCTCTTGATGAAGTCAGTTCTTGTTAATGAAAATCTATGAGCACATATTCTTTTCCAGATAACTACCAAAATAATTCCTCTTGATCCGAACGAATTGACACAATTTCCAGTACACGGTAATTAAAAATAACTCAAAAATACACACACAACTTAGTATTCTAAAAGCTCAAACTTCTACTGAATAGCTCGCTCCAAAACATAATTTATATAGCTGTTTTTTACGTAAACAGAAAAAGGTCACGTGCTCTTCTAGAAACTATAAGAACAATTTTACTTTCAAAACCTCACGTACCCAGCGTATGACCCAACTAAAATAGAAAGATGTTTATCTAAATTCCACAATGTCCTTGGAACCAATCATTTTAAAAGCTTTTTACAGCTCTGAGGCCAGGCCAGAAATTAGGTCAACATCTGGTGTTTACTCTGTAAAAGTACAGGCCACCCCCTTAAAATGAACGAATCTTAAAGCTTAAAATGCCAAATTTAAATCTAACAAACAAACAATTAAAATAAATATAAATGACTTATATCTAATATACGTAACATACGGTCTAAGATGTATCAAGGCTATGACATATTTGTTATTACGTGCATCTTATATATGGTCGAAGATGTAACTAGGCTATGAAAAATTTGATATTACTGGAATCGTCTATGGGGTCTAATATGTATCAAGGCTATGAAATATTTGTTATTACGTGAATCTTATATATGGTCTAAGATGTAACAAGGCTATGAAATATTTGGTATTACTGGAATCTTCTATATTGTCTTAGATGTATCAAGGCTATGAAATATTTGGTATTACGTGAATCTTCTATATGGTCGAAGATGTAACTAGGATATGAAATATTAGAGATACGTGATCTTCTATATGGTCATTACTGTGAAATATTTGTTATTACTGGAAACTTTTATATTGTCGAAGATGTCACTAGGCTATGAAATATTTTGGTATTACGTGAATCTTCTATATGGTCGAAGATGTAATCAGGCTATGAAATATTTGGTATTACGTGAATCTTCTATATGGTCCTTTTCCAACATATACTTTTGTGACGCATGTCACAGAATTAAACGAAAATTGAATTTATTTTCTTCTTGATTTACAAACTAATCTCACCATTTTCTTTGCTTCGTCGTACATGCGTTACCTGGGGTGAATACGTTGTTTTCTCCAAGGTAAGCGGCGTGTAACGATTTGCATGTGCCTGATTTTGAATTACATGAAATCCGGAACATTAGATTCACAGGGTGCACGGTAATCTTGCCGTGATTTCTGCTCACCTATTTGAGGGTATATAAGGCAGAATATTACTGATAAATATTACGGGACCTAAAGTATCTAATCACAGGATAGATAGCTCGTCTTTCAATCTCCAGCCAAAGGGGTGAGTGTTAAATTTATATTTCGTTTTATTGTGAATTTTATTCAGTTTATCATTTCATATAATGATGCCTTTATTACAATGCAGATTTTAAACGTGGAATATTTGGAATTACTAGTCACTATTAGACTTTAAATGCAATAGCGTGATCTAAGGTTTAGATTACTTTTTGAGATGATAACGTCGGCTGATAACATCTGATAACATCTCTGATAACGCATCTATATCATCTCTGATATTGTAGCGGAACATCTCTGATAACATCGCTGATAACATCTCTGATAACGCATCTGATAGCATCTCTGATATTGTAGCGGAACATCTCTGATAACATCGCTGATAACGTCTTTGAGATCGTAGATGAAAATAATAGATGATTTGTTGCGGAACATCTCTGATAACGTCTGATAACATCTCTGATAACGCATCTGATAACGTCTGATAGCATCTCTGATAACTTCGGCTGATAGCATCGCTGATAACGTCGGCTGATAACGTCTCTGAGATCGTAGCTGAAATTGTAGATGATTTATTGCGGAACATCTCTGATAACATCTCTGATATCGTAGCTGAAATTGTTGCTGATTTATTGTGCAATCGAATTGAAGTATCTGACTGTCTGTCTGTCAGATTGTCTGTCCGTCTACATCTGTTGTGACGTGTACATATCCGGAAATCTAGAAGTCCGAGTGTCGGAGCTGTCTAGAGTTGTAAACATCCGGGGTGGCATCTTAAAGTATTTCGGACCGTTGGTTCTAGTAGATGTTGTATGCTGTCTGTACGTATAACTGTGGTGGATCCGTGAAGGGCAAACGGCCGATAAAAGTATTGGTCAACCCTAGGTCTTCGGGGACACTGGGCGGCGATTCTACTGTTGGTGAATCGTACGGTTATACAGGGTCCAGACACATGTGTGTGTTGCAATTGTAGATTGCATGAATCTCAATAAAGGCTAGCAACTTGATTAAATACATGTATATGTTCGTGCTAGTTGTCGCAATCAATACGTGCGATAGTATAGTTTGATGCTTGTGTTTATTATCGTAATTTATACTTGCGTTAATATAACTTTTGTAAAGGTTCTTTGGATCTGTGTATAGTCCAAGAGATTCCTTTGTATCTGTGTTTTATTTTGTATTAATATTTCATTTATTCATGTATTATGAATGGTTGTGAGTGTAATTGTGGGTTGAACGCATGAGTTATTGTGTTGATACATCATTATTTTTCATTAATAATTTATTTCATAAATTTATATTTTCTTTCACATATTGTGTTTGTGTTGTTCATTTAATCCACCATTCTCTCGGTAACAATTCTGTTACAACGCAAACATCGCGAATGTTTCAATTTGAACCAGATGATAGTATTTTAGCCATTATGGAAGCCACTTTAAAAAGGAAATAAACTTTTAGTCTCCAAATACCAAATGATCCTTAGTTTAGCTTTACATGTTTAATGATACGATTGTATTATATAGGTTCATGCATTTTAAACAAACGTATTTTTGCATATTTAACACTTGTTGTTTTGTTTCATTGTAAATATTACGTACTATCCGAGGACCAGTCTGTTGACATATGATTTGTGTTATGTCATGTCGGTAAAATAACTCGCCCATAACAAATGTTTTGTTACTAAATACGTTAAATGAAATGTATTGCATCTTGATTAAGTTCATCACCTTGATGTTCTACTCTCCCTAATATATTTTTGACCAAAAAATGTCAGAACGTTTTCATACAAGGCCATACTGCTTGACATTAGAAAATTTAAAACTTGCATATGAAATTATGTACATTACGTTTAAAATTCTTAGTTTCCCTGACTCTGATGATGCTTTATGTGAGCCTTTTAGCATTTTTACACCATTGTACATTACCTTAGATTAGACAGGTTAATATACCAAATATAATACTGCCCGTTTTCCAATTCTGATCCAAATCAGATGAGCAGTATAGCTTCCAGATGGTTGTTGTTGTTGTAGGGTTTAACGCTATTTTTCAGAACACGATAGGCAATACATGGCGGCCAGTATTAACTGTGGAGGAAGAACCAGGGAAAACCCACGGAAAGATCCACCGACCCACGAGAAGCTACTGTGGCCGAATGTGAGACTCGAACCAACGCAGGCAGATGAGATGGCAGTGATCCGTAACGGATAGCGATTTAGACAACTCGGCCACTACTTCCAGAAGGTCAGATGTAAGAGTACCCAAATATGGATGTTAAATTTTATACTTAATTGGAACAGAACTATATCTTCACATTGATAATAAGATTCGATAGTCCAAAATCTTGATGATAAAAACCCATATTTCAGGTTTAATCAAACTGGGATCAGAAATCTAGTTTTTAGAGTGGTAACAATATCAGCAAATCAAATGCTTGATCCACAATGATTTAAACAAACATTCCACGTTGATGTAAATCATATCAGACATTTGGCCTGAAGAGGGTAAAAATGTAATCCTACCAGTTGCATGATTACCACATTATTATGCATCAATCTCAATCATTATCAAATACATTCAAAATCTTGATAAGATAAGCTCATAGTTTAAGCTTGAACAAAATCAGATCAGAAGTATAAAACTTTTATGTACAACATGCCACACTAATATACATGAATCTCATTTATTATTGGAATTGTCAAAGAATGGTTATAAACTAACCATTTGGTGCTTGGTGCATGATCACCTCATAGGTATTCATCGTACTCATTATCAAAATTATATGAGATCTTAATAATAAAAGCAAACATTCCAAGTCTGATCAAAATCAAATTCAAGATATGGCAATCTGATTGGAAACAAGCAACTGGTGATTCGTGGGCTATGGTCGACAGGAGACTGGTAATGGATTTAGGGCCATACCTTACCACTTGATCTTACAGCTAGGTGAGCTAAGAATAATAATAATCATAAGCATCATTATTAAGTATTGCCTTGGGAATAAGTATGGCTTATTCATGTATGGCTCTGCTTACACTCACTTCAGTTAAGTAAAGTTGATGTAAACAACAGAATGTGCTGCTTGAGCTTACACCAGTAAGACACCAGCACATTTTTATACTTGTTAAAAATCATCACAGTTTAGAAGAAAGAAATTACACAAACCTTAACTTCTATTATGTTCCTACATAATGACTTTACCAGAGAGAGAGAGAGAGAGAGAGAGAGAGAGAGAGAGAGAGAGAGAGAGAGAGAGAGAGAGAGAGAGACTTACCAGTGTCAGAACATTACAACCGATGAAACGGGTCGTGTTTTAAAAGACTATTAAGGAATTTTATATGAACTATTTGAGGATCGGCAGATAATGAATCAAATTCTTCCAGGTAAGTTACAGGTATTCTATATTATTTATAAAGATATAAGACCGACGGAGGCCGGGTGAGTAGGTATGGTAGGCCACACCTCCAAAAGTTACTTCGATCGTGATCATGATTTTTTGTTTGATAAAACACTACCAGCAAAGGGATATTGTACAAGTAACGATACACATCTTTATTTGTTAACTTATTCAATTGTTTCTTCTGTTCTGTAACAAATGGTGTTTCTATAATTGATCAACGCGTCTGGAGAATGATGTGTAGTAGTAGAGAGGGTGAACAGACTTTTTGTCGAAAAGGATCGACATCAGAAAAAAGAATCGACAAAGCGTCGACACCAGACCAACTTGCTAGCAATTCATAAAAAAAAGACGCCATTTAGTTGACGTTCACCTCCTCGGCTGCTAATGCGCTAACAATTTTTTTTACGATGAAAATCCTTAAGATTTCACAAACAAACTAATTTGCAAAACCTCACCTCGTAAATCAATCAGATTATTAGATTGGTCAGTGAGTTTAAAATTAATTCTTGTTAATAAATTATTATGGCATTGCATGTAGACAGGATTAGTTGGATTTTCAATAATTAAAAATCCTGGAGGAGCTGTTGGTGCAAATGAGTATAAAATATAACCCTGCTGAGCTTGATTTGATTGTTCGAGATTTATTTGATAGCTTCCTTCAATAACATCACATACTAAATTGAGCGCAATCACCGTTGAAATATTCACATTGTTCGGAGCAATATGTCTACCGCCGCCTTCTGGATCATTATTAAATTTCAGAATATTTGCTGTAGGATTCTTCGATTTTTTCCAATTATCGTGGATTCTTTTAAACCCAATATTAATAGCATCGTCAAGTTGTTTCTTTAGTTTATCCGGATTATATCCAGGGATTTTAAAATCTTTAATCTCCGTTTTATTAATATTGTATAGATCCGCAAACTTATCATGTAAGATCTCTTCATTTAATACTTCTTGAATCATTTTCGAGTGAAATATTTTCATATCGTCGATGATTTTATTACCAGTTTCTACGACGTTGATAAATTCATCCTTGGTGAGAGAGCCGAATTTAATAGATATTAGCAGTAGTGAAAAATCGTTATTCATTGCTGTGAAATTTCCGTTAATGAGAGGAACATAAATTGATTCAAAAATTTCTTTATTAAAGAATTTATTAGGAGCATAATCTTGATAACTCTTGATTTCATTGACGGGCTTTATTTTGTCGGTGATATAATCGGATTTTTTAGGTTCGGGTGGAAAATCCTTCGAATTTTCTCGCGAGTTATCCGGTGGTAATTCAGGCCATCCTAACACTGATCTTATAGAACTCTGATAAATATCTACAACGTATCCTTCTGTATTTATCTCGATCGCAGATGATAGTGTTGGTTCATGAACTGTTATAGCGATTTTTGATTCTTTCCCAGTGATAGATTTAATTCTTCGTTGAAATTCAGCGTTGATCTGTTCGATTTGGTATGATCCTGTTGATATAGAAACAACCTGCCAATCTGGTGTTCCGTCTTCACGATTCTTGTTTGCAAATACCAAGGAATTATTCGGTTGTTGACCACCAAATGCTTTCGATCTAATATTAGGCCAGCTATGATATACTCGTAGTTTTGCTAATGCGATCTCGCTCACGGGAACGGGAATTGGAAAATTCACACTGAATTCAGGGTTTATTGATGTTATTGATATCATGCTCGTTTTCACCGGTGTTGTATTCTCTACTATCTGTTGAAGTAATTCCTGTGGCGATGTCATTATTATTATTATCTCTCTCTAATTTTAACATTATCTGTTTATACAAGTCCACCATCGCTAAAAATTCACTGTCTGTGATGTTGTTGTCATCAAGCGATGATGATATCAACGAGGATAATTGCGAGAGACCGGCAGATGCAATATGAAATTTTATTATATAATTGCGCAATTTACGTTGAGAGAATGAAGATAGTTTTTTTGTGATCCCGGTTAATATTCCGGCGATTGTAGCTATCGAAGAAATAACAATTGGTACTACAACCGGAGCAATCATAGTAACCGAGGATAATATTATTCCAGCCGCGGTGATTATTCCCGATACTGAATACACGGTGACATCAACTGCGGTTATTCTTCGTCGGTATTTTTTAATTTTTATTTGATATTCCTCAGTGAGTGTTTAAAGTTGCGTGTTAAACTCTTTGACTTGATCAAAGCGATACTGATTCGATGATGGGGTCATTTTATTTTAAAAGCGCTAGCATTTTCAATTCAAAATTCTGAAAGAATTTTTAAATCAATTTAATTGTTTACTTAAATCCACTACGAATTCTACGTACCACGTTACTGAAACCTTGGCTAGATTTCTATCTGTAGTCGTTATCGTGAATTGTTCAGTTGTATGCTTGTCGATTATCGTTGATACTGTATTATTGACTCCAGATGAACTACTTGATGATATATTAAACTGATTCGGTGATACTATTGTTAATCGATAAATACCCTTGACTGCTGCGGTTATGTTTAAAATGTTGTTTGTGGGAGTCCACATAAATGATCCGTGTTGAATCGTGTGTACTACGTTGTTGACGATAGATTTATCATGAGGAATTTTTACTTTTTCAACAACGCTTATCATCCTCGTTGCATCATCCTTTATTGCGTTGTTGAATTTTTTAAGCTCATCGATGGATTTTTTAATATCAGGAAGGGTTATTTCAATTTTATCAAATGGGCTCCCAATAAACTTGTCCATGAGGTTTTTACGAAACGTCATAAATAGTTTCACGTGTTTTTCATATTCGGATTGAAGAGTTGCTAGTTCTAACATAGAATCTTTTATTACGGTGAGTTTTGGTGTGGTTACTGGTGGATTTCCAAAAAATTCTAGTATGGGTTTGTCAATTTGGTCAATTGTATTTTTTTGTGTTTCACGAAACCAGTTAAATGCAACTATATGATCGTCATATTTATCATTGAGTGATTTTAATGAATTCACCGTGTTATCGTATGTTGCTAATTTATCCGTAATCGTTGAAACAAGTACACCTGGTTTGAGTTTACCCCCATCAGAAAATAACGCGATAGTATCCTCTGCTGCGTCTCGTTGTTTAACCAAAATATCATTAAGAGAGATATTACTACTTTTCAATTTACCCTGACGATCTTGAAATACAACTATTTCACCAGGATCAACATTTGCTAGGTTTAATATTTCAGTTATTTCATCTTCGATTAGTTTTTTAATATCCTTGTTATCAACAGTTTCAACTCCACTATCAAGTTTTTTCAGCGATGATAAAGGTCGTCCCCAAATATCAATCATTATTATAGAAATCTTTTTATCATTTAAATCCTATGGATTTCTAATCCGAGAAACGCTAGCGTTTCTACCGCTAGTATACTCATTTACCACTACATGAGGTGGTTTTAAAGATTCTTTCGAAATAGCATTAAGGACATTTAATACTTCTCGACCGCATATTGGTGGGTCATTCAACGTTTGTGTTGGTAGTGTAGAATAAAAAATTGGAAATCTTTTAAATTTCTTAATATAACGCATAAATTCTTTTGGCGGCGCTAATCCATATGAGTCAAAATAAATAATCCCACGTGGATCAATCGCGTAAGCAACCCAGTGAGTTCCAGGTCCATCGCTGTTATCTAGATTAATAATACCAGTTTCAACATCATTTGGTTGTGTCGGTAACTGATCTCTCATAAAAACACCTCTGAAGTTTTTTATCGCTAGTTTTTTAGCGGCATCAATTAAATCAAAATTGGACATGGGAACCATCGGTTCCTTAATCACAGATTTGGAAATCGAAGATTTCGGAACTATATCGTTCCTGGAATTCGAAGACCCTTTCCGTTGTACCATGAATACGGGGTTCCTGGTAGTCTTAGACCCTTTCCTTTTTTTTTACCAGATCCACTTGTGGATCTACGGACGGATCCGCCTTTTGCTTTCTTTAGTGCCATTCCTGCCGCGGTACCAACGGCTCCTAACGCTGCTGCCTTCGCTACCGCTGGGGCTGCTGCGGCAATCAACCCTGGAATCAACCCTAACAACGGGAATATACCACCAGTCTTTTCCATGTTTTTAATCGCGCTCGTAGAAAGAGTAATCTGAACTCCTTTTTTTTCTTTAAACGCTTTATTAAAATGATTAGTCTGAGTTTTCGTCAGCGATAGTTTATTCCCTCCGCCATTCATTTGATTAGGTTTCAGCGTTATTGTGGTTCCACATTGCTTAGCTGATTTGGATTGTAATTTTTTTATTTGACCAGGTGTCAACGTAACATTGATATTACTATACGACATTATACAAAATAGATTGATTCTAAATCGCAAGCGATTCAATGTAAAAATCCAAAGGATTTTCAATTAAAGATTTTCCACTGGTGCATCTACCAGTCTCATTCGTCCACCAACACCTTCAAGTATCATTGATTTATCACTAAGAATAACAGCAACCGCTCTATAATTAACAATACCAGCAGGACGGGTTACACGAGCTCGGAAGTGTATATCAACCACGGACTGTTTCATCAAGTCAAGATGTTCCAACGAAAAGTAATAAATCGGATACAGACCTTTAAAATCCAATTGTGATATTTGTAGACCAGTATCTACATTTTTATCACGTCCCATAAATGATAGCAATCGATGATAAACTCGTGCAATGTGGTTATTTTCATAGTTAAGTTGTATATCCTCTGATGGTTCTTGTTGTCCGTTTATTTTTAGTGAAACTTCATTACATCCGATTTGATCAAATATCATATGGGAACGTTCTTGATTATCCAATCGCGCTTTATCCTGTAGAGCAATAAAAATATGCCGTGGAGCTGAAACACCCTGTCGTGCTGCCAAATGCTATGTAAGTGTACCATCAATATTAGAATCCATGGTATCTGTGGACGTTGTCAACCAGCTTAATAATCTCTTTCCCCCTTGATCCATAAATGATAGCAACCGCGGTTCTACTGACAATGATGGAGTCAACACTGGCATCCACAGTGATAGTTTTGATAAAATTACTTTACCAGCGGCAATGCCAGCAGCGCGCCAGATTGCATTATTATCATCACCCTTTCTCACTAGTGCTACAGTATGCTTTACTCCATAAATAACTTTTCTGACGTTTCTACAAAATCCAAATATATGATGGAGCGGAATCGCACATGAAAATCGTCGATGCTCTCCTTGTAACGTTGCTGCTCGTGTTGCAAATCCTAGATTGTAATTAGGAAGAGTATTTATAATCATATCTTCAATACCAGCAGTAGCAGGAGCAGCAGCAGCAGCAGCAGCAACAACAAAAGGGGCAGCAGCAGCACCAACACCACGATCATTTGGTCTTCTTACTAGATACTGAGTACCACTAGCATTATCAGTAATATCCTTTGCAAACATCATAGATGGACCGGCCGATCTTGTATAATCGTCAGAGTATCTTGCTAGCCCTAGTATTGTTGTTGCTACATCAACTTCACGTTCAATAGATTCGATTTCTTTTCCATCAATGAGATATCTAGCACTTTCAAATAATGCCATGATACCATTATTAACAAAACCAACTTGGATAGCTGGATCAACTGCATATGCTGTATCATTATACTGTAAAAGTTCACCTTCGACTTCAATAAAGGCTTCAGCGGGTAAAAAGTATTTACTAGTATCATGAACTTGAAGTTCAATTCTTCCTCGAAGATTAGGTTGTACTGCGTGATAAGCGAAAAATTGATAATCGCGTACAGAAGTATCTTTAAGCACTGGGGCTTCCATGTCAAATGCAACATCAGGGTTTTGTTTGAACATTTTTATTATATATCCGATGGTCTAAATCAAAAATTCTGAAAGAATTTTGAAATTATTTTAAAATAGTTTCATATGAAAACCCCAGGAATTCATTTAGAGAAAATCGATTTCATGAAATTATATCGACGGATTAGCCAAAAAACAATACAAAATCAATAAAAAAAACATCGAAAATTCGATGAAACAACATAATTTTAGCCTCACAGGATAAAAAATCTGATCAAAATCGATTTTCTCTAAATGAATTCCTTGGATTTTCATCCTCGATTTTCATGAAATTTTGTCGATGAATTGCATAAAAACACTAGAAAAATGAGTAAAAACACTAGAAAAATGAGTAAAAAAAGTAAAAAATCTAACAAAATTAGCAAAAAATAAATATTTTATAATATAAAAATAATTTTTATAAACTAATTATTTAGTTGGGTGTATTTAATAATGATGATGAAAATATCTGAAAATGCTGATGATAATGAAGATAGCGTAAGTAGAATCATAAGTGATTCTGATACAAGTATTTCTAACACAAGTGATTCTGATTCTGATGTTAGCATTAGAAACGCTACCGTAAGAAATGCTAGCATTTCTACAATAACCATAACAACTGAGAATCCTATTCAAATAAATAGAAACACAAATATTTCTAACATTAATGTAAGAAATGCTAGCATTTCTACAATAACTATAATAATTGGAAATCCTGTTCAAATAAATATTTCTAACGTTTCTGTCGAATCTTCTTAAAACCACTTCCCGCTATCATATTTGCTGTTATATTATCCTGAATCATTGACTGTAGTTTTTCATCTACTGCATTATTTATAATCTTATTAACACTAGCAGGCATTACCGTGGTAGATGGTAAAACGCTTGCGTTAATGTTTCTAGGTTTTGAAAAATTTCTACGTCGAACTAGCGCTGTTAGTTTATCCTTAGCGGCTGAAAATGCCTTACTAGCAAGATCACCAATAGTATTAATACCCTTATCTCGGATAACATCAATTGCTTTCATTGATAATTGTTTTGCAAACGGAGCCACTTTTGGAGCCATTCTTGAAAATAATCCCATTATAGTATTACCGAGACCATCTCCATAGTATGCTCGGTATTTTGGCAATCGTGAGTTTACCACGTAGACGTTAGTTGGTTTATCATGGTTGTAGTGTATGATCATTCTCTATATAGAAGTATTATACTTCTAACACTAGTGTTTCCAAATGCTAAAGCATTTCCAAATGCTAGTGTTTCCAAATTGATATTTATCTAATCGCTATGATAACCGTAGAAATTTGAAGAATTTCCATCCGTAGGATTTTCGGCTAACTCTTCAATGAAATCTCTATATGTTGCAATATCCATGATACCACCTTGAAATAACCTCCTACAGATATCAGCTGCTTCATTGATTATTTCCAGTGAGTTATTCCCAGCTCGTTTTCCTCCTACAAGTACTTCTAATCGTGCTATATCACCGAGAATATTGCCAGGGCAAGAAATACTTGTATTTCCAGAAACGCTAGCGTTTCTACTAGTGTTTCCAACTAAACCACTACCACTTGAATATCCTTTTCCTGAAGATCCCTCATCTTGAAGGGATTTTGAAAAATCCTCAAGTTCTGTATCAACACCCGTTGCACCTTGTGTATCTATTTCTGAACTGGGTTTTGATTTTTTAGGTGAGAAGGATATTTTCTTCGAGGGATGTTTCCGCCGTTGTAATTTTTGTGGTTTTTGTTGTTGTTTTAGTTCTTCATATTGATTGTATACATTACCCACTATTTCCATATATTTAATGTATGATGCACTATCTTTTTTAATTTGACTTTCCCCAGTTTTTGTTTTGTAAATCACATCAGCGTAATGTTGTAAATCCTTAATATACTTGTGATACTCTTTTTTCAACATTTTTTTTCTTTTTTCATAACTCGTAACAACAAACACAGGAATATCTACTTGTTTAGTGTTATCAATTTCTGCTATCCCCGCCTCGTTAAATCTCTCCCGTAAACCCTCTACTGTTCTTTTTGATTCAAGTGGCAATTCATCACCGACATCAATACCACTTTGTCGTTGTATTTCCATCTGAGTTGCCATATCACCTGAAAGTTTTTGTAAAGCCTGTTTTGTTTGTCCAGTTTCGATTGCTATTTTTTCAAGTTCACCAAGAAGAGGCCTCTCTATTCGTTTTCCATCTTTAGGGACATCTCCGTATATCGCCCGTTCAGTTGCTGTTTTCACACCCTCAGTTGCACTAACAATAGGTTTGAAGAGTTGTTCTGTATCCTCTGTGAAGTCAGTCTGAAATAATTGCCGTTGTTGAAGTTTTTCACGTATACGATCACGAAGGGGTAATATTTTCTTAAGAGCTTCAAGTCTTTCTTTAGTGTTCCGTGTAGTTAATGATTGTCCTATCATTATTAAAAGAGTATTACTAATTGTCAAATTAGAAATGCAAAGCATTTCATTGCAATTTTTAATTAAAAAATCCAAAGGATTTTAGAAATGCAAAGTATTTCATTGCAAAGCATTTCATCAAAGATTTTTAAGTAAAAAAAAAATCACTAACCTAAAAATGCTTTGTATTTTAATACTTCCTTGTTATTGTACTAGGTCACACACACAATTTTACTTCCTCATAGTGTGATTTATACCGTACTGGTTATACAAACAAAGGAGGCTCTCTACACGTGGGGCTCATCACCTTCAGAGTTTTCCATTAACATTTTTAATTGTCTCGCCTTATGGTTAATAAGTTTTCTTTGTTCATAATCTAAACCTAATTGCTTACGTACACGTTCAACGATGCTACATAATGGTACGAATACATTAACATCTTCAGTATTGACTAAACTTTCACGTATAAACTTTTGTATCCGCTTAATTAAAAAATATTTTTTAGATAGGACGTATTTTCCTGTCTGTTCTGCAAATTGTATATCCTCGAAATCGGTCATAATTTGATCACAATCTAACCCTGAACATAATTTTACATTTTGATCCTTCAGCTTGTTGATTTCAATAATAATCAATTTGAGATTTTCAATATTCATATTATATAAAAATATATTTGTTTAAATACAAAATATGAAAATTCTTTAGAATTAAAAATACAAAGTATTTTCAAAATGAATTCTGGATACACTAAGGTGTTGATCATCTTAGTATACCCAGAAGCTTAATGCGATTATAGGTGATTATGAATGACGACGGCACATTCACCGTTTTGAACCCCCTTGGTGTTTTATACATCAAGCAGCGCTCAACGGTTACAACCGACAAACACATAACAATAGATTATAGGTGACACAATGAATGAATTGATTTCAATGACAATGGATGACGACGGCACAATAACCCCTGATCTAGTGTGGTAGGCGGTTATATACACATAGGACGGTACAACAATAGATTATAGGTGACACAATGAATGAATTGATTTCAATGACAATGGATGACGCGGGCTATTCTACATTCAAGTGTAAACAAAACCGCAAAATCGAAACTTTGGTTTTGAATGTCAATAATAACGTTCATACCACGTGTGACGGTGTGGTTTTGTTTACACTTGAATTTCGGCTAAATGCCCAATTATAATAAAGACGAATTTGTATATATACACTCATTACGACGAGGTGATATAAAAGAGGTGTAGTGATTGTAATTATTTGTTTGTTTATTAGCGATCACTGACAATGTTGAAAACACGCATAATACTTGAAACAGACATTACAAAAAATGTTTAAATACGACGTGTCTATAAAACAGTTCTGTTAATACTTGAAAAAAGACAAAATTGATTATGTTTTGTTCAGATTTATGTAATTATAACAACCAATGAAAAATCGAAGATTTTCCAACACTAGTGTTAGAAACGCTAGCGTTTCCATGTTTAAGATCCGTAACTCTGTCATTGGTGGAAATCCTACGGATTTCACACGCGTTATACCTAACGGAGTTATCTCCCTACGTAAGAAAACTGAATTTTGTTTTTAAAACGCTTTGAAAAAGCGGTCTTATAAATTCCCTCTGCTACTTTTTGTACTGAGGAGGTGTGAATATCGAAATACCTACCAGCTTCTGACATTGATTGAAATACTATCTCCTTGTTGTCAGTATTAATTGACTTTACGGAGATAGCATTTTTCGGGTATTTCCCAGTTCTTCCTCGTTTTGTGTTTTCACATTGAGAAATAGCTTGAAGGTTGTTCAATTTGTTATTCTTAGTATCGGAATCAATATGATCAATAACAAAACCATCTTTGATTGATTCGTTATACACTTCGAAGACGAAACGGTGATTGAGATACATTTTCCCTCCAGCTTTAAATATCAAATACCCCATACCATTATCCCGCCCAACAGATTTCTTATTTTTACTGTGTCTAACAACACCATCACGAGAAGCTTCGTAATTTTTAATAACAGGATGTCTTTGAAATTCTTGGCTCATTTGTATATATAATATATCTATTTGTCTAATTCGTTAATTGGCTGAATTATAACATTAACAAATCTTTTTATATAGTCATCCGTAGTTTTTATGATTTTGCCATTGACGTCGTCAGGATTTTTGATTCTTCGCTTGTCATAATAACGTTTTAACTCTCTATAACGCTTACCCCCGCAATTAATGCATAACTGCGACTTGCCTCTTACACCTACCCCACAATGCAAGCATGGTAGAGGTCCCTCCGAACCGTTTCTTACACTCTGCATATGATACCCACAGAATTCATTTCTACATGATTTGTTACACGGAGTCTTTGATCCAATCATAAGCCATTTGCAATGATTCATTATATAAAATTTTCTTATTTAAATACTTGTTTTAATTATAATATGAAGGAGTTCAAGAGATTATCGAAAATTAAGCCTTGGAAAAATACTAGATTTAATCTCGATAGAATCTCTGATATACCTAAAAGTCTAGTAGATGATAAACCACTATTGAGTAAAATCAGCGACTGTTTTAATGAGTTTAAGCGTGATGGAGCATCTCATACGTGGTCGACATTTCGAATTATTGATGAAGATGTCAATATACCCATAATTGATGCTACTATGAATGATATAAGAGCAGCTGAGATACTTTCACACCTTGGCAAGAAATCCAAAGGATTTCTGCGGAGGTATATTTTTAGAATAAAATTTATTATCGAAGAGGAAGGTGAATGGATTATCAGAGATAAATTTGACCCAATCCTTAAGGATAAAAAAACTGTTATTGTGAGTAGAGATTCCAAACCAGGAATTTTAACTGGAATTGACAAACCATACTATGAGAAATCTTACCCTGTAACAGCAGTTGTTTACGGAATATATCAGCTAAATGATAAGCCAAGTATTGCAAAACTAGCTCCGATGTTTTCATCATCAGTGGCTTTGCCACTTAATTGTGTAGCAACACGGTTAATAGAACACTTCACAAATGCATCCCGGGGAAACAAATTAACTGATCTACGAAGAAAAAAAATAACCGAATGGGAACTAACAGTGAAACAACGCGGGGCAACGATTTCCGATATAGCTAAATTAGAAGCATTATTAAAATTTCCAATATCGGTAGCGACAATAACCGGAGAAGTATTATACGAACCAAAATATCAATCGCGAGGAGCTCCAATTGAAATTATTGATCATAACAAACACGCGTGGACACCCGCGGTAAATATATTTCCACGAGAAAGAACTGTTCGATATATCCCTAAAGAATTTTCTTGGGATGGTTTCTATGAAGAGAAATTATTTGATGCTATTCACACATTAACCAAAGACGACCCTGTGTCAATGTGGTTACTCAGGAGTAATGAGGATCCGGAAATAGGATTTGATCAGTTTGTAAAACCAAATGGTGAATTATATCGAACTGAAGAATTATATACTAGAATGAGAAAAATCGCTAATGAATTTTCACCTGAAAATTCTAAAGAATTTTCTAATGAAAAACTACTTACGGATAGCTTCACAATTCCATCAGTGGTAGCTCACTTTGCAAGAGAAAAAAACTCATGGCGTCCAACACGAAGTGATTTTCTCAATGACGTGAAGTTGAGTTGCGTCGAATTTGGTCATGGAGGATTGTGGAATACGAAATACTCACGTGATGGTATGATTTCAATTGATATATCCGCGTGTTATCCTGGAAGTTTTCTCGGATATGGAGAATGCTCTGAATATTTTAAACGATTTGGACATCCCACACATGAAATGACTCGTGTTGCGATTAATGGTCCATTGCCTGGAACTGCTAGTGGAAACGCTAGCGTTTCTAGTTCTAATTTTGATTTAACCGGGTTCGCTCGTGTGATATCATTCGAATTAGCTACAGGGTTACATCCGTGTAGTTATCTTTGGCTTGGTAGACATATGTATGAAAAAGCGTGGATGCCAATTGTGCTATTGCGATATATGATCGATTATGGTATGTTAACATCATTAATTGTCAGCGAAGCTATTATATGCTATAACGCGCAGAAAGATGTTTGGTTACCAAAACCCGATCTAGAAAAAATAATTAACGAACAACGAAAACAATTGGGAGATTGTGAAACACTTATGGATTGGTCTAAGAGGTTATTCGAAGGTAGGAATAGAGAGGCTAAAGAGCTCGGACGAAGAATAATCGGTAAATTCACTCAAGGTGGAAGATTTGACAATGCAAAATATTCTTCGAGATTGATCTTAGACAATGAAGAATACGATTTTATCATAACCGATTTAATAAAAAAAGGAAAATTTGTAACCCGTAGGGATGCTTTTCGATCCAATGGTGAGAAATTAGGTACGGTTATTACCTACTGTGATGGATATATTTGTCAGTACACACATTTGAGAAGTTCTATGCTAGCCTATTCTTGTATTAATCTATTCTCGATGATAAATAGATTTCCTAATACCGCGGTTAGAGTAGCTACTGATTCGATGTATATCCATGAGAAATACAAATCAGATGTAGCTAAATTCACAGATCCTAAGGAAGCGTGGGGAAATTGGAGGTTTAAAAAAGAAACATTACATGAGTATTGTAAATCCGCAGACGTTGCTATGGATGATAAATACTTGAAAAGTAACCATAATATCTCAGAGATTCAATCAGAATTTTCTACTGCACCGCCCGTATCCGATCCGATTTGTAGATACAAGACAGTTTATTTAAACGGCTGTGGTGGATCAGGAAAGACAACTCGTGCAACCGAATTATTTCGTCGTGGAAACGCTAGCGTTTCTAACATGATTGTGCTAACACCAACTCACAGACTCGCCAGAGAGATGATAGCGCGGGGGGTAAAAGCCTGTACTTATCACAGCTTCTTTCGATGGAAAGGCGATACATGGACTCCTGATCGAATGGGCGATAAATTTATTCCTGAAATAATAATCTGGGATGAAATATGCACGGTATCGTTGACAGTATTACAGATATTTCTATCATGGTTGTTATTGAAAAATACAAAAGTCGTCATGTGCGGGGATCACGGCCAACCGCAGCCATTTGTTGGTGGATCTCCACATGAATGGCTAAAAGGATTTGTAGATTATTATGAAGAGATTAATACCGACCATAGATCACTTGATGAACAATTACGAGAATTCAAAGCGCTAATTAGATTACAACCGGATAAAATCCAATGTGAAATAGCGCGTGAAATAATTTCAGAAACTCCCATGAATGATTTTTGGGAAATGTGGAAGCCAAATGATTTAATAATCGCGAGTAGAAAAATAGTCAGAGACGCACTTCAGATGAAGTTGTTTGAATTACATAAAGAAAAATTTGCAACACTTCCAGTACCACTCTGGTATAGACCTAAGGATACACGAAAGCAGAATATCGACGTTGACATTCCTGGACAACAACAAAAGCAGAATTTAGTATTAAATGATATTGTGCTGGTTGATACCAGCGTCGTTAAAGATGCATTAGGTGCTGATAAATCCCCATGGACGTTAGGTTATGCAGCAACAATACTCTTCACAGGGATTGACTATATCCGATACAACTCTTTGGATAGTAGATAATCATATTGAGTGGTCAAATTTAGTTTATCTCGCAGTATCCAGAGTACGGCGAATAAACCAACTTCGAAGAATTGTTGTTGACGATGAAATCATTGGTAACGATATTATCACTGGTGATAAAATCAGTGATATAATCAGAAAAAAACTCTCTGGCTATAAACAACAGGATAAAAAAAATAAACGAGAATTTGACATTGATGCTGAATTAATAATCACTTTGAAGCAACAACAAAATAATCACTGCGCGAGTTGCAATTGTATAATGCGTTGGAATTGGTCGGATAAAGATCCTCGCCAATTCACCGTAGACAGAAAAAATAACAATCTCGGTCATGTCAGAAACAATGTGATGTTGACCTGTCTTGAGTGCAACAGACGCAGAGGTGCCAGCACCTTAGGTGCTAGTTAAGACCACGCGGTGGTAATTGAGTATCCTCGGGTATCACTTGTAATTGTTCGCGTGTAAAACCCCGCTGAGGAGCAGTTGAATCCAGTCTATAGATTGGAGGTCTAGAAACGCTAGCGTTTCCACCCGTAGATCGTGTTATGCCGGATATATTATGCGTAGTGACACTCCAAATAGGATCGGTAGCTCTTTTTTTACCACCCTCAAGCTCTCCTGGTTCATATAAGTACCTTACAATGACATTACTACCAAGAATTGGTTCTTTTTGTGAAATTCCTTGGATTTCCATTTTGATAGACGCCTTCTTAATAGCGTTGACAGGTTTCATATTAATTGTTCTAGTAATCTCATTATTGATTGCGGTAATCACAGCTGATAATCTCTTGACCCATTCACGGGATCGTTTATCCTGGATGAATTCTTTCGCGTATTGATATCCAAATAACCGCTCAGCAAGGATTTTATTAAACCGTTCAACAATTGCCTGATCGCGATGTAGCGCAGTGTGTCCTCGTCTGATGGCGACATTATGATGTTTCATCGTAGATGTAACAACACCTTGAAATTCCTTGCCAGGATCAACTTGTAACAGATTTGGCCAGCGCAGAGGACCTCGTCGATAAATTTTTTCAAATGCAGAAGCTACTTCAGTAGATGATTTTGTTTTTAACGGTTCTGCTTCTTTGTATCTACTCGCAATATCAACTAACGTTAACGCGTATTTGTAACCGTTGTCATGCGGCAGAAATAGTATATCAGCTTGATGAACTTCATTAGGTGTTGTAACATCAAAATGCGAATAGTTAATTTGTTTAGGCACTGGTAGATAAATTTGCCATATTGCTTGTTTAGATAACCAGTTTGCCGCTGTAGTTTTTTTCACCTTTGATGCACTAGCTAGTTTATTAATTGCTGCGTAACCTCTCCAGTATCCTCTCGGAGAATAATAAATAGATTCCATATTAAAATGCTAGCATTTTCAATTACCAGCACCTAACATCAATTTACCCTTCATAGCAGATTTTACCAACCAAGAAGCCAACTTTTCTTTGAAGGATTTATCAGGAATAGCATTTAACGCATGAATTAATTTTACATCTGCGAGATGTCTATGTTGAAGATTGCTGCTTTTATAAGCGACATCATGAACATGACACGCCTTATCAATAGCGTTTATTGGATACTCGCCGGGTCGGGGTAAATTTTGATCATCAAGTCTGATATCTAATCGTATTCCCGGTCCACAGTAGCTATATCCTGGAAGGTGCTTTTCTCCTGGATACTTTGCCCACGGTGTTCCTGGGAGTTTTGTCAATTTGGCTGCAATATCACCTCCTCGTTTTTTTTTAAAGGTTTCGTGGAAGTAAATCTAAATTTTTTCGTACTACATTGTACGCATTTACTAGAAAGCGCTGATCGATTATTTTTCGTTGTAATCGTCGTCAAGTCATTTGTGCCAGTACGCGTCCTACACTTCACACAATATAGATCCATAATTTATATATAACAGTTATGAATGTAATTGATTATTCAGCTACTCGACGACGGGAACCTATTAAACACCATGCAATGTTACCAAATTCTATTCGCGCGATTATCATCGGACCATCTGGAAGTGGTAAAACACAATTGCTACTTAATTTGATAACGAGATGGATGAAGTGGGATAAGTTGTATATGATTGCTCCGAGTGTAGATGATCAACGATGTTATGAAGTATTAAAGGATTTTAATGATGCCGCGCGAGAAATTAACGGCGATGATGGTGTTATTGAGTTTATAACCGATATCGAAGAGGCACCTAGTATTGATGATATTGATGGAAGTATTAACAATTTAGTCGTATATGATGATATCATGTTAGATAATCAAAAGTATCCTGCTAGAATATTTTCCAGAGGCAGACATAAAAACACCGATGTGATATATATCACTCAACGTTACACTCAAATACCAAAAGTGATCAGAGATAACTGCAATATGCTGTGTGTATTTAACGGAGTTGATACTCATACTCTTAGAAATATTTGGCAAACTTGGTGCGGTGGTGATATGGATCATAATCGATTTAGAAATTTCTTTAGCCACGCTCAGACAATCCCACACGGATTTGTGACGATAAATTTATCAGACCCTCGGACAAGATATCGTGTCTGACTTGATCAAATATTTAGTTAGCGCATTAGCCGAGGAGGTGAACGTCAACTAAATGGCGTCTTTTTTTTTTACCAAATGGACCCTAGTTAATATTTATTAGGTCTATTTGACAAATTAGGACTTCCTAGTAAATATTTATTAGAAGGGTTTATTTGACAAATTGAGAACTTCCTAGTAAATATTAACTAGAAGGGTCTATTTGACAAATTGAGAACTTCCTAGTAAATATTAACTAGAAGGAAGCATCGTTGACGTCTAAAAAGCTGGTCTGTTCACCCACTCTGCTGCTTGTGTTCTGTAGAAATTATTGGCAGTCCGGGAATATATATGAAATTTCATTCGTTCGTCTCTACTACCATGAACAGACGATTATATGCCTGTGGAATGACTTCCATGTTTACGGTAGGAAGGAGTGATATGCGTTGACAAAAGTAACGAATGGATCAGGGTATGAACCTATAGCCAATAATGTCAGAAATAAAACGTTTTGTAGAGCATGTGAAAATATTGACATTACTTCAGGTTCATAAAAAATATAATAATAATTAAAAAAAAACTAATAGATTTAATTACTTGTAGAAAAATATATATATATTTGTTAAAGACCTGTCAGTTGGTTCTGAGTTACAGCATAAAAACACTGACATACTTTGACATGTATATTCTATAAGGTAGATCTGGTCACTTTGTACTGATTGGAAAAATGTGGTTGCAGTTCATAGCTTACATAAAGAAACACACTGATTAAATATTTCTTGCAATAGTGACCTTTTACGACAATAATTAAACAACCATTCCAGCGGCAATAGGGTCAGATGTTTACGTTATTTACCTTCACCACAAATGTTATGTTATGTAAATTTATTACTTAAGAAAATAAGATCAAAAGTTCACAATGGACATATTTATGGAAACCACTACTAATATTTATTTTTATATATGATGGGAGTTTTAGGGTATTGATTTTGTAGAGCATCAGAGCGTTCATTTATAATACATACAGATAACTGTACCTTTTTCATCATCTTTTTTATCTATATTGTTGCGTTTGTGCGAAGTTTCTGTCATTGATTTGATATAAATTGTATTTCTTTAGTGAAATCCAGTGAATTCTTCTCAACCTTTCATTCTGGAGGACGTGCGCATGGTTTTATGTATTTGAGTGGTAGTCCATGAATATTGGGCGATTGATGGGTTCGACTCCTGCTGGGAACTGTTTTTGGATATGATTTCTGTCAGACTAAATTAATGTCATTATATTATTCTTAGTTAATGAATACAATCAAAATGTGCAATTCCTCCCTAAGACATATTGTTTCATTTGTCATTAATACAAACCCTTGACTAATAAAACGTTTTCATATGTTACATGAGCAAATAGTTTAGTCGAAAAACACTTTGTAACATTACACGTACTGAAGACTATGACTATTAGTTGTTCAGCAAATAAATCAATGATTGTTAGAGAAACTATTAGTTAATTGACCCATATAATTTATTCTGCTCATCTCCATCTCCCTTCTTTAGAATGAACAAATCTTAAAATGTATACCAGGAGTGTATACCCTTAAGCTCACTAATTAAATCAATGGTAACTCGCCACAATGTAATCAAAGACGAAAGAAATGACAACCAGCAGAAAGACTTCTAGTAGTATCATTATGTACATTTACCCTTACACATGAATTCTGCAAAACGTCAGTAGCTGAACTTGAATGACGTGTTACAATTGGATATTTGTTTTATATAATAAATCGTATATTTGTTCCAATCTCTCACAAAATAGTTACATTTTAATGGAACAATATACTTTTCATTTGCTGTTGTGAAAAATATTCAAATCAATGACAATTAAGTCTAACCACACTCATAATTATGTTATAAACCGATAGACAAATTTCTTATATGCGTGTTGTTTGCAACTCGAAGATAAGTAATAATCGAGTTATGGGAGCAGCCTCTTTTGCTGCATAAGACTCCAATCGGATTAAAGCCACATAATGTACATTTGTAGGCAGAAAAATATAATATACCAGATTCTTTATAAGTAATGTCTCAACCATATAGTTCTTGTTTAGTCTTGTAACGTTCCAATCCATGTAGGATACAACCGTTCTATAGTATCTCTAAAAAAACTCCACTCACTGTATGAATTTGGGGTCAAGATATGTGTCAATAATTAAATCCCCTTCATTTGTTGCTGAAAAGTGTCATTTATTTGACCAATTACGTATTTAACACTATATAAGTAAGACACAAAGTTGATAAAAGGTTGCTTTACAGGAACTATTGTAAAATTTGGATGTTGTTTTTATCGATATAGTATTGCAGCTGTTATTGGTATTTGCCCAGAAAAGCGTAAAACATTCGAAGTAAAAAGACGGATTTTGCCATGAAATTTGCATATAAAAGAATAGAAAATATATTCTGATTTCTTTTTAATGCATCAAATGAAATATTGCACTCGTGAGGTGTAAGGTGTAAACAGTAATCATTGTCGCTAGTTACTTGGTCACTTCTGATAAAATTATTCAGCGAATTTCTACTTCCGTCACAAAAAATTACATTATGGCTGTCCAAAATTTAGATACGTTTGTATTGGTGTAAATGTCATCAACTACACCTATTGTTTTAATGATTTTGTTTTTGTTTCTGATATTATTCCCACTTTCCTCTTTCAGACATTCATTTAGACTAAACGTTAGTATTTTCTATTGCAGATACTATTATATATTTTATACTGAATGCAACAAATGATATCAGATGAGATGTAATCGCAGTAGTCGGAAATCGCCTATTGTACTCGTGAATTGATGTGAGGAAGTTAGAAACAGCACTAGTTGCTTGTTCTCTTAGTTAAAACGAGGTATTATTGCTATTCGCGTATACCTATGTTGCTCTCAGTCTTGTAGAAGCTGATTATTACTATCTGATGTACGAACCATTGCTCTCTCAACTAATCTCACACCACATATAATATTCTATTTGATTTGTCTTCTTTGATTTTGTTATTCAAGTTAATATCCCTACATAATCCTATTGTTTATAGCAACAATAAAGGTAAGATAAAAAAGATGTCCTTAGTATTTATTGCCTTCAGGTATATCATGTCTGTCTTTATATCGTGTTAATATTTTGTCGCATTTTTTCAAGTTTGCTTCTTTTGTTTTTGTTTCATGAATGCGAAGTAACTAAAGCGTTTAACATTTTCTTCCTTTTCTACAAGAGTGAGTTTATTTATTTACAGTATTTGGTAATAAGATTGGTTTATTAGATTTTTCAGTAAAAGCATTAGACACAACGGCATCATAAACCAGGTGGGCATTCCAAAATCAAGTGTTGTGCTTTTTGTTGGCATCCGATTCATGCTGAAGACCAAGCGTTCTACCTTGTATGACCAAAGCAATTCAAGCTTGGTGTTTGTATTATGATATAGTGTAATCAGTTTTATTAGAGTAACGCTTTGAATATTTGCTGAATGCTTACAAGGGCTTTGTGTCATGTGCAGATATCGTCATCAGTTCAATCCCTACATAAAATGGTTTATAGTAATCTACTCTGCAATGAATTTTTGTATGCTATACCTCAGTGTGTTTTGTTAATCGCTGGTCGAATTGTTAACTTTATATCACGTCGGAAGAGGGTCTTGTGTCACGATGGAGCAAATCATACATATATGACCCTATGTCGTGGACAATGTCTAGCTATCAATTGTGTCAAAGCTAGATTCATAAACATTATAGCATTGTGGGTTAATTTGTAGCTGATACTTATATGTAGTGGTCCTTAGAAATAATTCGGTCCAGTGGCGTTTGGTGAAATGGCGTGTTGCCTTTGATTCAAGCATAAGAGGGATTGAATTTGGATAACAGACTATGTTTGTTTTTGAGAGCTTTTAAGGGTGGGTCTCAATGTATTTTTCTTATAATTTTGAGAGTTGCTGGCTAGAAGTCTGTCTTCGCGAAAATCGCGAATATTGGTGTCTACTTACTTACATTATACATTTCAGTGTTGCTAGCTTAGTCCTTTCTTTAAATATTTAAAGGCTGGTGATCTACTATTTTCATTACAATTGTAAGACTTGTTGGACTAGTGTATTTCTAAAAAAAGATATAAGTTGGTTGCCTAGAATATGTCTTCCAAATGTATCAATTACTTTCCTAGTTATATTGCGAATGGCTTTGCAGTTGTTGATATGGGATTTGTATTGCAGATTTCAGACTAGATGGCTTAGTCTTTACCTTAGAACTTTTGTGATTAGAGGTCTGGTGGTGTCACTACAATGTTAGTGTTGGTGATCTTGCGTTTTTCGTTAAGTTCTCAGAGATTGTAGCTTAACGTTTGTATTATAATTGTATGTCTTGTTAATCATGTTCTTTGTCAATAGCATGATGTGTGTCTTAGGTTCTTTGTAGAGGGTGGGAATATTGGTGTTTGAAAAAATATTTTAGTCAAGTCATAGGCGGGTGTTTTTAAAAATAAATTAAATAAGAGAAAGGATACTGTAGGGTTTGTAAACACTATAAAACGGTATGTGAGGAGGACTGGTGTATTATGCCCAATATATGGATTACTAACACATCCGAAATAGAGTTGACCTGAAATGTATCTATCATTAGTGTTCATCTGAACATATCCCATGGCCTCATAATAGTCAAGATAGGAACGCCTATAAAATTGAGGCAGAAAGTTGCTTCAAGATAAAAACAAAAACAAACAATAAAGAGCTTTCAAAATTATATTCAGCAGAAGCGTTTGTTGTCTTCATTGCTCTTCCTCTACCTCTTCTCGTTAAAGTATCCGTTATACTCACACCATAAGTAATAGAAGTTAATAAAAGCACTAACAAAAGTATAACTAATATAACTTATACGAAAAGTCTTTTTGATGGTACGGAATAGATAATGGATAAAGTCACTATTGACGATTCGAATTTTTCCCGCAAATAATTCAACGGTCAAAACGAAGGACCTTACATAGATATTATAATGTCTAGATCGAATATGTGTTATATCCAGGCTTGATCTTCAGTTACTGCCTGGAATTATTCGGCAACGTACGGTCGAAACTCATCGTCCATATCATATTTGACAATGTTACACCGTAGTAGCTTTTGAAGAACTGGGTCATTGATATTTACTCGTCAGATTAAAGTTTATGGATTTGCTGTATATATATACATATACTGTATATATAATGTCACTTGCCAAACTATGGTGTTAAGAAATTGTTCTTGGTTGTTGGAGAAGACGTTTTAATTTCTTGGCTTTTAAACCGAATACATTTTGTTTTTGTCTAAAACTAGACTCAGAAGCATGTCAGTGACAACAAAACGACAACAAGGGTGAATTGTATATTAAGATTATTCAATGTTAAAGAAAATACATTAGGTCAATTATTTTGAATATGTATTATAAGGGCTTATCTTTTGTCGGTATATATGTAGTGTGTTTTAAGTGTTTGTAAGAAATAACAAGTTTCTTTCTTTATTCATGTTAGAGTTTATTGTCAACGTTTTTTTCTAGACTCACATTCTCTTCATTTTATTGTTTATTATACATTTTTTAATAACCTTATCATGACACTACTCTTTACTGATGATCTTCTATTGTCCACATCTTCACAATGATTAAAAAAGGGTCGATAATCTAAGATACTTCTGTTCAGCGTAGATATTAAACTGAAATGACATATATACAAGATATATTATTTTTACGAGTTTCTTTTAAAGGGAAAGACCGAAGCATATATATTTAGTTCCATATTAATAATATTGAATTAGTTGAACAATAGACATATCAATGGGTTACATTCACTAAATCTGGCTGATACATAGTAATGCTGAATTAATATTACCTAGACAGAAACTCTGTACGTGCCTAATTAAAAATGAGCAAGCCAGACGAATGGTATTTAACGCGAGTTTATATCTGATAATCAAACATATTGCTTCTGTACGGCTCTAAACGTCGGGATCTTCAATATAGAAATTAAAAAGAAATTGAATTTTGTTTTTCCAATCGCGAAAGATTCAGACAAAACCAGCATCAATAAAATCGATAAATCTATATCGAATCAGCCAAAGCGGGCTTGTTATATCACTGAAGCTATAGCTGTGTGTGTTTGTTCTTCTTTCTCGTGATATTGTCGTCCCTATCATTTTTCTTAAAATTCATACAAGGGTTTCTCTTAGTATTTGTTCATACGTACTCCGCACAAAACATCTTGCAAATTGAGTGAGGGGAAAATTAGCGTTTATTAACATTGACTAAATGAAGGATTATGTCCTAGTAATGACCATAGATAGCCTTAATAATGACAACGTTAATGTGGTAAATACAAGGTGTCTTAAGAACCAATGTATCATAAAGATTAAGAATATTTTCGTAGAGAATGAAGATCAGTCAAAGTTTGAGCAGTCAAATAAAGTAAGGATATACGGTATACTGAAAGAGCTACCCACTTCATCAACTACCAGCATGTGAAATAACGAAATCATCAGATATCATTACACATTTTTCATTTACATATACATCACAAAAATATTACGTCAACAGTGATATATGATTGTTTATGCTAGCTGAATCTTGCATATCTTGAAAGATTTAGTCATTAAATGATTTTTAAATGCTTATATATGCGATTGTTATCCTAGTTAAATTTGATGCTAAGTAAATTAAAGTACAGTATTGACAGGTGCCTACACATGCTTGTCAGAATGCACCATTCCGCTCGGGATTTGTCTCCTTCGCACTCGCAATAGGAGTTTTACCTTCAAAATTTACTGGACAATAATTTCCTCTAAGCAATATGACTAAGTGGCACCTAAAATATATGTTAAACTGTTTACTAACCGTTGAGAAGTGTTTACACCATGATTTCCCTATTCCGTGGGCAGTACAGGATAAATTAAATCAATTTATTATTGCAGACAAATATCAATAATAGACTGTTTGCAATGTGACAAAACAATAATAAGGGAACGGAAGAAGTGATGGTGATATTTCTTTACTGGCATGCAGCGAACACCTACCCGGTACAAAAACATGCAGTTTTTTTTTTAAAGGCTATGCTTTAGAAAATTTTGAACGACGTGGTAATGAAGCATTGCCAAGTGAAATCCGAACTGAGACAAACGTATGAATTTATTATTTTTTGTATGTATTGGTGTTTTATGATTCACATCCATTACATAACATTCTATTAAAGCTGTTGGCGGGTGTGCATCATAATTGAAATAAAACTATTCTGCTAAACTATCCTCCAAAAGCACAATCCAAAACTTAAGAATACTGGTTACGCCTTGTATTTCCGGTTGTTGTAAACATCATATTTTATCAGTCAATACTGCACGACTGAACACTTTTTTCAAAAATAAAAATAAATTTAATAAGCGTATATACCATCAAATTTACATAATTGGTAAGGAAAAATACTCAGTTTTCTAACTTTTGGTTCTATGAAAGAATAGCAACTTCTCAATGGTTAATATCTATGTATGCCTGTATTATAATACTTTGAGCAGAAATTATCGTGGGAAATTGTTATCTCTTATATTATTGTTATCGGAATGTGAGCGCAATAAGTCCACATTAAATTTTGTATCCGTAGATTAAATTGTCTTTATTGATACAATACTAAATGTATTTTCATAATATTCTCAAGTTGTTTCAAATTTGTCCTAGTTCAAAGAGGGGATTGGTGAACTTATTAAATTTGATTTGAATCAATAATATATTCCAGTGAAAGAGGCAAAGATCTGACGCTTAGTCCCATCAAATTACAAATAATTATATATGAACAATTACCTATTGAAAGAGGGTCGATTATTGATTGACCGCAGTTTGCTTTGTTCTTCTTCGGATCAGGATAGTCAACCCCAACCGTAAACTCTTCAGGATAACACCATTTCGATCTTGTACACTAAAATGAAATACGCTATAATTTATTACGTTTTTTCGTTAGAATGAAAGAAAGTGGTTCGTTAGCAATCCAAATAATTTACCGACATTTGCTCGCGTTCTATTGTTCTACCTAGTCCTGCAAACAACGGTCAAAACTAAGTAAAATCTATATTATTAATATTCTCTTACTAATCTTTTCTAGTAGCGGCCAAATTTAACGTTCGCACGAAAACGTGACGTGTAGGGGGTTGTCTGATTTTACAACAATGATGTTTACTTGGCTACAGGTATTTATGGATTTATTTCGAAAATGTATCAGATGTTTACGGGCATGGTTGTTCTATACGTATTCAATTAATCTAATGTAATAACCACTTGTCTAGAATAGATATAATGTTAAATACTAATCATACAAATTAATTTTCAAAGACACTATAATAAAGAAAAGCAATATTTGCATACGATTTAACATGGATATGCATTTAGACACCCCTAGATACATACATGTAAGCACAGTTCATAGGCATTTGGACCTCCAGATCAAGACATTAAAGGTCTTACAAGGGTTAATGGTATTTTTGTTATAATATAATCGGATTTTATTTATAAGACTGAATGTTTAAAGTTTTAAAAGCTACACTTTTAACGACAAAGGAATGAATAAAATATATGTTTGATGTGTGGATAGCAGCATATAGTTTTTTATGTATTAAGAAAGATTTGTATGTACTGGAGACCAGAATACATGAGAATCAAAACACATTGTAGCAACAACAAAATGCCAGAATAGATTATAAGAATTGTTAATAATAATTCCTGATAGTGTTTTTGTTAAAAACAGTATATATTTATATATAGTCAATATAGGACAGCCAAAACAAAGTTTTTGTTTGTTATATTTCTTCACCTGGATTGTGGAACCAGATTGTTTTTCAGAAGCGATAAATCACACACAAATCATTCATCTAAATTGATATTTGCTTGTGTATTCAGATGTAAAACTCAAGATCAACCCCATTATACATTGATGCACAGATTTTATACTGTACATGATAAGACCAAAGTAACTGCTCCGGCGGCATAGTGATTAGAGCGTCCGCAGCGGAAGCGGGAAGTGGTGGGTTTGAACCTTGGCCTAGTCATACCAAAGACTTTTAAAAATGTTACTAACAGCTGCCTCGCTTAGCGCTCAACATTATGAGGTTAGTGATGTGACTGAAACATTGTTAAAGTTATGTTAAAATTCATAATCACACACACACACACACACACACACACACACACGCACGCACGCACACACACACACACACACACACACACAGACACACTCGTTAGACCAAAGCATAGTGAATCGTCAACCTACAGTTACACTTTACAGCTTAGGATCAATCCACTAGTCTACTTGTTCACAGACACTTACAATTTACAGCTTAAGACCAATCCAATCATCCATTTGTTCGCTGACATGTATGCTATACAGGTCACGACCAATCACGTACTCAATTTGCTTGCAGTATACAACTTATGACCAATCCCATAATCCATTCATCAGTTCAAAATTACAATGCACAGCTTAAACACATTCCAGTGACTATTCGCGCATTGGCACATACAAAACACACAATGTGATCAACAACATATGCTAGTAATCCACCAAAACGTTTTAAAACAAATAGAAAAAATGACTTTTTAATGTATCGGGGGATTATGCAAAGAGTGTGTTCATTTTCCAGTTATGGCAGATACATATAACTAATATGTACATTTTACATACAGCTGGATTGGGATACAACTGATGAGGAGATCGTCTCACTACAAATACATGTATTACAGTGAACATTCTTAGTCTCTCCGGGCTCTAGCAGAGTGTCAACTGACATGCATCCTGTAAAATTTGTAATAAATATCATGATTACTGTGACAGTAGTGATAGTGATTACGATGCAAACGATAATGATGATTATGGTAGTGACGTTAAGGGTGATAATAGCGCTGATGATAATGATGTTAGTGTTAATCAGGACCAGGAAACTGAATATAAGTAGTAGTAGTACTACCAGTAGTAGAAGCATTATTTGTTCTTATAGAAGTTACAGAAGGAGAAACAGCATTGCAATCAGTGTAAGTATTAGCAGCAATATTAGCAGTTCCATTACTGGAATTAGTAGTAGTAGCAGTAATATTAGTAGTTACATTACTAGAATTAGTACCAACGGCAGAAATAGTACCAGAAGCAGTTGTAGCAGAATCAATAGTAGTAGTCTCAACAATAAATAATAGATGCTGTAACAAGCAGATGGGTCTCTGTTGTGATTCAATATGATCAAACAGCGTAACAATAGATGCATGCGAGGAAGAAAGGAAGGAAGCAAGGGAAAGTGATAATTGTCAAAATTAATTTTCTTGCACGAGCAGTCTTCATCGTTGTTATTACTGCACCATATGTTACTGCCGTTAACACAATGTTCATTACATCCGCATCCACTAAAGAGGAGAAAAATGTATAGCTTTCTTTTATTCATCTTATATATATGGCCATGATTTCAAAGTTTCTAAGTGATTATACTAAATATGGGAAACAGTCCAAAAGGACAACCTCTAATCTAAGTTTCTTTTAAGAAAAATATTATTACCGTTTGCCCCAGAAATTCAGATTTATAAGAATAAAGAACAGTTTTTACCTTAATTTTGTATCAGAATTGTTGATTCACTTCACTGAAACTACACTTTACAGAATAAGATCGTTTGGTTATTAATTTTTCTCTTGATAAACCGATAATAAAACTTTGTTTTAACCCATATTCAGCGAACGATGGCATCATAACAATCTGATTTCATTATGTTCTGAGGTAAACACTGTGAAAGAAGGATGCTGTCAGGAAAATCCGAGAAAGTTATTTACAGATGTTGAAACTCCGATCCAAGGATACGGTTCAACAAATCTGAGTACATTATGTATTGGATTAGAAAGTGCGATAGAAGGATGCCGTCATAAATAATCTAAGTACTCAATGTATTGAGGTAGAATCTGCGATATAAAAATACTGTGTTACTTAATAGATATTTACCTTTCTGGACAAATAGAGAAAACATTCATTATGACGGTGATCAGTACGAACACCACAGCTAAACAGAATAACTTCATTTTCTGGACTATAAAACATGGCAATTTTTAGAAATCCATAAACCGACTGTTATTCCGCGTGAAACTAATATGAGCGTTGATTAATATTAATTTGTTTAAATTGAACAACCACAAAAGTGGATAATGGTTGATATCCTGAAAATAAAAACAATATTGTCATGATGTTATTTTCTTTCTGTACGTCATATTGTGCGACAGATATGTTTATTAGGTCTATATGACGGTTTAACTGAAGTCAATAGTTGCTTTTGAGGAGCATTATCAAAAAACCTTTAAATATCACCCGAGTATGTAAAGGTTTGTATACAGTCAGAAATGATTCCACTTGAATTAGTGGATAAATAATGAACAAGAGTTAATCAAAAGTGTAATAAAAATTAAATGGAATAACATTTTATGATTCATTCTTCAATATCGTTAGTTATAATGTAGAGTGCGAAAGGATGTGTATTTCTTCCTTGTTTGCTGTTTAGTCAAATTATGAACACTCAATGACTCTCTAATAATCCAATCATTACCTATTTATGTAAACAAATCTAACTCACTCTTGTAGAAAAGGAACAAAATGTTAAACTCTTTAGTTACTTCGGTATCACGGAACAATAAAAGAAGCAAAATAGAAACATGTGACACATGAACACAGGCAACACGAAACCAACATTATAGGCTGAAACAAGTAAGTGGGAAGAATAGCAGAAACAACAATAAAATCAATAAAAACAATAGGCGTCGTTGATGATATTTACACCAATAGAAACGTATCTCCATTTTGTACAGCTATAAGGATATATTTCGTGACAGAAGTAGATTTTGGCTGTATCACTTTGTCACAAGTGACCACGTGACTAGTGACAAAATTTAATGTTTACGTCTCACGACTGAAATATTTCGTTTGATGTATTGTTAAAAAAATAGATTTCATCGGGTTTATTATGCACATTTTATGGCGAACTCCGTTCCTTTTTTCCTCGAATGTTTTACGCTTTCAGATCAAATACTAATAACAGCTGCAATAATATATCGATAAAAATCACATTCAAAATTTTACAATATTTCCTGTATAGCAGCTTTTTTCCAAATTTATGTATTACTTATATAGTGTTAATTTCGTTATTGGTGAAATAAATGACAGTTGCCAGCCCATAATGAAGAGGATTTAATTACTGACACATATCTGCACCCAAATTCATACAGTGAACATAGCTGTGGTGGGGTTTTGTAGAGATACTATAGAACGGTTGTATCCGATATGGTTTGGAACGTAACAAGACTAAACAAGAATTATTATAGTTGAGACATTGCTTATAAAGTTTCTGGTGTATTATATTTTTCGGCACACAAATGTACATTAAGTGGCTTTAATCCGATTGAAGTCTTGTGCAGCAAAAGAGGCCGCTCCCATTACTCGATTATCACATATCTTCGGGTTACAAACAACACTCTTCACCTATCACTTAACTTTCGGTTGTAAACAACCCTGATCCATAACTTCAGTTTGCCAAGAACACTCTTCGATTATCACTTATCTTTGGGTTGCAAACAACACTCTTATAAGAAATTCGTCCATCGTTTTTAAACATAATTATGAGTGTGATTAAATGTACATATCTCTGATTTGAATCGTTTTCAGTACAGTAAATTTATTACTGTTGTGAAAAGCCACTATTCCAAATTAATCTACACACAAACATACACACACACACACGTGTTCGTGTTTGTTTGTTTGTGTGCAAATTCAGTTTTTCCACAATTTCCCTTATATGTTACTCTAAGTGTTTCTTTCCGTAAGTTATTAACTACAACCCAAATTTTCAATAAACACAAAGTGACTAGATCTACATTATATAATTTATAGGTATGTTAGTATTTGTATTTGATCCTCAGAGACCTCTGACAGGGTTTAAACAATCATCGATATATAGCTACAGAGTAATTCAATCGATTAAGCATAATTATCAACTTTACTGACCTAAAGTAATTTCCATATATTAAGAAGTTGTCCTTTGAAACGATTTATTTCTGACATTACTTGCTGCCTCCAAGTACATATACATTGTTTGAAGTTGAGCAATTGTCTGAACACCATTTAATACAAAAATGGAAAAAATGAATAAGTGAACGACAAATAACACATATATCATTACACGAACGTTATGACGTATATGGTGGTGTTTTATGAAACCAAACTAAGAATCATGATCTAGGGTTATTCAGGACGTGTTGTGCCTTACTATCCCGCCTTTTCCAGCCTCCATCAGCCAAAAAGTTGTATTTACGTCATAGCCTGAATATAGTATTGCTGGTAGCATACTTGAAATTTAACAACTTCAGGGTTGGATGTAAGGAGAAAGGGAGCATCAATGCTCCCTAAGTGATAGTACATAACCCTCAGCACTAAGATAGGCTAGGATAAATCCCATTTCTAAGTATCCGTCGCTCTCTCAAGTATAGACATACGCGAGCACACATAATTAATATATATAAAATCTGATCTAACTTGGGCTTTCTACTTTTCAGGAGACTGAATAATGCTTACTGATTTTTATATATTAGTTTCTAAAATGCTCAATGTCTACTGTTGATATCCAAGTTGACAATAATAACGTTTTTTTTATAAACACGCATTTCACACGATAGAGACAAATAGAAATTTATTTCTTTCAAAGATAATCTTACAACTTGGTCCTAAAAGATATATTTTAAAACTGAGCATACTTAATGGGTGGAGTGGTGGGATTTAGATATAATCTGAACTTGATGTAAGATGATTGATTGTCTCTTGACTAGTTGCCACAGTATACAGCGACAGGCGATAATTTTTCTGTGATATGTCTGTTAACGAACCACGAAGATATTAACAACAGATTTGTTATTTTCTTTTAGGTTATTGGTTATATAAATCCCCTCTATGTATTTGTGAATAAGTAGGTATACATATAGTACCTGTAGCAAAAAAAGACATCAAAGAGAACACATGCGTCGCGATAGTTCATATTGTTACGTATATTTGATTTAAGTCATTTATTTTTATTTTCATTGTTTGTTTTTAAGATTCCAATTTGACATGTTTAGTTTAAGATTCATTCCATGGGAGATGACTTGTACTTTATAAATAAACACCAGATGTTGACCTCATTTCTGACCTAGCTTCAGAGTTGTAAACAAGCTTTTAAAATGATTGGTTGATTCCAAGGATATTATGGAGCATTGTTGTAAACATCTTTTTATTTTAAGTTCATGTGACACCTTCCTTGTTTACTCTAACAATCCCGCCTTATATACAAAGAAAATGGGTAGTGCTTTTTCAAATATGTTCACTGTGAACTTTTGATCTCATTTTCTTAAGTAATTCATTTACATAACATGTGTTGTCATGACCATGAAAACCTTAAACCTCTGACCCGATTGCCTAAGGAAATATCGCGTCATGGCGAGGAAAATTTATTATAGCTGTGAAAAGCCACTCTTCCAAATTATTCCACAGTCATAAAAACACGTGCTCATGTTTGTTAGTTATTGTCCATATTCAGTTTTTCCACATTTTCCCTTATATGTTTCTCTAAGTATTTCTTTCAGTAAGTTATTAACTACAACCAAAATTTCCGATAAACATAAAGAGACTAGATCTACATGATGAGCAGCAGAGAGGGTGAATCCTACAACATTTTTTGTTTTTATTTTTGATTATACCCCCTCCAAATAACACTAGACCCTTCTCGCGAATAACTAGAAAAAAAAAATGAGTCTGAAAACATTCGCGAATCATAAAATGTCACAACGTCGTTGTCACTCACCCTCTCTGCTGCTATGGGTTAACCGAATATTTTATCCAGTCCTTAGGACGAAAATCATTTATGATTTCACAAACAGACTAATTTGTAAAACCTCCTCTTGTAAATCAATCAGATTATTAGACTGGTCAGTGAGTTTGAAATTAATTCTGGTTAATGAATTATTATGACATCGCATATAGACTGGATTCACCGGGGACTCAATTATTAAAAACCCTGGAGGAGCTGTTGGTGCAAATGAATAAAGAATATATCCTTGCTGAGCTTGATTTGATCGTTCTAGATTAATTTGATAGCTTCCTTCGATCACATCACACACTAAATTGAGCGTAATCACCGTTGAAATATTCACATTGAACGGAGCAATATGCCTGTCACCGCCATCTGGGTCATTATTATGTTTGAGGGTTTTTATTCCCTGTGATGTTGTTTGTTTCCATGTATCATGAATTATTTTAAAACCAATATCGATGGCATTACTGAGAAGTTTTTTTAGTTCTGGTACGGTATATCCTGGTAGTTTGAACGTTGGAATGTCTTCAACGCGGATATTATATTCATATGCAAATTTTGTTTTCGATAGGGGTTTATTGTCATCTAATATATCCTGAATAATTTTCAAATTAAATGTCTCCATATCGTCGATAATTTTATTGCATGTTTCTACGACGCTGATAAATTCATCTCGGGTGAGTGTGCCGGATCTAAGGGATATAAACAACAACTCAATATCATTATTCATCGCTCCGAAATTTTCAATGATTTTAGGTTTGTCAATAAAATAATATTTCTCTCTTTCATGCTTCAATTCCTTCTCCTTATAAATTAGTTGGGATCCGAGACCCAAAAAATCTCCAGTAGTTCTGTGAACTTGATAACTCTTTATTGGATTATCAGATTTTATCCTGTCGGTGATATAATCATTTTTTTGGGGTTCTGGTAAATCAACGGGTTTTTCCCGGGGTGGGATTTCAGGCCATCCTAGTACGGTTATAATAGAACTTTGATAGATATCTACGACATAACCCTCTGTGCTTATTTCAATGGCAGATGATAGTGTTGGTTCATGAACTGTTATAGCTATTTTTGACTCTACTCCAGTAATCGATTTTATTCTACGCGCGAATTCATTATTGATTTGTTCGATTTGGTATGATCCGGTTAGTATGGAAACAACATTCCAGTCTGGGGTACCGTCTGGTTTATTCTTATTTGCAAATACCAGGGAATTATTGGGTTGTTGACCACCAAATGATTTTGACCTAATATTTGGCCAACTGTGGTATACTCGTAATTTTGCTAGCGCTATCTCCTTCACTGGGACCGGAGAGGGGAAATTCACACTGAATTCTGGATTCGTTGAGGTTATTGAGATCATGTTTGTTTGTACTGGGTTTGTGTTCTCCACTATTTGTTGAAGTAATTCCATCTGTGTTGTCATTGTTATTATACTCATGTTTTTGTATTTCTAATTTTGACATCGCAGAATCATATATATCTACCATCGCTGAAAACTCACTCTCTGATATAATTGTATCATCGAGCGATGACGATATCAATGAGGATAATTGCGAGTATGCAGTGGACACAACATGAAATTGAATTATGTAGTCTTGTAGTTTCCGTTGGCTGCATGAGGATATTTTTTTTTGTGATTATTGAAATTATTCCAGCGATTGTTGTTGCCGCAGAAATGCAAATTGGAACAGCTATCGGGGTCATCATTGTCACTGAAGACAGTATAATACCAGCTCCGGTGATTACACCACTCACTGAATACACAGTAACATCAATTGCGGTAATTCTCCTGCGATATTTTTTAATTTTCATTGCATACTCCTCAGACAGGGTTTTGAGTCTAGTTTGATATTCTCTGACCTGATCATAGCGATATTGCGATGATGAAATCATTTTTTATTTTAACAACGCTAGCGTTTTCAATTACGATTTACTTAAATCCGCTACGAATTCCACATACCAGGTTACTGAAGCCTTAGTCAAACTTTTATCAGTATATGTTATAGTGAACTTTTCAGTTGTATCCTTGTCGATGATCGTTGAAATCGTATTATTGACCACGGATGAACTCGACGATGATATATTAAATTTAGTTAATGGTGTTACTAGTGTTAATCGATAAATACCCTTAACGGTTGCAGTGATATCTAATTTGTTGTTTGTAGGTGACCACTCAAATGATCCGTGTTGGATTGTATATACTACGTTATTGGTTTTCTCATGAGGAATTTTTGTTTTTTCAATGATTGTTATCATCCTCGAAAAATCACCTTTGACGGCTTCGATGAAAGTTTTCGTCTCATCGATGGATTTTTTAATATCAGGGAGTTTTATTTCAATTTTATCTAACGGGGTTCCAATAAATTTATCAATGATATTTCTACGAAATGATATAAACTGTTTTATGTGTTCTTCAATTCTAGATTCAAGTGTTGTTAGTACAACCACAGAATTGTTTAACTCATCGTTGAGAATTTTTAATCGATCTGTAATCGTCGAAACGAGTACACCCGGTTTGAGTTTACCCTGATCGGAAAATAACGCAACGGTGTTCTCGATTGCGTTTTGTTGTTTAACTAAAATATCATCCAGAGAAATATTACTAGATTTCAATTTACCCTGGCGATCTTGAAATACAACTATTTCATTGGGTTCAACACTTTCTAAATTCAACGTCTCAGCTATTTCATCTTTAATTTTTTTTTGTTATATCCTTGATAGAATCAGGGGTTGCAGTGCCATCGGGTTTGGGTTTCAAAGATCTCCCCCAAATATCAATCATGTTATTGTAAAACTCTTTCTCTCTCTAAAAAGCGATTGCTGGTGTAGTCATTTACGACAATATGAGGTGGTTTTCCCCTTGGGTTACCCAAGGAGTTAGAAATAGCGTCAAGGACATTTAATACTTCACTGCCGCATATTGGTGGGTCATTGATTTGTTGTGTTGGTAGCGTAGAATACCAAGTCTTCATTGGAAATTGTTTTATGTAACGCATAAATTCTTTTGGTGGGGCTAATCCATATGAATCAAAAAAGACAATCCCACGTGGATCAATAGCGTATGCAACCCAGTGAGTTCCAGGTCCGGTGCTGTTATCGAGATTAATAATACAGTGGGGCCTTGACTTACGAGTTTAATTCGTTCCGTGACGGAGCTCGTAACTCAAATTACTCGTATGTCAAATCCATTTTCCCCATTGAAATGAATTGAAATGGAATTAATCCGTTCCGGACCTCCAAAAAACACCGCAATATCGATAATTCTGAAGCATATCCTGATGTTATAGAGGTCTTTCCAGAACTCTCTAAGGGTGCAGTTTGTGCTCTCCGTCACCTCAAATCCGCGTAGGAACAGGTGCTTGGTAAAGAGCTTCTTGAAATTAGAAATCACCTGCTGGTCCATGGGCTGCAGGATAGGGGTGATGTTGGGTGGAAGGTAGAGAACCTGCAGCAAATCAGCGTAAATAGCTCATGTCTTCTCGCAGATTATAGCCTCCGTCAGGGTATCTCTGGCAAGCTGCTTCTCCGTCAACCCACCATCAGCAGCTTCTCCATATTTTCATGGAGAGATGTCCACTGTTTATTAATTATTTTAACGCCCTTGGCTAGCGTGACAGCCTTTATTGACTCCTTCCGCTTCAGTATGGTTCAGATCGTGGAAGTGCTACGCTCGTACTGCTTCGTCAAGTCGACTACACGCACACCTTGGTCACGTTTTTCAATAATTTCTTTCTTTAATTCAATGCATATCATCTGCTTCTTTGCAAAATAACCGCAAGCACAAATGCGAGCACAACACTAATGCTTCCATTGCGAGCTGACCGCTTAAAGTGAACGAGTGAGACACGGGATGCTTGGCGGATGTTGATGCGTTCACTGTGACGTTCGCTGAGCCAACTAGCGGTGGGGTATCTGACTGGCTGGCTCGTAACCCGAATTTTAGCTCGCAACTCAAAGCAAAAAATTGGTCGAGAGACAACTCGTATCTCAAAAAACTCGTTTGTTGGTACACTCGTAAGTCAAGGCCCCACTGTACCTGTTTCAGTTTTGTTTGGTTGATGTGGTAATTGATCTTTCATAAAAACACCTCTGAAATTTTTAATCACTAGTTTTTTAGCCGCATCCATTAAATCAAAATTAGACATGGGAACCATAGACTCCTCAATTAATAAACCGTTCCTGGTAGTCTCAGGCCTGATCCGTGAACGGATCTCCCGCTGTACCATGAATACGGGGTTCCTGGTAGTCTTAGACCCTTTCCGCTGTACCACGAATACGGGGTTCCTGGTAGTCTTAGACCCAATCCTTGAACGGATCGTCTCTTTTTTTTATATCCTTGTCCAGCTGCCTTCTTTAGTGCCATTCCTGCTGCAGTACCAACGGCTCCTAACGCCGCTCATTTAGCCACCGCTGGGGCTGCTGCTGCAATCAATGCTGGTATTGCAGCTAACAATGGAAATATACCGCCTGTTTTCATCATAATTTTGATAGCAGCCGCAGAGAGAGTAATCTGAACACCTTTTTTGGCTGCAAGTGCATCATTGAAATGTTTCACTTGACGAGTTGTCAGCGATAATTTATTTGCACCACCAGTCATTTGATTAGGTTTCAACGTGATTGTGGTTCCACATTTTTTAGCCGATTCTTATTGCAATTTTTTGATTTGACCAGGAGTTAACGCAACACTAATAACACTATATGACATTATACATAATAGATTGATTCTAATTCAATGAAAAATCGAGAAAAAATCGTTCAAAGATTTTCTACTGGGGCATCTACCACTCTCATTCTTCCACCAACACCTTCGAGTAGCATTGATTTATCACTGAGAATGACAGCAACCGCTCTATAATCAGCAATACCAGCAGGACGAGTCACATTAGCTCTAAAGTGTATATCAACGACAGATTGTCTCATCAAATCGAGATGTTCCAGCGAAAAGTAATAGATCGGATAGAGGCTTTTAAAATCCAATTGTGATATTTGCAAACCAGTATCGACATTTTGGTCGCGTGCCATAAATGACAACAGACGATGATAATTTCGTGCAATATGATTTTCTGTGTAATTAAGTTGTATATCCTCAGATGGTTCCTGCTGGCCGTTTATTCTCAGTGAGACGTCTTTTACACCTAATTGATCAAATATCATATGACTTCGTTGTTGATTGCCAACTCGTGTGTTATCCTGTAACGCAATAAATATATGACGTGGCGCAGAAACGCCTTGTTTTGATGCTAGGTTCCAAGTGAATAACCCGTTGATATTTGATTGTTTCACATCTGTACTCACGGTTAGCCAACTCAACAACGACTTTCCTCCTTGGTCCATAAATGATAGTAGTCGTTGTTCTGTGGTGATTGCTGGAGTCAACACTGGCATCCACAATGATATTTTTGTTAAATTGACTTTACCAGCATCAGCATTGGCGGCTGCAGCATCTGCTGGAATCCTCCAAATTGCATCATTATCATCACTTTTTCGTACAAGCGATACTGTATGCTTCGCCCGTAGATAACTTTTCTGACGTTTCTACAGAATCCAAATATGTGATGCAGTGGAATCGCGCATGAAAATGATTTACGCTCTCCTTGCAACATTGCGTTTCGTGTTGCAGCTCCTAGATTGAAATTAACGTCGTTGTTTATAATCATATCCTCGATACCAGCAGGGGTATTATCACGTTTTTAGGTTGTCCTACAACAAATTGATTTCCACCAGCGGTATTCTTAGCATCTTTTGCAAACATCATAGAAGGTCCTGCTGATCTTGTATAATCATCAGAATATCTCGCTAACCCTATGATTGTTGTAGCCACATCAACTTCACGATCTATGGACTCAATTTCTTTTCCATCAATGAGATATCTAGCACTCTCAAATAGCGCCATAATACCATTATTGACAAAACCGACTTGAGTACCAGCTGGATACGGTGCTGGTACAGCAGTAGTATCAGCAGCTGTTACAATTTCTCCTTCTACTTCAATAAATGCTTCACAGGGCAAAAAGTATTTACTGGTATCATGGACTTGAAGATCAATTCTTGCTCGACTATTTGAGTCTATGGCATGATAGGCGTAATATTGATAATCGCGTACAGAATCATTCTTGGGGACTGGGGCGTCTATATCAAATGCTGGATCAGGTGACCTTTTGAACATTTTATTCTATTTATCAGAGTCTAAATCGTGAAATCGTAAACGATTTTTCCATTTCATCGTCGTAGTTTTTTAAAGCCACTTCCTGCTATCATGTTTGCAATATTGCTTTGGTCCCCTTGATTTACCATCGACGCTAGTTTTTCATCTACTGCGTTATTTATAATTTTACTAACACTTGCAGGCATTTCTTCTGTAGACGGTAACGGTTTCTTTTTTCGCTTCACTAATGATGTTATTTTATCCTTCGTAGTTGAAAACGCTTTCCCGGCAAGATCTCCAACAGTACTAATACCCTTATCACGAATAACATCAATGGCTTTCATTGATAACTGTTTAGCTAACGGCATCACTTTTGGGGCCATTCTTGAAAAGAATCCTAAAATGGTCTTGCCGAGGCCATCTCCGTAGTATGCTCTATAAACTGGAAACCGTGAATTAACTACATAGACGAGGGTTGGTTTATCATGATTGTAGTGTACGATCATTATTATAAAAACAATAGTGTTTTCAATTGTTATTTAATCGCTATGATACCCATTTGCTAATTCGTCAATGAAATCTCGATATGTTTTGATATCCATGATACCGCCGGCAAATAACCGTCTACAGATATCAGCTGCTTCATTAATTATTTCTGGAGAGTTATTTCCAGCTCGGAATCCTCCTACAAGAACATCTAATCGTGATATATCATTGATAACACTATCAGGACAAGTGTTTCCAATTCTTGGATTTTGCAGTCCACTTCCGCTATAACCAGCTGCTTCATCTAGTTTTTCTAAACCCGTTTCTTGTAAATAATCATCATTAGGGTCTTATTGTTTTTTTTTGTCTCCGTGTTGGTGTTTGACGTCGTTCTTCTAAATCATCATCATCATCAGGTGGTAGTTGTTGTTTTTTTTGTCTTCTTGTTTGTCTACGTGTTGGTGTTTGACGTCGTTCTTCTATTTCTCGTTGTCGTTCTTCTATTTGTTCTCTTTTATAATTACTAATTCCCTTTTTAAATTCCTTGTATCCTATCTCATCCTTATTCAAACGACCAATCCCTTTATTTAGTTTATACAAATAATCGAACCAATCATTACTTGATATTCTATCATTTTTATACTCGTCCTTTAAAAAATCTTTTTTTGAATTATAGCTTTGAGCAGCAAAATTACCAAAGGCTTGATAATCCTTTGATTTCAATAAAATAGGTTTTTTTATTAATATTTTAGCATGATCAGTAAATTTATTCAACAGAGAAACAGTCGTTTTTTTTCGGATCAGTTTTTTCAGTTTGTTCAGTTTTCGCTGCTAGTTTTTCAAGTTCACCAATAACAGATTTTCCCGTCTCGGGACCATCTCCCAGTAAAGCACGCTCTACCCCTTTCGTTGCTGTGGTTACTGGTTTAAACAACTCTTCAGACCCCAGAGCAAAATCAGTTTGTAAACTCTGTCGTTGTTGCAGTTTATTTCTTACAGAGTCGCGAATTGGTATAAATTTCTTAATTGCATCTAGTCGCTCACGAGCCAATCGGGTTGTTAATGCTTCATTGACCATTATTTGAAATCAGAAACCATTTTTCAATTGTAAAACAATTTTTCCCATCGATGATTCCATCCTTAACGGTCCAATTTTTTATTGCTGTGAAATATTTTTATTTTTTATCCATTGATTTTGCCTGTTTTGGTGCCATTTTGGTGGTTTTCAGTTGAAAATCTCAAAGAGATTTTACAGTCAAGTAGTCGATTTTACATGGGATTTTCCATAAGGAAAAGCTGTTAAAACTCATGTTTGATGATTTTTAGCCATTTTTCATCAATTTTTGCCTGTTTTCAGTGATGTTTGGTCATTTTTCATCGATTTTCATCAAAAAACCTCGTAGAGTCAAGTAGTCGATTTCCATAGGGAAAAGTTCTTAAAAGTTAGGATTCTATTTTATTTTCGCAGTGTGAAATATTTTCACTGATTCAATCAAAAAATGACAAAAAAAATGAAAATCTCAAGGAGATTTTACTTTCTGACAAAATCTTTTGAGGGTCGGTCAATCAAAATAGTTCATTTTCTTGAATTAACGCTCGTAAGTTTCTAATTTTAGAATTAACTTCCTTTTTCAATTCATATTCGTTACCCAATTCTTTTCGTATTCCTTCCACGATAGTATATAACGGAACAAACACATCTACTTCACTGGAAAATGCAAGAGAGTCTCGAATAGAATTTTGAATTTTTTTGATGAGTGCATATTTCTTTGGTAACATATACTTGTTAGTGCTAACTCCGTATTCTATATCCTGAAAATCCGATTTGATTTGATCAGGATTTAACCCATCTGACAATTTAATATTCTGATTTTTCAATTTTCCAATTTCAACTATGATGCTATTCATAATTTAAGAATTCATATATGATAATACATATTTCTAATTCATTTTTCAAAAATAAATGAGCCGTTAATATTTTAAAAATTCAGTCTGTATATATAAATATCTTTTTAAAAATTCAGTCTGTATATATAAATATAAATGCAGACAAAAATAAATAACAACCATGATGAGCGGTTATCAGTCATTTGGCCCCCTTGATATAGGCTACTGTGTCTTTCATAGGGTTCTTTCTATGAGTATTTCCATTTTTTTCTGAGATTTCTTCGATCTCGATTTGACACTATTTGGCCGGTAATTCATTTTTGAACACCATACGGGGCTACCCAAATGTGACGGGGAGCTAATTACATCCATGGATGTTATTTATTTTAGGTCATTTATATTTACATTCACCGGAAACATATTCCCCTAAGAGTGAATCTAACTCGTCAAATAACGGGTTAGAATCACAAGAGGGTATGTTTACGTGAAATGACCTAGAGGTTACATATATACCACAACACATCTTTGGAACTCCTTGGTTGCCTTCACATCCAAGTAAGCCCAAAGGAAACCCGAAACATACATCTCCGGAAGGGTCTTAGACCGCCCAGAAGATATGCTTGGGGTGACGTCACAACATATACTTAATTAAGGACAGCACAAATACCGTATATATCTCCACTCGAGTGTTGTGGCAAATTGTAGGTATACATATACTTAATTAACTTAATTAAGGACATCACAAATACCGTATATATCTCCATTCAGATTGTAGGTATACATATACTTAAATAACTTAATTAAGGACAGCACAAATACCGTATATATCTCCATTCAGATTGTAGGTATACATATACTTAATTAACTTAATTAAGGATGGATTATAATTCAATGATGATGTAATGATGATGGGACGGCATAGACATCACAAACATGAAACGACGGGGCTGATTTTCAAAGGCCAATCCGACCAATCAAAGCAACCCATGAAATTAAACCCGGTTGCATGATTGAGAAAAGTCAACCACGCACACGTGTCAATGGCGTGGGTTATTTTTTGACTGGTCGGATTGGCCTTGAAAGCCCCAGCTTTAAACCTTTCATTTAGTATATAAGGCGACTAATACAGCAGCGTCAATCCACAGAGTGTGTTATTTTATTTTCTTGAATTACTTGTTAATGGTGCTTCACAGTATTAAAATGAGACAGAATATTTGCATAAAGCACTAAAAAAAAGAATATAATCGTTTGAAAACATTTTATATTTGATTTCTTTTCTAATTAATTATAGCCCAAGCCGCTGAATCACAATTTAGGGGGAAATAACCCACGCCATACTGTAATGTAATTTTTATAGATGTAGCCGCTCTCTAGGGGCATTTGTACATCTTTTATAGGTGCCATGTCGGCATCCTCTTTTTTTATTTTAAATCTTTATTCAATATTTACATATTAAATTATACAACTGATAGTCAAACCCCCCACCCCCAGCACCCGTCACTCATACACACATTTTCACAACACTCACTACATACAGACATTTAAAAACACTTATATTTACACATAATAGTAGAAACATATATGAGTAGGTGGGAGTTATTGTTATTTCCCCCCCCCCCCTTATCAACCCGACACCATCTAAGGGAGAGAGTATATAAAGGGAATTAATACAGCAATCCGCAAGGTATGCTATTTTATTTTCTTGAATTACTTATTAATGGTGTTTCACAGTATTTAAATGAGACAGAATATTTCCATTAAACACTAGAACAAAGAATATAATTGTTTGAAAACATTTCTTTTCTTACAAAACAATGCCCAGCCGCTGAATCACAATACCCATAAAACAAGTTAACACAATCTAAGGGAGAAAGTATACACGTGTGTTATCCTGTAACGCCTGCATCTCCGGATCACATCCTATGTTTATGAAATACGCATTAATCGCACGTGAGACAGAATATTTGACTTAAACACTAAAAAAAAAGAAAATATTTCTTTTCCTACAAAACAATACCCAGCCGCTAAATCACAATGATAACTCCCTTGGTTATATCCATTGGTTATATTTAAGAGTTGTCTCCCTTGGTGTTATAGACATACGAAAATCGAATTTTTTGTCCTGTCCCTTTTGAAATGGTAAAGAATTATTCTGAGAATCGGAATCAATATAACCATCCTTGATTCTATTATTCAAGAATTAAGTTATCATTCAACACCTACAGAGAACATTAAATGTTCACATATTAATCTATCTATCTGACTGATCAAATACCACAAATCCAACTGGATTCTTCAATCTGCGGTTTCTGATAATACCATTACGGAATGCTTCATAATTAACAAGCACGGGTGAGGTCTGAATTCTTGGTTCATTTGTATAATAACACTATTTTTCTAATTCATTGTTTGGTTTAATTATAAGTCTCTGTATATAATCTTGAGGAGTCTTTATTATTTTGTCATCGTTGGGGTCAATGACAGTATTTTTTATTCTTTTATCATAATAGCGTTTTAGTTCCCTGTATCGTTTGCCGCCACACATAAGACATAATTGCGACTTCCCCCTGACCCCAACCCCACATCGAATACAGGGTAACGGACCAAGGCTTCCACGACGAAAGCTTTGCATATGATACCAACAGAATTCATTTCTGCATGATTTGTTACACGGTGTCACTGATCCAATCATAAGCCATTTGCAATGATTCATTATACTTAAATCTTTCATTTAAATACTTGTTTTAATTATAGTATGGAGGAGTTTGAGAGATTATCGAAAATTAAGCCCTGGAAAAGTGTTCAATTCAATCTTGATAGAGTTTCTGATACACCAAAGAATAAAATTCTTGATAGAACCTTGATTAGTAAAATCAGAGACTGTTTTAATGAATTCAAGCGTGATGGGGCAGCTCATTGTTGGTCAACATTTCGAATTGATGGTGTTGTTGACGCTACCATGAATGATGAAAAAGCAGCAGTGATAATCTCACGTCTTGGGGAAGAAAGAAATTTTTTTCGAATAAAATTTCTTATCCGTGATAATGGAAAATGGATCATTAGGGACAAATACGAGCCTATTCTTAAGGGCAAAAAAACTGTCACTGTGACTCAGGATTCAAAACCAGGAATTTTGACTGGAATTGACAAACCCTACTACGAAAGATCTTATCCTGTCACAGCAGTTGTTTACGGGATCTATCCGCTCAATGAAAAACCTGATATTTCAAAACTAGCACCCATGAAATATTCGACAGGGCTCAATTGTGTAGCAGCACGAATAATGGAACACTTCACAAATGCGTCCCGGGGAAATAAACTAACTGATCTAAGACGAAAAAAAATAACCGAATGGGAACTGACAGTGAAACAGCATGGGGCAACAATTCAAGATATAGCCAAATTAGAAACATCATTGAGATTTCCAATATCGGTAAGGACAATCACCGGAGAAGTATTATACGAATCGAAATATAATAAAAATGGAACCCCAATACAGATTATTGATCATAACGAACACGCGTGGTCATCTGCAGTAACAATATTCCCACGGGATAGAACCGTAAAATATCTATCCCAAACTCTGTTTGGAACCGAAGAGTTTTTTTCAGAGCAGAAATTATTTGATGCTATTTACCATTTGAGTAAAAACGATCCTGTGTCAGTGTGGCTATTTCATAGTACTTCAGACGAAGAATGTAGATTTGATCAGTTTGTAAGGCCCAACGGAGAATTGTACCGTACTGAAGAGCTGCATAATCAAATGAAACAACTAGCTAGTGAATTTTCTCCCCAGAGTTCTGGGGGGGAAGACAACGATCAATTATTAGCAAACTGTTTTACAGTACCATCAGTTGCAGCACATTTTGCTAGAAAGAAAAACGCGTGGAAACCAACCCGAAGTGAGTTCTTATCAGATGTCAAATTGTCCTGTCTTGAATACAGCCATGGAGGATTATGGAACACAAAATACACCGCTGATACCGTTATTTCAGTTGATATGATTGCATGTTATCCAGGAAGTTTTCTTGGGTATAGAGAGTGTGAGAAATATTTCAAACGATTTGGACACCCTACACACGAAATGACCCGTGTTGCTATTAATGGAACACTGCCACATTTCGATTTAACCGGATTCGCTTGTGTAGTATCATTTGAAATGGCTGAAGGACTTCATCCGTGTAGTTATATTTGGATTGGTAAACACATGTCTGAAAAACACTGGATGCCAATAGTGTTATTACGGTATATGCTTGATTGTAAGATGTTAAAATCATTAATTGTCAGTGAAGCAATTATATCCTATCGAGCACAGAAATCAGTCTGGTTACCACAACCTGATCTAGAAAAAAATAATTAGCGAAGAGCGAAAACTGTTTCCTGATTTTAATGAACAACAAATCATGGATTGGTCCAGACAGTTATTTGAAATCAGAAACAATGAAGCAAAAGATCTTGGAAGAAGAATAATCGGTAAATTTACCCAAGGTGGCAAAGATGATAATACGAGATATTCTTCACGATTGATTATAGACAATGCTGAATACGATTTTGTAATCAAAGATTTAACGAATAGGGGCTTATATGTCAATCGTAAGGACGCATTTATGTCCGATGGAACCAAATTGGGTACAATTGTTACTTACACTGATGGATACCATCCGCAGTACACATATTTGAGAGCTTCTATGCTTGGTTATGCTTCTATCAATCTGTTTTCAATGATCAATAGATTTCCTACCACCGCAGTTAGAGTTGCTACTGACTCATTTTACATAAATAGCAAAATGGCTGATTTTAAGGCTACTGGCAACGAGAATTGGGGGTCATGGAGAATTAAGAAGGAAATGCTTCATGATTATATTCCATCAGCAGATGTTACCATTGAAAATAATTACTTAGAAAGCAATCAGTGTTCAGAATTTTCTAGTGCACCACCGATTTCTGATCCAATCTGTAGATATAAAACAGTTTATTTAAACGGTTGTGGCGGGTCAGGAAAAACAACCCGGGCAATTGAGTTATTCCGTAGAAACGCTAGCGTTTCCAATCCAAACATGATTGTGCTAACACCAACTCATAGACTTGCAAGAGAAATGATACAGAGAGGGGTAAATGCCTGCACTTATCATAGTTTCTTTAGATGGAAGGGAGATAAATGGACTGCTGAGCGCATGGAAGAGAAATTTATTCCTGAAATTATCATTTGGGATGAAATAGACACAGTGTCCGAAGATGTCTTAAAAATATTTCTTGAGTGGTTGTTATTGAAGAATACAAAAGTCGTCATGTGCGGTGATCACGGCCAACCACCACCATTTGTCGGTGCATCCCCCCATGAATGGCTAAAGGGTTTTGTAGACTATTATGAAGAAATTGATACCGATCATAGATCACTTGATAATGAATTAAAAGAATTTAAGAAACTAATTAGATTACAACCGGATAAAATCCAGTGTGAAATAGCCCGTGAAATAATTTCGGAAACTCCCATGAATGAGTTTTGGGAAGCGTGGAGACCAAATGATTTAATCATTGCAAGTAGAAAAATAGTCAAGGACACACTTCAGATGAAGTTATTTGAATTGCATAAACAAAAATTTGCAACACTTCCAGTGCCCCTCTGTTATAGGCCATCGGATACACGAAAACAGAACATCAAAGTTGATATTCCAGGCCTGACAGAGTCAGGGCGTGAAAAGCAGATTTTCGTATTAAATGATATTGTGCTGGTTGATATCAATGTCGTTGAAAATGCATTGCGTGCTAATAAATCCCCATGGACGCTAGGTTATGCAGCAACAATACACTCTTCACAGGGATTGACTATATCGGATACAATTGTTTGGATAGTAGATAATCGCATAGAATGGTCGAATTTAGTCTATCTCGCAGTGTCTAGAGTACGAAAAATAAATCAACTTCGAAGAATTGTCCTGACAGAGTCAGGCGATGATGAAATCATTGGCGATGATAATGACACCACAATAGATGATATTATTGATAAAAAACTCTCCGGTTACAAACAACAAGACAAAAAAAAAACAACGAGAATTTGATATTGATGCTGAATTAATAATCACTTTGAAGCAACAACAAAATAATCACTGCGCAAGTTGCAATTGTATAATGCGTTGGCAGTATTCGGATAAGGATCCTCGCCAATTCACCGTTGACAGAAAAAATAACAATCTCGGTCATGTCAGAAATAATGTGATGTTGACTTGTCCTGAGTGCAATAGACGCAAGGGTGCTAGTTAAGCCCATGCGGTGGTAATTGAGTATCCTCAGGTATCACTTGTAATTGTTGTCTAGTAAAACCCCGTTGAGGGGCAGTTGAATCCAGTTTATAGATTGGAAGTCTACCCGTAGATCGTGTTATACTAGATATCTTATGTGCAGTAACACTCCAAATAGGATCAGTAGCCCTTTTTGTGCCACCCTCAAGCTCTCCTGGTTCGTATAAGTACCTCACAATGACATTACTACCAAGAATTGGTTGGGAAACGCTAAAATCTTTTTGAATTTCCATTTCAGGTATTGACTTCTTTTTAATCGCATTGATAGGTTTCATGTTCATGGTTCTAGTAATCTCGTTATTCAGTGCAGTAATCACAGCTGGTAACCTTTTAACCCATTCACGGGATCTTTTTTCTTGGATGAATTCTTTTGCGTATTGATATCCAAATAACCGCTCAGCAAGGGTTTTATTAAACCGTTCTACAATGGCCTGATCACGATGTAGCGCAGTATGTCCTCGTCTGATAGTGACTTTATGATTTTTCATTATTGATAACACTGCACCCTGAAATTCCTTGCCAGGATCAATTTGTAATAGATTTGGCCAGTGCAGAGGACTCCTTCGATAAATCCTTTCAAATGCAGAAGCCACTTCAGTGGCTGATTTTGTTTTTAACGGTTCTGCTTCTTTGTATCGACTTGCAATATCAACTACGGTTAATGCGTATTTGTAACCACGATCATGTGGCAGAAATAATAGATCAGCCTGATGAACTTCATTGGGTCCGGTCACATCAAAATGCGAGAAATTGATTTGTTTAGGCGGTGGTAGATAAATTTGCCATAGTGCCTGTTTGGATAACCAATGAGCCGCAGTGGTTTTTGTCACTTTTGCAGCGCTAGCGAGTTTATCGATTGCTGATTTACCCCTCCAGTATCCTCTTGGGGAATAATAAATAGATTCCATGTTGTTATTAATTACCAGCACCTAACATCAATTTACTTTTCATAGCCGATTTTATCAAAAAGGAAGCCAATTTTTCTTTGAAAGATTTATCAGAAATAGCATTTAACGCATGAATTAATTTCACATCTGCTAGATGCCTGTGCTGCAGATTACTGCTTTTATAAGATACATCATGAAGGTGACAGGCCTTATCAATAGCGTTTATTGGTTCCTCACCGGGTCGGGACTGATTTTGATCATTGAGTCTGATATCAAGTCTTGTTCCCGGTCCACAGTAGCTATATCCTGGAAGGTGCTTTTCTCCAGGGTATTTGGCCCATGGGGTTCCAGGGAGTTTAGTTAGCTTGGCTGCGATATCACCTCCTCGTTTTTTTTAAAGGTTCCTTGAGTTCCTTGGGTTTAGAAACAAATCTAAATTTCTTTGTACTACATTGTACGCATTTACCAGAAAGCGCTGATCGGTTATTTTTAGTTGTAATCGTCGTCAAGTCATCTGTGCCAGTACGTTTTTTACACTTCACACAATATAGATCCATAATTTATATATAACGGCATGAATATAATTGATTATTCAGCTACCCGACGGCGGGAACCTATTAAACATCATGCAATGTTGCCGAATTCAATTAGAATGATTATAATCGGACCATCTGGAAGCGGAAAGACACAACTGCTACTTAATTTGATAACGAGATGAATGAAATGGAACAAATTGTATTTAATAGCCCCGAGTGTAGACGATCAGCGATGCTATGAAGTGCTAAAGGATTTTAACGAGAAAGCAAAAGAATTTCAAATCGATGAAGATTTTATTGAGTTTATTACTGATATAGAGGAAGCCCCTTCCGTGGAAGACATCGATGGAAGTATTAACAATTTAATGGTATACGATGATATCATGTTAGATAATCAAAAAAATCCTGCTAGAATATTTTCCCGAGGCAGGCATAAAAACACTGATGTGATCTATGTCACTCAACGATACACTCAGATACCAAAAGTGATCAGAGATAATTGCCATGTGTTGTGTGTATTTAACGGCGTTGATACTCATACGCTACGAAATATTCATCAGACCTGGTGCAGCGGTGATATGAATCATAATCAATTTAGAAATTTCTTTAGTCACGCTCAGTCAAAACCACACGGATTTGTGACAATAAATTTAGCAGACCCTAGGACACGATATCGTATCGGACTTGATCAAATATTCGGTTAACCCATAGCAGCAGAGAGGGTGAGTGACAACGACGTTGTGACATTTTATGATTCGCGAATGTTTTCAGACTCATTTTTTTTTCTAGTTATTCGCGAGAAGGGTCTAGTGTTATTTGGAGGGGGTATAATCAAAAATAAAAACAAAAAATGTTGTAGGATTCACCCTCTCTGCTGCTTGATGTAATATACAGGTGCGTTAGTATTTGTATTTGGTCTTCAGAGCCCGCTGACGGCTTAAACAAGCATCGATATATGGCTACAGAGTAATTAAATCGATTAAGCATAATTATAAACTTTATTGACCTAAGGTAATTTCCATATATTAAGAAGTTGTCCTTTGAAACGATTTATTTCTGACATTAATTGCTGCCTCCAAGTACATTTACATTGTTTGAAGTTGTGCAATTGTCCAAACACTATTTAATACAAACCTGGAAAAAATGAATAAGTGAACTACCAATAACAATATATCGTTACACGTACAATATGACGTATATGGTTGTGTTTTTTGAAACGAAACTAAAAATCATGATCTATTGATCTTTAGGACGTGTTGTGCCTTACTGTCCCGCCTCTTTCCGCCTCCATCAGGCATAAAGTTGTATGTACTTCATAGCCTCAACATATGATGGCTGATATCATACTTGAAATTTAACAACTTCAGGGTTGGATGTAAGGAGGAAGGGAGTTTAAATACTTCCTAAGTGTTAGTACATGACCCTTAGCACTAAGACAGGTTTAGGATAAATCCTATTTCTAAGTCTCCGTTGCTCCCTCAAATATACACATACGCGAGCACACATAATTAATATATATAAAATCAGATCTAACTTGGGCTTTCTACTTTTCAGGAGATTGTTTGAGTAATGCTAACTGATTCTGATATATTTTTAACTAAAATGCTTAATGTCTACTGTGGATATCCCAGTTGACAATAATGTTTTTTATAAACACGCATTTCACACGATCAAGACAAATATAAATAGTATAGCTCTTCAAAAGAGAATGTTACAACTTAGTCATAAAACATATATTTTAAAACAGAGCTTACTTAATGGGTGTAGTGGCGGGGTTTGGAGATAATCTGAACGTGATTTAACTTGATTGATTGTCTCTTTACTATTTGCCACATTATACAGCGAAAGTCCATAATTTTTCTGTGATTTGTCTGTTAACAAACTACGAAGAAATTCTCAACAGATTTGTAACTATGTTTAGGTTATTGGTTTTATAAATCACCTCTATATATTTTTGTATAAATAGGTATACATTTAGTACCTATAGCAAAAGATGACATGAAAGAGAACACATGCGTCGCGACAGTTGATACTGTTACGTATATTTGATTAAAGTCTTTTAATTTTATTTTAATTGTTTGTTTGTCAGAATAAAATTTGACATTTTTAGTTTAATATTCATTCCTAGGGAGATGACCTGTGCTTTACAAATAAACAACAGATGTTGACGTCCTTTCTGACCTAGCTTCAGAGTTTTAAACAAGCTTTTAAAATGATTGGTTGATTCCAAGAATATTATTTAGCTTTGCTGGAAACATCTTTCTATTTTGAGTTGGGTCATACGGTGTGCGAGAGATTTTGTGAACGTAAATTTGTTCTATAGATTCTAGAAGATCATGTGACCCCTTCCTTGTTTACGTAAAAACAGGTATATAAATGATGTTTTAGAGGGAACTATTTAGTAGAAGTTCGGCTGTTAGAATATTAAGTATTGTTTTGAGTTATTGTAAATTACCTTGTACATCATTTTAGTTTGACCTTAATTATAATCCTAGTCCAAGCTAATCATTGTTAAGCCTTGTAACTTTGACACACTTTGTGTAGGTTTACGCTTGCTAACAACATATTTGATTATGCCATTATCTACGTTGGAATTAGAATTCTTAAATCCTTCTTTTTGTATAAATCCTTCACATAATACTACATAATTTGAAATCTGTCATCCATCACACGTTTTCTCTTTGTTTTTAACTTATGTGCAAGATGTGTCTACATCCGACTGTCGCTCATATAATTAGTTCTCAAAATGATGAAAATTGAATTAAGTTTCCTTGCAGGCTGCAATGTTTTTTTCCGTATAAAGCTTCTCGGAATATATACATATCATTCAAATTTAATTTGTTTAATGCTAATATATGGCCAAATCATTTCGGATTATGAAATGACGATGTTTTCTTCAAAGTTAGAAAAATTAGCTCTTTTTGTCAAAGCCAGAGACATATACTTTTCCATATTTATTTTCTCTTAGTGCGTTGGGTATATCATTTTTTAAATATATAATCATTGTGATAGTTTGACTGTCTTTAACATTCAAAAAGAATAAGTTTCGAGAATATACACTGTATCATAGACCACTTGAAACATCGAAGAAAAACAATCGTAATTCAGTTACACGCATTTTCAGAACATTACAACCGATGAAAAGTGTCGTTTTGTAAAAGAGTATTCAATAAAATTTATATGAACCATTTGACGATCGACAGATAATAAATAATATTCTTACAGGTATGTTACCGGTATTCTATATTATTTCTAAATATTTAAGTCTAGTGGCAGGCCGCAAGAGTAGGGATGGTAGGCCGTCCCTCCAAAGGAACCCTCATTCATGATCCTCATTTTTTTGTTTATCAAATACCACCATCAACGTCATATTGTACAAGTAGCGATACAAATCTTAATGTGTTCACATATTCAATTTTTTTCTTCAGTGGTGTATCAAATTGTGTTCCTGTAATGGCTTTACATATATATCTACAAAGTAATTAAATCTTTGATATTTGTTTTAAATTAATAATAATTACCACGTTTATTAAACTGAATTAATGTCCATATCTTAACATGTTGTTCTCCGAAGCGTTGAATGTCTGACATTACTGGCTCCAAGTATATTCACTGATCCAATCGTTATTCTTCTTTTGTCAACACATATCACTCTATCGTCCCCTACCCTCGCCTTCATGGAAGTCATTCCACAGGCACATAATCTTCTCTAATGATAGTACAGACGAACCATTGAAATTTAATTTATAATCCCGGACTACCAGAATTCTGTACAGTTACAACGCACCAACATCCTGCAGACTTGTTGAGCAATTACAGGAACACAATTTGATACACCACTGAAGAAAAAAATTGAATATGTGAACACATTAAGATTTGTATCGCTACTTGTACAATATGACGTTGATGGTGGTATTTGATAAACAAAAAAATGAGGATCATGAATGAGGGTTCCTTTGGAGGGACGGCCTACCATCCCTACTCTTGCGGCCTGCCACTAGACTTAAATATTTAGAAATAATATAGAATACCGGTAACATACCTGTAAGAATATTATTTATTATCTGTCGATCGTCAAATGGTTCATATAAATTTTATTGAATACTCTTTTACAAAACGACACGTTTCATCGGTTGTAATGTTCTGAAAATGCGTGTAACTGAATTACGATTGTTTTTCTTCGATGTTTCAAGTGGTCTATGATACAGTGTATATTCTCGAAACTTATTCTTTTTGAATGTTAAAGACAGTCAAACTATCACAATGATTATATATTTAAAAAATGATATACCCAACGCACTAAGAGAAAATAAATATGGAAAAGTATATGTCTCTGGCTTTGACAAAAAGAGCTAATTTTTCTAACTTTGAAGAAAACATCGTCATTTCATAATCCGAAATGATTTGGCCATATATTAGCATTAAACAAATTAAATTTGAATGATATGTATATATTCCGAGAAGCTTTATACGGAAAAAAACATTGCAGCCTGCAAGGAAACTTAATTCAATTTTCATCATTTTGAGAACTAATTATATGAGCGACAGTCGGATGTAGACACATCTTGCACATAAGTTAAAAACAAAGAGAAAACGTGTGATGGATGACAGATTTCAAATTATGTAGTATTATGTGAAGGATTTATACAAAAAAGAAGGATTTAAGAATTCTAATTCCAACGTAGATAATGGCATAATCAAATATGTTGTTAGCAAGCGTAAACCTACACAAAGTGTGTCAGAGTTACAAGGCTTAACAATGATTAGCTTGGACTAGGATTATAATTAAGGTCAAACTAAAATAATGTACAAGGTAATTTACAATAACTCAAAACAATACTTAATATTCTAACAGCCGAACTTCTACTAAATAGTTCCCTCTAAAACATCATTTATATACCTGTTTTTACGTAAACAAGGAAGGGGTCACATGATCTTCTAGAATCTATAGAACAAATTTACGTTCACAAAATCTCTCGCACACCGTATGACCCAACTCAAAATAGAAAGATGTTTCCAGCAAAGCTAAATAATATTCTTGGAATCAACCAATCATTTTAAAAGCTTGTTTAAAACTCTGAAGCTAGGTCAGAAAGGACGTCAACATCTGTTGTTTATTTGTAAAGCACAGGTCATCTCCCTAGGAATGAATATTAAACTAAAAATGTCAAATTTTATTCTGACAAACAAACAATTAAAATAAAATTAAAAGACTTTAATCAAATATACGTAACAGTATCAACTGTCGCGACGCATGTGTTCTCTTTCATGTCATCTTTTGCTATAGGTACTAAATGTATACCTATTTATACAAAAATATATAGAGGTGATTTATAAAACCAATAACCTAAACATAGTTACAAATCTGTTGAGAATTTCTTCGTAGTTTGTTAACAGACAAATCACAAAAAAATTATCGACTTTCGCTGTATAATGTGGCAAATAGTAAAGAGACAATAAATCAAGTTAAATCACGTTCAGATTATCTCCAAACCCCGCCACTACACCCATTAAGTAAGCTCTGTTTTAAAATATATGTTTTATGACGAAGTTGTAACATTATCTTTTGAAGAGCTATACTATTTATATTTGTCTTGATCGTGTGAAATGCGTGTTTATAAAAAACATTATTGTCAACTGGGATATCCCCAGTAGACATTAAGCATTTTAGTTAAAAATATATCAGAATCAGTTAGCATTACTCAAACAATCTCCTGAAAAGTAGAAAGCCCAAGTTAGATCTGATTTTATATATATTAATTATGTGTGCTCGCGTATGTGTATATTTGAGGGAGCAACGGAGACTTAGAAATAGGATTTATCCTAAACCTGTCTTAGTGCTAAGGGTCATGTACTAACACTTAGGAAGTATTTAAACTCCCTTCCTCCTTACATCCAACCCTGAAGTTGTTAAATTTCAAGTATGATATCAGCCATCATATATTGAGGCTATGAAGTACATACAACTTTATGCCTGATGGAGGCGGAAAGAGGCGGGACAGTAAGGCACAACACGTCCTAAAGATCAATAGATCATGATTTTTAGTTTAGTTTCAAAAAACACAACCATATACGTCATATTGTACGTGTAACGATATATTGTTATTGGTAGTTCACTTATTCATTTTTTCCAGGTTTGTATTAAATAGTGTTTGGACAATTGCACAACTTCAAACAATGTATATGTACTTGGAGGCAGCAATTAATGTCAGAAATAAATCGTTTCAAAGGACAACTTCTTAATATATGGAAATTACCTTAGGTCAATAAAGTTTATAATTATGCTTAATCGATTTAATTACTCTGTAGCCATATATCGATGCTTGTTTAAGCCCTGTCAGCGGGCTCTGAGGACCAAATACAAATACTAACGCACCTGTATATTATATCATGTAGATCTAGTTTCTTTATGTTTATCGGAAATTTTGGTTGTAGTTAATAAATTACTGAAAGAAATACTTAGAGAAACATATAAGGGAAAATGTGGAAAAACTGAATATGGACAATAACTAACATACATGAGCACGTGTTTTTATGACTGTGGAATAATTTGGAAGAGTGGCTTTTCACAGCTATAATAAATTTTCCTCGCCATGACGCGATATTTCCTTAGGCAATCGGGTCAGAGGTTTAAGGTTTTCATGGTCATGACAACAAATGTTATGTAAATGAATTACTTAAGAAAATGAGATCAAAAGTTCACAGTGAACATATTTGAAAAAGCACTACCCATTTTCTTTGTATATAAGGCGGGATTGTTAGAGTAAACAAGGAAGGTGTCACATGAACTTAAAATAAAAAGATGTTTACAACAATGCTCCATAATATCCTTGGAATCAACCAATCATTTTAAAAGCTTGTTTACAACTCTGAAGCTAGGTCAGAAATGAGGTCAACATCTAGTGTTTATTTATAAAGTACAAGTCATCTCCCATGGAATGAATCTTAAACTAAACATGTCAAATTGGAATCTTAAAAACAAACAATGAAAATAAAAATAAATGACTTAAATCAAATATACGTAACAATATGAACTATCGCGACGCATGTGTTCTCTTTGATGTCTTCTTTTGCTACAGGTACTATATGTATACCTACTTATTCACAAATACATAGAGGGGATTTATATAACCAATAACCTAAAAGAAAATAACAAATCTGTTGTTAATATCTTCGTGGTTCGTTAACAGACATATCACAGAAAAATTATCGCCTGTCGCTGTATACTGTGGCAACTAGTCAAGAGACAATCAATCATCTTACATCAAGTTCAGATTATATCTAAATCCCACCACTCCACCCATTAAGTATGCTCAGTTTTAAAATATATCTTTTAGGACCAAGTTGTAAGATTCTCTTTGATAGAAATAAATTTCTATTTGTCTTGATCGTGTGAAATGCGTGTTTATAAAAAACATTATTGTCAACTGGGATATCCCCAGTAGACATTAAGCATTTTAGTTAAAAATATATCAGAATCAGTTAGCATTACTCAAACAATCTCCTGAAAAGTAGAAAGCCCAAGTTAGATCTGATTTTATATATATTAATTATGTGTGCTCGCGTATGTGTATATTTGAGGGAGCAACGGAGACTTAGAAATAGGATTTATCCTAAACCTGTCTTAGTGCTAAGGGTCATGTACTAACACTTAGGAAGTATTTAAACTCCCTTCCTCCTTACATCCAACCCTGAAGTTGTTAAATTTCAAGTATGATATCAGCCATCATATATTGAGGCTATGAAGTACATACAACTTTATGCCTGATGGAGGCGGAAAGAGGCGGGACAGTAAGGCACAACACGTCCTAAAGATCAATAGATCATGATTTTTAGTTTAGTTTCAAAAAACACAACCATATACGTCATATTGTACGTGTAACGATATATTGTTATTGGTAGTTCACTTATTCATTTTTTCCAGGTTTGTATTAAATAGTGTTTGGACAATTGCACAACTTCAAACAATGTATATGTACTTGGAGGCAGCAATTAATGTCAGAAATAAATCGTTTCAAAGGACAACTTCTTAATATATGGAAATTACCTTAGGTCAATAAAGTTTATAATTATGCTTAATCGATTTAATTACTCTGTAGCCATATATCGATGCTTGTTTAAGCCCTGTCAGCGGGCTCTGAGGACCAAATACAAATACTAACGCACCTGTATATTATATCATGTAGATCTAGTTTCTTTATGTTTATCGGAAATTTTGGTTGTAGTTAATAAATTACTGAAAGAAATACTTAGAGAAACATATAAGGGAAAATGTGGAAAAACTGAATATGGACAATAACTAACATACATGAGCACGTGTTTTTATGACTGTGGAATAATTTGGAAGAGTGGCTTTTCACAGCTATAATAAATTTTCCTCGCCATGACGCGATATTTCCTTAGGCAATCGGGTCAGAGGTTTAAGGTTTTCATGGTCATGACAACAAATGTTATGTAAATGAATTACTTAAGAAAATGAGATCAAAAGTTCACAGTGAACATATTTGAAAAAGCACTACCCATTTTCTTTGTATATAAGGCGGGATTGTTAGAGTAAACAAGGAAGGTGTCACATGAACTTAAAATAAAAAGATGTTTACAACAATGCTCCATAATATCCTTGGAATCAACCAATCATTTTAAAAGCTTGTTTACAACTCTGAAGCTAGGTCAGAAATGAGGTCAACATCTAGTGTTTATTTATAAAGTACAAGTCATCTCCCATGGAATGAATCTTAAACTAAACATGTCAAATTGGAATCTTAAAAACAAACAATGAAAATAAAAATAAATGACTTAAATCAAATATACGTAACAATATGAACTATCGCGACGCATGTGTTCTCTTTGATGTCTTCTTTTGCTACAGGTACTATATGTATACCTACTTATTCACAAATACATAGAGGGGATTTATATAACCAATAACCTAAAAGAAAATAACAAATCTGTTGTTAATATCTTCGTGGTTCGTTAACAGACATATCACAGAAAAATTATCGCCTGTCGCTGTATACTGTGGCAACTAGTCAAGAGACAATCAATCATCTTACATCAAGTTCAGATTATATCTAAATCCCACCACTCCACCCATTAAGTATGCTCAGTTTTAAAATATATCTTTTAGGACCAAGTTGTAAGATTCTCTTTGATAGAAATAAATTTCTATTTGTCTCTATCGTGTGAAATGCGTGTTTATAAAAAAGACGTTATTATTGTCAACTTGGATATCAACAGTAGACATTGAGCATTTTAGAAACTAATATATAAAAATCAGTAAGCATTATTCAAACAGTCTCCTGAAAAGTAGAAAGCCCAAGTTAGATCAGATTTTATATATATTAATTATGTGTGCTCGCGTATGTCTATACTTGAGAGAGCGACGGATACTTAGAAATTGGATTTATCCTAGCCTATCTTAGTGCTAAGGGTTATGTACTATCACTTAGGGAGCATTGATGCTCCCTTTCTCCTTACATCCAACCCTGAAGTTGTTAAATTTCAAGTATGCTACCAGCAATACTATATTCAGGCTATGACGTAAATACAACTTTTTGGCTGATGGAGGCTGGAAAAGGCGGGATAGTAAGGCACAACACGTCCTGAATAACCCTAGATCATGATTCTTAGTTTGGTTTCATAAAACACCACCATATACGTCATAACGTTCGTGTAATGATATATGTGTTATTTGTCGTTCACTTATTCATTTTTTCCATTTTTGTATTAAATGGTGTTCAGACAATTGCTCAACTTCAAACAATGTATATGTACTTGGAGGCAGCAAGTAATGTCAGAAATAAATCGTTTCAAAGGACAACTTCTTAATATATGGAAATTACTTTAGGTCAGTAAAGTTGATAATTATGCTTAATCGATTGAATTACTCTGTAGCTATATATCGATGATTGTTTAAACCCTGTCAGAGGTCTCTGAGGATCAAATACAAATACTAACATACCTATAAATTATATAATGTAGATCTAGTCACTTTGTGTTTATTGAAAATTTGGGTTGTAGTTAATAACTTACGGAAAGAAACACTTAGAGTAACATATAAGGGAAATTGTGGAAAAACTGAATTTGCACACAAACAAACAAACACGAACACGTGTGTGTGTGTGTATGTTTGTGTGTAGATTAATTTGGAATAGTGGCTTTTCACAACAGTAATAAATTTACTGTACTGAAAACGATTCAAATCAGAGATATGTACATTTAATCACACTCATAATTATGTTTAAAAACGATGGACGAATTTCTTATAAGAGTGTTGTTTGCAACCCAAAGATAAGTGATAATCGAAGAGTGTTCTTGGCAAACTGAAGTTATGGATCAGGGTTGTTTACAACCGAAAGTTAAGTGATAGGTGAAGAGTGTTGTTTGTAACCCGAAGATATGTGATAATCGAGTAATGGGAGCGGCCTCTTTTGCTGCACAAGACTTCAATCGGATTAAAGCCACTTAATGTACATTTGTGTGCCGAAAAATATAATACACCAGAAACTTTATAAGCAATGTCTCAACTATAATAATTCTTGTTTAGTCTTGTTACGTTCCAAACCATATCGGATACAACCGTTCTATAGTATCTCTACAAAACCCCACCACAGCTATGTTCACTGTATGAATTTGGGTGCAGATATGTGTCAGTAATTAAATCCTCTTCATTATGGGCTGGCAACTGTCATTTATTTCACCAATAACGAAATTAACACTATATAAGTAATACATAAATTTGGAAAAAAGCTGCTATACAGGAAATATTGTAAAATTTTGAATGTGATTTTTATCGATATATTATTGCAGCTGTTATTAGTATTTGATCTGAAAGCGTAAAACATTCGAGGAAAAAAGGAACGAAGTTCGCCATAAAATGTGCATAATAAACCCGATGAAATCTATTTTTTTAACAATACATCAAACGAAATATTTCAGTCGTGAGACGTAAACATTAAATTTTGTCACTAGTCACGTGGTCACTTGTGACAAAGTGATACAGCCAAAATCTACTTCTGTCACGAAATATATCCTTATAGCTGTACAAAATGTAGATACGTTTGTATTGGTGTAAATATCATCAACGACGCCTATTGTTTTTATTGATTTTATTGTTGTTTCTGCTATTCTTCCCACTTACTTGTTTCAGCCTATAATGTTGGTTTCGTGTTGCCTGTGTTCATGTGTCACATGTTTCTATTTTGCTTCTTTTATTGTTCCGTGATACCAAAGTAACTAAAGAGTTTAACATTTTGTTCCTTTTCTACAAGAGTGAGTTAGATTTGTTTACATAAATAGGTAATGATTGGATTATTAGAGAGTCATTAAGTGTTCATAATTTGACTAAATAGCAAACAAGGAAGAAATACACATCCTTTCGCACTCTACATTATAACTAACGATATTGAAGAATGAACCATAAAATGTTATTCCATTTAATTTTTATTACACTTTTGATTAACTCTTGTTCATTATTTATCCACTAATTCAAGTGGAATCATTTCTGACTGTATACAAACCTTTACATACTCGGTTGATATTTAAAGGTTTTTTGATAATGCTCCTCAAAAGCAACTATTGACTTCAGTTAAACCGTCATATAGACCTAATAAACATATCTGTCGCACAATATGACGTACAGAAAGAAAATAACATCATGACAATATTGTTTTTATTTTCAGGATATCAACCATTATCCACTTTTGTGGTTGTTCAATTTAAACAAATTAATATTAATCAACGCTCATATTAGTTTCACGCGGAATAACAGTCGGTTTATGGATTTCTAAAAATTGCCATGTTTTATAGTCCAGAAAATGAAGTTATTCTGTTTAGCTGTGGTGTTCGTACTGATCACCGTCATAATGAATGTTTTCTCTATTTGTCCAGAAAGGTAAATATCTATTAAGTAACACAGTATTTTTATATCGCAGATTCTACCTCAATACATTGAGTACTTAGATTATTTATGACGGCATCCTTCTATCGCATTTTCTAATCCAATACATAATGTACTCAGATTTGTTGAACCGTATCCTTGGATCGGAGTTTCAACATCTGTAAATAACTTTCTCGGATTTTCCCGACAGCATCCTTCTTTCACAGTGTTTACCTCAGAACATAATGAAATCAGATTGTTATGATGCCATCGTTCGCTGAATATGGGTTAAAACAAAGTTTTATTATCGGTTTATCAAGAGAAAAATTAATAACCAAACGATCTTATTCTGTAAAGTGTAGTTTCAGTGAAGTGAATCAACAATTCTTATACAAAATTAAGGTAAAAACTGTTCTTTATTCTTATAAATCTGAATTTCTGGGACAAACGGAAATAATATTTTTCTTAAAAGAAACTTAGATTAGAGGTTGTCCTTTTGGACTGTTTCCCATATTTAGTATAATCACTTAGAAACTTTGAAATCATGGCCATATATATAAGATGAATAAAAGAAAGCTATACATTTTTCTCCTCTTTAGTGGATGCGGATGTAATGAACATTGTGTTAACGGCAGTAACATATGGTGCAGTAATAACAACGATGAAGACTGCTCGTGCAAGAAAATTAATTTTGACAATTATCACTTTCCCTTGCTTCCTTCCTTTCTTCCTCGCATGCATCTATTGTTACGCTGTTTGATCATATTGAATCACAACAGAGACCCATCTGCTTGTTACAGCATCTATTATTTATTGTTGAGACTACTACTATTGATTCTGCTACAACTTCTTCTGGTACTATTTCTGCCGTTGGTACTAATTCTAGTAATGTAACTACTAATATTACTGCTACTACTACTAATTCCAGTAATGGAACTGCTAATATTGCTGCTAATACTTACACTGATTGCAATGCTGTTTCTCCTTCTGTAACTTCTATAAGAACAAATAATGCTTCTACTACTGGTAGTACTACTACTACTTATATTCAGTTTCCTGGTCCTGATTAACACTAACATCATTATCATCAACGCTATTATCACCCTTAACGTCACTACCATAATCATCATTATCGTTTGCATCGTAATCACTATCACTACTGTCACAGTAATCATGATATTTATTACAAATTTTACAGGATGCATGTCAGTTGACACTCTGCTAGAGCCCGGAGAGACTAAGAATGTTCACTGTAATACATGTATTTGTAGTGAGACGATCTCCTCATCAGTTGTATCCCATCCAGCTGTATGTAAATTGTACATATTAGTTATATGTATCTGCCATAACTGGAAAATGAACACACTCTTTGCATAATCCCCCGATACATTAAAAAGTCATTTTTTCTATTTGTTTTAAAACGTTTTGGTGGATTACTAGCATATATTGTCGATCACATTGTTTGTTTTGTATGTGCCAATGCGCGAATAGTCACTGGAATGTGTTTAAGCTGTGCATTGTAATTTTGAACTGATGAATGGATTATGGGATTGGTCATAAGATGTATACTGCAAGCAAATTGAGTACGTGATTGGTCTTGACCTGTATAGCATACGTGTCAGCGAACAAATGGATGATTGGATTGGTCTTAAGCTGTAAATTGTAAGTGTCTGTGAACAAGTAGACTAGTGGATTGATCCTAAGCTGTAAAGTGTAACTGTAGGTTGACGATTCACTATGCTTTGGTCTAACGAGTGTGTCTGTGTGTGTGTGTGTGTGTGTGTGTGTGTGTGTGTGTGTGTGTGTGTGCATGAGTGCGTGTGTGTGTGTGTGTGTGTGTTTGTGTGTGATTATGAATTTTAACATAAGTTTAACAATGTTTCAGTCACATCACTAACCTCATAATGTTGAGCGCTAAGCGAGGCAGCTGTTAGTAACATTTTTAAAAGTCTTTGGTATGACTAGGCCAAGGTTCAAACCCACCACTTCCCGCTTCCGCTGCGGACGTTTTAATCACTATGCCGCCGGAGCAGTTACTTTGGTCTTATCATGTACAGTATAAAATCTGTGCATCAATGTATAATGGGGTTGATCTTGAGTTTTACATCTGAATACACAAGCAAATATCAATTTAGATGAATGATTTGTGTGTGATTTATCGCTTCTGAAAAACAATCTGGTTCCACAATCCAGGTGAAGAAATATAACAAACAAAAACTTTGTTTTGGCTGTCCTATATTGACTATATATAAATATATACTGTTTTTAACAAAAACACTATCAGGAATTATTATTAACAATTCTTATAATCTATTCTGGCATTTTGTTGTTGCTACAACGTGTTTTGATTCTCATGTATTCTGGTCTCCAGTACATACAAATCTTTCTTAATACATCAAAAACTATATGCTGCTATCCACACATCAAACATATATTTTATTCATTCCTTTGTCGTTAAAAGTGTAGCTTTTAAAACTTTAAACATTCAGTCTTATAAATAAAATCCGATTATATTATAACAAAAATACCATTAACCCTTGTAAGACCTTTAATGTCTTGATCTGGAGGTCCAAATGCCTATGTACTGTGCTTACATGTATGTATCTAGGGGTGTCTAAATGCATATCCATGTTAAATCGTATGCAAATATTGCTTTTCTATATTATAGTGTCTTTGAAAATTAATTTGTATGATTAGTATTTAACATTATATCTATTCTAGACAAGTGGTTATTACATTAGATTAATTGAATACGTATAGAACAACCATGCCCGTAAACATCTGATACATTTTCGAAATAAATCCATAAATACCTGTAGCCAAGTAAACATCATTGTTGTAAAATCAGACAACCCCCTACACGTCACGTTTTCGTGCGAACGTTAAATTTGGCCGCTACTAGAAAAGATTAGTAAGAGAATATTAAAAATATAGATTTTACTTAGTTTTGACCGTTGTTTGCAGGACTAGGTAGAACAATAGAACGCGAGCAAATGTCGGTAAGTTATTTGGATTGCTAACGAACCACTTTCTTTCATTCTAACGAAAAAACGTAATAAATTATAGCGTATTTCATTTTAGTGTACAAGATCGAAATGGTGTTATCCTGAAGAGTTTACGTTGGGGTTGACTATCCTGATCCGAAGAAGAACAAAGCAAACTGCGGTCATTCAATAATCGACCCTCTTTCAATAGGTAATTGTTCATATATAATTATTTGTAATTTGATGGGACTAAGCGTCAGATCTTTGCCTCTTTCACTGGAATATATTATTGATTCAAATCAAATTTAATAAGTTCACCAATCCCCTCTTTGAACTAGGACAAATTTGAAACAACTTGAGAATATTATGAAAATACATTTAGTATTGTATCAATAAAGACAATTTAATCTACGGATACAAAATTTAATGTGGACTTATTGCGCTCACATTCCGATAACAATAATATAAGAGATAACAATTTCCCACGATAATTTCTGCTCAAAGTATTATAATACAGGCATACATAGATATTAACCATTGAGAAGTTGCTATTCTTTCATAGAACCAAAAGTTAGAAAACTGAGTATTTTTCCTTACCAATTATGTAAATTTGATGGTATATAAGCTTATTAAATTTATTTTTATTTTTGAAAAAAGTGTTCAGTCGTGCAATATTGACTGATAAAATATGATGTTTACAACAACCGGAAGTACAAGGCGTAACCAGTATTCTTAAGTTTTGGATTGTGCTTTTGGAGGATAGTTTAGCAGAATAGTTTTATTTCAATTATGATGCACACCCGCCAACAGCTTTAATAGAATGTAATGTAATGGATGTGAATCATAAAACACCAATACATACAAAAAATAATAAATTCATACGTTTGTCTCAGTTCGGATTTCACTTAGCAATGCTTCATTACCACGTCGTTCAAAATTTTCGAAAGCATAGCCTTTAAAAAAAACTGCATGTTTTTGTACCGGGTAGGTGTTCGCTGCATGCCAGTAAAGAAATATCACCATCACTTCTTCCGTTCCCTTATTATTGTTTTGTTACATTGCAAACAGTCTATTATTGATATTTGTCTGCAATAATAAATTGATTTAATTAACCATTGAGAAGTCGCTATTCTTTCATAGAACCAAAAGTTAGAAAACTGAGTATTTTTCCTTACCAATTATGTAAATTTGATGGTATATACGCTTATTAAATTTATTTTTATTTTTGAAAAAAGTGTTCAGTCGTGCAATATTGACTGATAAAATATGATGTTTACAACAACCGGAAATACAAGGCGTAACCAGTATTCTTAAGTTTTGGATTGTGCTTTTGGAGGATAGTTTAGCAGAATAGTTTTATTTCAATTATGATGCACACCCGCCAACAGCTTTAATAGAATGTAATGTAATGGATGTGAATCATAAAACACCAATACATACAAAAAGTAATAAATTCATACGTTTGTCTCAGTTCGGATTTCACTTGGCAATGCTTCATTACCACGTCGTTCAAAATTTTCTAAAGCATAGCCTTTAAAAAAAAACTGCATGTTTTTGTACCGGGTAGGTGTTCGCTGCATGCCAGTAAAGAAATATCACCATCACTTCTTCCGTTCCCTTATTATTGTTTTGTCACATTGCAAACAGTCTATTATTGATATTTGTCTGCAATAATAAATTGATTTAATTTATCCTGTACTGCCCACGGAATTGGGAAATCATGGTGTAAACACTTCTCAACGGTTAGTAAACAGTTTAACATATATTTTAGGTGCCACTTAGTCATATTGCTTAGAGGAAATTATTGTCCAGTAAATTTTGAAGGTAAAACTCCTATTGCGAGTGCGAAGGAGACAAATCCCGAGCGGAATGGTGCATTCTGACAAGCATGTGTAGGCACCTGTCAATACTGTACTTTAATGTACTTAGCATCAAATTTAACTAGGATAACAATCGCATATATAAGCATTTAAAAATCATTTAATGACTAAATCTTTCAAGATATGCAAGATTTAGCTAGCATAAACAATCATATATCACTGTTGACGTAATATTTTTGTGATGTATATGTAAATGAAAAATGTGTAATGATATCTGATGATTTCGTTATTTCACATGCTGGTAGTTGATGAAGTGGGTAGCTCTTTCAGTATACCGTATATCCTTACTTTATTTGACTGCTCAAACTTTGACTGATCTTCATTCTCTACGAAAATATTCTTAATCTTTATGATACATTGGTTCTTAAGACACCTGGTATTTACCATATTAACGTTGTCATTATTAAGGCTATCTATGGTCATTACTAGGACATAATCCTTCATTTAGTCAATGTTAATAAACGCTAATTTTCCCCTCACTCAATTTGCAAGATGTTTTGTGCGGAGTACGTATGAACAAATACTAAGAGAAACCCTTGTATGAATTTTAAGAAAAATGATAGGGACGACAATATCACGAGAAAGAAGAACAAACACACACAGCTATAGCTTCAGTGATATAACAAGCCCGCTTTGGCTGATTCGATATAGATTTATCGATTTTATTGATGCTGGTTCTGTCTGAATCTTTCGCGATTGGAAAAACAAAATTCAATTTCTTTTTAATTTCTATATTGAAGATCCCGACGTTTAGAGCCGTACAGAAGCAATATGTTTGATTATCAGATATAAACTCGCGTTAAATACCATTCGTCTGGTTTGCTCATTTTTAATTAGGCACGTACAGAGTTTCTGTCTAGGTAATATTAATTCAGCATTACTATGTATCAGCCAGATTTAGTGAATGTAACCCATTGATATGTCTATTGTTCAACTAATTCAATATTATTAATATGGAACTAAATATATATGCTTCGGTCTTTCCCTTTAAAAGAAACTCGTAAAAATAATATATCTTGTATATATGTCATTTCAGTTTAATATCTACGCTGAACAGAAGTATCTTAGATTATCGACCCTTTTTTAATCATTGTGAAGATGTGGACAATAGAAGATCATCAGTAAAGAGTAGTGTCATGATAAGGTTATTAAAAAATGTATAATAAACAATAAAATGAAGAGAATGTGAGTCTAGAAAAAAACGTTGACAATAAACTCTAACATGAATAAAGAAAGAAACTTGTTATTTCTTACAAACACTTAAAACACACTACATATATACCGACAAAAGATAAGCCCTTATAATACATATTCAAAATAATTGACCTAATGTATTTTCTTTAACATTGAATAATCTTAATATACAATTCACCCTTGTTGTCGTTTTGTTGTCACTGACATGCTTCTGAGTCTAGTTTTAGACAAAAACAAAATGTATTCGGTTTAAAAGCCAAGAAATTAAAACGTCTTCTCCAACAACCAAGAACAATTTCTTAACACCATAGTTTGGCAAGTGACATTATATATATATATATATATATATATATATATATATATATATATATATATATATATATATATATATATATATACAGTATATGTATATATATACAGCAAATCCATAAACTTTAATCTGACGAGTAAATATCAATGACCCAGTTCTTCAAAAGCTACTACGGTGTAACATTGTCAAATATGATATGGACGATGAGTTTCGACCGTACGTTGCCGAATAATTCCAGGCAGTAACTGAAGATCAAGCCTGGATATAACACATATTCGATCTAGACATTATAATATCTATGTAAGGTCCTTCGTTTTGACCGTTGAATTATTTGCGGGAAAAATTCGAATCGGCAATAGTGACTTTATCCATTATCTATTCCGTACCATCAAAAAGACTTTTCGTATAAGTTATATTAGTTATACTTTTGTTAGTGCTTTTATTAACTTCTCTTACTTATGGTGTGAGTATAACGGATACTTTAACGAGAAGAGGTAGAGGAAGAGCAATGAAGACAACAAACGCTTCTGCTGAATATAATTTTGAAAGCTCTGTATTGTTTGTTTTTGTTTTTATTTTGAAGCAGCTTTCTGCCTCAATTTTATAGGCGTTCCTATCTTGACTATTATGAGGCCATGGGATATGTTCAGATGAACACTAATGATAGATACATTTCAGGTCAACTCTATTTCGGATGTGTTAGTAATCCATATATTGGGCATAATACACCAGTCCTCCTCACATACCTTTTTATAGTGTTTACAAACCCTACAGTATCCTTTCTCTTATTTAATTTATTTTTGAAAACACCCGCCTATGACTTGATTAAAATATTTTTTCAAACACCAATATTCCCACCCTCCACAAAGAACCTAAGACACACATCATGCTATTGACAAATAACATGATTAACAAGACATACAATTATAATACAAACGTTAAGCTACAATCTCTGAGAACTTAACGAAAAACGCAAGACCACCAACACTAACATTGTAGTTACACCACCAGACCTCTAATCACAAAAGTTCTAAGGTAAAGACTAAGCCATCTAGTCTGAAATCTGCAATACAAATCCCATATCAACAACTGCAAAGCCATTCGCAATATAACTAGGAAAGTAATTGATACATTTGGAAGACATATTCTAGGCAACCAACTTATATCTTTTTTTAGAAATACACTAGTCCAACAAGTCTTACAATTGTAATGAAAATAGTAGATCACCAGCCTTTAAATATTTAAAGAAAGGACTAAGCTAGCAACACTGAAATGTATAATGTAAGTAAGTAGACACCAATATTCGCGATTTTCGCGAAGACAGACTTCTATCCAGCAACTCTCAAAATTATAAGAAAAATACATTGAGACCCACCCTTAAAAGCTCTCAAAAACAAACATAGTCTGTTATCCAAATTCAATCCCTCTTATGCTTGAATCAAAGGCAACACGCCATTTCACCAAACGCCACTGGACCGAATTATTTCTAAGGACCACTACATATAAGTTTCAGCTACAAATTAACCCACAATGCTATAATGTTTATGAATCTAGCTTTGACACAATTGATAGCTAGACATTGTCCCCGACATAGGGTCATATATGTATGATTTGCTCCATCGTGACACAAGACCCTCTTCCGACGTGATATAAAGTTAACAATTCGACCAGCGATTAACAAAACACACTGAGGTATAGCATACAAAAATTCATTGCAGAGTAGATTACTATAAACCATTTTATGTAGTGATTGAACTGATGACGATATCTGCACATGACACAAAGCCCTTGTAAGCATTCAGCAAATATTCAAAGCGTTACTCTAATAAAACTGATTACACTATATCATAATACAAACACCAAGCTTGAATTGCTTTGGTCATACAAGGTAGAATGCTTGGTCTTCAGCATGAATCGGATGCCAACAAAAAGCACAACACTTGATTTTGGAATGCCCACCTGGTTTATGATGCCGTTGTGTCTAATGTTTTTACTGAAAAATCTAATAAACCAATCTTATTACCAAATACTGTAAATAAATAAACTCACTCTTGTAGAAAAGGAAGAAAATGTTAAACGCTTTAGTTACTTCGCATTCATGAAACAAAAACAAAAGAAGCAAACTTGAAAAAATGCGACAAAATATTAACACGATATAAAGACAGACATGATATACCTGAAGGCAATAAATACTAAGCACATCTTTTTTATCTTACCTTTATTGTTGCTATAAACAATAGGATTATGTAGGGATATTAACTTGAATAACAAAATCAAAGAAGACAAATCAAATAGAATATTATATGTGGTGTGAGATTAGTTGAGAGAGCAATGGTTCGTACATCAGATAGTAATAATCAGCTTCTACAAGACTGAGAGCAACATAGGTATACGCGAATAGCAATAATACCTCGTTTTAACTAAAGAACAAGCAACTAGTGCTGTTTCTAACTTCCTCACATCAATTCACGAGTACAATAGGCGATTTCCGACTACTGCGATTACATCTCATCTGATATCATTTGTTGCATTCAGTATAAAATATATAATAGTATCTGCAATAGAAAATACTAACGTTTAGTCTAAATGAATGTCTGAAAGAGGAAAGTGGGAATAATATCAGAAACAAAAACAAAATCATTAAAACAATAGGCGTAGTTGATGACATTTACACCAATACAAATGTATCTAAATTTTGGACAGCCATAATGTAATTTTTTGTGACGGAAGTAGAAATTCGCTGAATAATTTTATCAGAAGTGACCAAGTAACTAGCGACAATGATTACTGTTTACACCTTACACCTCACGAGTGCAATATTTCATTTGATGCATTAAAAAGAAATCAGAATATATTTTCTATTCTTTTTATTGCAAATTTCATGGCAAAATCCGTCTTTTTACTTCGAATGTTTTACGCTTTTCTGGGCAAATACCAATAACAGCTGCAATACTATATCGATAAAAACAACATCCAAATTTTACAATAGTTCCTGTAAAGCAACCTTTTCTCAACTTTGTGTCTTACTTATATAGTGTTAATTACGTAATTGGTCAAATAAATGACACTTTTCAGCAACAAATGAAGGGGATTTAATTATTGACACATATATTGACCCCAAATTCATACAGTGAGTGGAGTTTTTTTAGAGATACTATAGAACGGTTGTATCCTACATGGATTGGAACGTTACAAGACTAAACAAGAACTATATGGTTGAGACATTACTTATAAAGAATCTGGTATATTATATTTTTCTGCCTACAAATGTACATTATGTGGCTTTAATCCGATTGGAGTCTTATGCAGCAAAAGAGGCTGCTCCCATAACTCGATTATTACTTATCTTCGAGTTGCAAACAACACGCATATAAGAAATTTGTCTATCGGTTTATAACATAATTATGAGTGTGGTTAGACTTAATTGTCATTGATTTGAATATTTTTCACAACAGCAAATGAAAAGTATATTGTTCCATTAAAATGTAACTATTTTGTGAGAGATTGGAACAAATATACGATTTATTATATAAAACAAATATCCAATTGTAACACGTCATTCAAGTTCAGCTACTGACGTTTTGCAGAATTCATGTGTAAGGGTAAATGTACATAATGATACTACTAGAAGTCTTTCTGCTGGTTGTCATTTCTTTCGTCTTTGATTACATTGTTGCGAGTTACCATTGATTTAATTAGTGAGCTTAAGGGTATACACTCCTGGTATACATTTTAAGATTTGTTCATTCTAAAGAAGGGAGATGGAGGTGAGCAGAATAAATTATATGGGTCAATTAACTAATAGTTTCTCTAACAATCATTGATTTATTTGCTGAACAACTAATAGTCATAGTCTTCAGTACGTGTAATGTTACAAAGTGTTTTTCGACTAAACTATTTGCTCATGTAACATATGAAAACGTTTTATTAGTCAAGGGTTTGTATTAATGACAAATGAAACAATATGTCTTAGGGAGGAATTGCACATTTTGATTGTATTCATTAACTAAGAATAATATAATGACATTAATTTAGTCTGACAGAAATCATATCCAAAAACAGTTCCCAGCAGGAGTCGAACCCATCAATCGCCCAATATTCATGGACTACCACTCAAATACATAAAACCATGCGCACGTCCTCCAGAATGAAAGGTTGAGAAGAATTCACTGGATTTCACTAAAGAAATACAATTTATATCAAATCAATGACATAGAAACTTCGCACAAACGCAACAATATAGATAAAAAAGATGATGAAAAAGGTACAGTTATCTGTATGTATTATAAATGAACGCTCTGATGCTCTACAAAATCAATACCCTAAAACTCCCATCATATATAAAAATAAATATTAGTAGTGGTTTCCATAAATATGTCCATTGTGAACTTTTGATCTTATTTTCTTAAGTAATAAATTTACATAACATAACATTTGTGGTGAAGGTAAATAACGTAAACATCTGACCCTATTGCCGCTGGAATTGTTGTTTAATTATTGTCGTAAAAGGTCACTATTGCAAGAAATATTTAATCAGTGTGTTTCTTTATGTAAGCTATGAACTGCAACCACATTTTTCCAATCAGTACAAAGTGACCAGATCTACCTTATAGAATATACATGTCAAAGTATGTCAGTGTTTTTATGCTGTAACTCAGAACTAACTGATAGGTCTTTAACAAATATATATATATTTTTCTACAAGTAATTAAATCTATTAGTTTTTTTATTAATTATTATTATATTTTTTATGAACCTGAAGTAATGTCAATATTTTCACATGCTCTACAAAACGTTTTATTCCTGACATTATTGGCTATAGGTTCATACCCTGATCCATTCGTTACTTTTGTCAACGCATATCACTCCTTCCTACCGTAAACATGGAAGTCATTCCACAGGCATATAATCGTCTGTTCATGGTAGTAGAGACGAACGAATGAAATTTCATATATATTCCCGGACTGCCAATAATTTCTACAGAACACATCATTCTCCAGACGCGTTGATCAATTATAGAAACACCATTTGTTACAGAACAGAAGAAACAATTGAATAAGTTAACAAATAAAGATGTGTATAGTTACTTGTACAATATCCCTTTGCTGGTAGTGTTTTATCAAACAAAAAATCATGATCACGATCGAAGTAACTTTTGGAGGTGTGGCCTACCATACCTACTCACCCGGCCTCCGTCGGTCTTATATCTTTATAAATAATATAGAATACCTGTAACTTACCTGGAAGAATTTGATTCATTATCTGCCGATCCTCAAATAGTTCATATAAAATTCCTTAATAGTCTTTTAAAACACGACCCGTTTCATCGGTTGTAATGTTCTGACATTGGTAAGTCTCTCTCTCTCTCTCTCTCTCTCTCTCTCTCTCTCTCTCTCTCTCTCTCTCTCTCTCTCTCTCTCTCTCTCTGGTAAAGTCATTATGTAGGAACATAATAGAAGTTAAGGTTTGTGTAATTTCTTTCTTCTAAACTGTGATGATTTTTAACAAGTATAAAAATGTGCTGGTGTCTTACTGGTGTAAGCTCAAGCAGCACATTCTGTTGTTTACATCAACTTTACTTAACTGAAGTGACTGTAAGCAGAGCCATACATGAATAAGCCATACTTATTCCCAAGGCAATACTTAATAATGATGCTTATGATTATTATTATTCTTAGCTTACCTAGCTGTAAGATCAAGTGGTAAGGTATGGCCCTAAATCCATTGCCAGTCTCCTGTCGACCATAGCCCACGAATCACCAGTTGCTTGTTTCCAATCAGATTGCCTTATCTTGAATTTGATTTTGATCAGACTTGGAATGTTTGCTTTTATTATTAAGATCTCATATAATTTTGATAATGAGTACGATGAATACCTATGAGGTGATCATGCACCAAGCACCAAATGGTTAGTTTATAACCATTCTTTGACAATTCCAATAATAAATGAGATTCATGTATATTAGTGTGGCATGTTGTACATAAAAGTTTTATACTTCTGATCTGATTTTGTTCAAGCTTAAACTATGAGCTTATCTTATCAAGATTTTGAATGTTTTTGATAATGATTGAGATTGATGCATAATAATGTGGTAATCATGCAACTGGTAGGATTACATTTTTACCCTCTTCAGGCCAAATGTCTGATATGATTTACATCAACGTGGAATGTTTGTTTAAATCATTGTGGATCAAGCATTTGATTTGTTGATATTGTTACCACTCTAAAAACTAGATTTCTGATCCCAGTTTGATTAAACCTGAAATATGGGTTTTTATCATCAAGATTTTGGACTATCGAATCTTATTATCAATGTGAAGATATAGTTCTGTTCCAATTAAGTATAAAATTTAACATCCATATTTGGGTACTCTTACATCTGACCTTCTGGAAGTAGTGGCCGAGTTGTCTAAATCGCTATCCGTTACGGATCACTGCCATCTCATCTGCCTGCGTTGGTTCGAGTCTCACATTCGGCCACAGTAGCTTCTCGTGGGTCGGTGGTTCTTTCCGTGGGTTTTCCCTGGTTCTTCCTCCACAGTTAATACTGGCCGCCATGTATTGCCTATCGTGTTCTGAAAAATAGCGTTAAACCCTACAACAACAACAACCATCTGGAAGCTATACTGCTCATCTGATTTGGATCAGAATTGGAAAACGGGCAGTATTATATTTGGTATATTAACCTGTCTAATCTAAGGTAATGTACAATGGTGTAAAAATGCTAAAAGGCTCACATAAAGCATCATCAGAGTCAGGGAAACTAAGAATTTTAAACGTAATGTACATAATTTCATATGCAAGTTTTAAATTTTCTAATGTCAAGCAGTATGGCCTTGTATGAAAACGTTCTGACATTTTTTGGTCAAAAATATATTAGGGAGAGTAGAACATCAAGGTGCTGAACTTAATCAAGATGCAATACATTTCATTTAACGTATTTAGTAACAAAGCATTTGTTATGGGCGAGTTATTTTACCGACATGACATAACACAAATCATATGTCAACAGACTGGTCCTCGGATAGTACGTAATATTTACAATGAAACAAAACAACAAGTGTTAAATATGCAAAAATACGTTTGTTTAAAATGCATGAACCTATATAATACAATCGTATCATTAAACATGTAAAGCTAAACTAAGGATCATTTGGTATTTGGAGACTAAAAGTTTATTTCCTTTCTAAAGTGGCTTCCATAATGGCCAAAATACTATCATCTGGTTCAAATTGAAACATTCGCGATGTTTGCGTTGTAACAGAATTGTTACCGAGAGAATGGTGGATTAAATGAACAACACAAACACAATATGTGAAAGAAAATATAAATTTATGAAATAAATTATTAATGAAAAATAATGATGTATCAACACAATAACTCATGCGTTCAACCCACAATTACACTCACAACCATTCATAATACATGAATAAATGAAATATTAATACAAAAAAAAAACACAGATACAAAGGAATCTCTTGGACTATACACAGATCCAAAGAACCTTTACAAAAGTTATATTAACGCAAGTATAAATTACGATAATAAACACAAGCATCAAACTATACTATCGCACGTATGGATTGCGACAACTGGCACGAACATATACATGTATTTAATCAAGTTGCTAGCCTTTATTGAGATTCATGCAATCTACAATTGCAACACACACACGTGTCTCGACCCTGTATAACCGTACGATTCACCAACAGTAGAATCGCCGCCCAGTGTCCCCGAAGACCTAGGGTTGACCAATACTTTTATCGGCCGTTTGCCCTTCACGGATCCACCACAGTTATACGTACAGACAGCATACAACATCTACTAGAACCAACGGTCCCAAATACTTTAAGATGCCACCCCGGATGTTTACAACTCTAGACAGCTCCGACACTCGGACTTCTAGATTTCCGGATATGTACACGTCACAACAGATGTAGACGGACAGACAATCTGACAGACAGACAGTCAGATACTTCAATTCGATTGCACAATAAATCAGCAACAATTTCAGCTACGATATCAGAGATGTTATCAGAGATGTTCCGCAATAAATCATCTACAATTTCAGCTACGATCTCAGAGACGTTATCAGCCGACGTTATCAGCGATGCTATCAGCCGAAGTTATCAGAGATGCTATCAGACGTTATCAGATGCGTTATCAGAGATGTTATCAGACGTTATCAGAGATGTTCCGCAACAAATCATCTATTATTTTCATCTACGATCTCAAAGACGTTATCAGCGATGTCATCAGAGATGCTCCGCTACAATATCAGAGATGCTATCAGATGCGTTATCAGAGATGTTATCAGCGATGTTATCAGAGATGTTCCGCTACAATATCAGAGATGATATAGATGCGTTATCAGAGATGTTATCAGATGTTATCAGCCGACGTTATCATCTCAAAAAATAATCTAAACCTTAGATCACGCTATTGCATTTAAAGTCTAATAGTGACTAGTAATTCCAAATATTCCACGTTTAAAATCTGCATTGTAATAAAGGCATCATTATATGAAATGATAAACTGAATAAAATTCACAATAAAACGAAATATAAATTTAACACTCACCCCTTTGGCTGGAGATTGAAGGACGAGCTATCTATCCTGTGATTAGATACTTTAGGTCCCGTAATATTTATCAGTAATATTCTGCCTTATATACCCTCAAATAGGTGAGCAGAAATCACGGCAAGATTACCGTGCACCCTGTGAATCTAATGTTCCGGATTTCATGTAATTCAAAATCAGGCACATGCAAATCGTTACACGCCGCTTACCTTGGAGAAAACAACGTATTCACCCCAGGTAACGCATGTACGACGAAACAAAGAAAATGGTGAGATTAGTTTGTAAATCAAGAAGAAAATAAATTCAATTTTCGTTTAATTCTGTGACATGCGTCACAAAAGTACATGTTGGAAAAGGACCATATAGAAGATTCACGTAATACCAAATATTTCATAGCCTGATTACATCTTCGACCATATAGAAGATTCACGTAATACCAAAATATTTCATAGCCTAGTGACATCTTCGACAATATAAAAGTTTCCAGTAATAACAAATATTTCACAGTAATGACCATATAGAAGATCACGTATCTCTAATATTTCATATCCTAGTTACATCTTCGACCATATAGAAGATTCACGTAATACCAAATATTTCATAGCCTTGATACATCTAAGACAATATAGAAGATTCCAGTAATACCAAATATTTCATAGCCTTGTTACATCTTAGACCATATATAAGATTCACGTAATAACAAATATTTCATAGCCTTGATACATATTAGACCCCATAGACGATTCCAGTAATATCAAATTTTTCATAGCCTAGTTACATCTTCGACCATATATAAGATGCACGTAATAACAAATATGTCATAGCCTTGATACATCTTAGACCGTATGTTACGTATATTAGATATAAGTCATTTATATTTATTTTAATTGTTTGTTTGTTAGATTTAAATTTGGCATTTTAAGCTTTAAGATTCGTTCATTTTAATGGGGTGGCCTGTACTTTTACAGAGTAAACACCAGATGTTGACCTAATTTCTGGCCTGGCCTCAGAGCTGTAAAAAGCTTTTAAAATGATTGGTTCCAAGGACATTGTGGAATTTAGATAAACATCTTTCTATTTTAGTTGGGTCATACGCTGGGTACGTGAGGTTTTGAAAGTAAAATTGTTCTTATAGTTTCTAGAAGAGCACGTGACCCTTTTCTGTTTACGTAAAAAACAGCTATATAAATTATGTTTTGGAGCGAGCTATTCAGTAGAAGTTTGAGCTTTTAGAATACTAAGTTGTGTGTGTATTTTTAATTACCGTGTACTGGAAATTGTGTCAATTCGTTCGGATCAAGAGGAATTATTTTGGTAGTTATCTGGAAAAGAATATTTGCTCATAGATTTTCATTAACAAGAACTGACTTCATCAAGAGATATCGTCTTCCATATTGGATACATCCCTAGAATTCGAACTTAGAAATATTTGGACATTTTATTACCAGGACTTTTGCAATTTCTCTAGTGAATAATATTTTGAACTATTTTGGATTAATTTAGGAATTGATTCTGAAAACCGTAAGTTAATTTTTTTTCTTTTCTGAAAAATATTTGTACTCAATAAATTGTTTTTTAAGTTTTGCAAGCTTGTTATTTTCACTCTTTCTATGTTACTGTTTATTCAAGCCTAAGCACCTAACACATATAGAAGATTCACGTAATACCAAATATTTTATAACCTTGTTACATCTTAGACCATATAGAAGATTCACGTTATACCAAATATTCCGTAGCCTAGTGTGTTTATATTTTTTTCAAATACCGGTTTAAATTGATGGATTCGTCGTTGTGTTGGCGCTGCTAAAAAATGTATCTCCCTTCATTTTAACAGCATCACAGCAGTAATCGTCGAACACAGATTTGATGTAAATGAAGGAACCGAGCAGAGCATAGCTGTGTCAGTAATAAATAGGGTAATCAAAATATGTTCCTTTATGAATATATTGGGTTCCGCTTTTAGAGACAAGAGTATGTACATCGCAATATAGTAAATATTCATATGTGGATTCTTATAATTGTATTGGGAATGAGATTTTAATATATACCATTGCATGCAGTAACTTATGAAATAAAAAATCCTTAAACGAAGAATCCTTTTATATCCATATTACCATTTACATCGATGTATTGCGATAACTAGAAAAGTCAAAACGAGAACACTAGATTCATTCTAGACCTAATATCATAAGCATTATAGTTGCCATAAATCAAAACTAAAGACGGAAGAAAGCTTAATGTCCCTACAATCGTTTAACTACCTATGTCGTATTATTTTTTTAATGTAATATGTACATGACAAAGAACATTTATTTTCCAAATAACAGCAACAGTATCTCGAATAGTACTATGTATTTGTATTTTGTATCCTCCATTGTTTTACCAATAATTAGCACGAGAATTACATCGTAGGTGCAGGCACATATCCTAATGACATCGCTCTCCTTACACTTGCGACAAAAGCTGTACTCAACATCAGAGTTGCTCATGTGGATATGGCTTCTGGTGGAGAATCTGCAACCGGCTGCTACATTTATGGATGGGGTAAATATGCATGTACGTATATCGTAGCAGATAGAACCATTCATGTATGCAGGTCCACAGGTAGATTATGTATCATTATCACTATCATTTTATTGCCCAAAGATTGAAAGTTTGATATTTTTGTGTGTTCCAAGCAAGATGTCTAAAGCATCTGTTAAACATGGTCGTTGTAGCTGAAATTAGGGTTAATTATTTTTGACCAAGGGTTTCAAAGAATCTAGAGATGTTAGCATAGTTTTGTTCTATAGGTTACACATACAGTATTGTATGTATTCCGTAATATCTGCCTCCAGATCTTAATACATAACGTAAAACAAATCTACAGAATATTCCAAGACGTTGTCGTCAAGATTACAATGCATCGCTACAATTAAGACCCGTTGCATACAATTGTGATTTTGATATGTCATGATTAAGAGTTCAAAACTGAAACATTTAGATTCTATTAACATCATTATGAAAATTATAATTCACGACCCGTTATTAACATGGCAATCATTCAGATCACACCAGTAAGAATAATATTTACATTATTTTTCGAAATTATTATTGTCTGTATCTTTCTACAATACAAGATAATAATAAATCGGAATAAATGAAAAACAAATGCAAAGATTTCTTGTCATCGCAATTTTTATTGATTGTCACCGAATCCAAAAAATAGTTTGCTTGTTACATTCGATAGCAACGATATATGCCAATTTAAGGTTTCTATGGGAACGCCTACTTTATATACGACCTCGAAAATCTCATTTCATTTATATACGCACAGTTATCCTACACCCTTACTTCCATTGTATCAATTCCAGCTGTTTCTTGACAACATTAATCCAAAGTTAGACAATAATGCTGATTGTTGATTTCAAACTGTGATATGTAGTGATAATACTGGTTTATAGTGACAATAGAGGTTTTCGGTGACAATAACGGTATCAAGTGACAATAACGGTTTTCTGTGACATTAAAGGGGTCAAACATGCAAAAATGAAATTCACTCAAATTTTTTATATTATTTGCTATATGTATATTGGTCACTTTCTGAAAATTTGAACATTTCATTCTTACTCGTTACGAAGAAATGTATGAAAAACCGATCATATATCCCGATCCGTCTTGAATAAAACAACACGCTTCGCTCCCCCTCACAAATAGCGGAAGTGACGTCATTTGAGACACTGTACACACCGGCATTGTTGATAATGAATTATGGAGAACTCGTCCCATAGAAAACAGGTAGAAGGATCTTATATAATAATTGTGAGATGTCGCCACATGGTTGTTAAGGTTTTATTTATTGTTGTCTTTCTTTAACCTAATAACTTATTGAAAGTAAAAAATTTGTAACTTTTCAAGTTTTCCATTTGATCAACTCAGCTTCTGTACTTAACGAAACGGAAGAGACATCTGTCCTTTTGCTCTGCTCTTCAAAATTATTTGATATATTTTAATTGGGGAAAAAAGAACATGATGTGAAGTTTTATATATGAAAGAGCTCCAACCTAATAATGAATGATACTTGAACTCGATAAAAAATACAGCATTGACGTATACTCGGGAAATACTGTCGCTACTGAGTTAACATCGTTTAGTCTATTTCTTCTTCTTTGCTAGTGTTTTCGTAATTTTATTAGTTCTTAATAAAGCAAACTATGTAAAGTTGAACGACAAGTTTAAAAAATATTTCACTACTAAATTGCCGATGCAAAATAATAATGTTTACGTCATTTCATTATATATAACTACAACATGATCACGCGTACTAAAGGGATTTTGTTACCTTAAATACATATTTGAACTGCTCGACGTACTTGGGTTCGGACATAATGAGAAAATCATCTTTAACAACAGTTTTAAATTTCACGTTTAAATCCTTTACAAAACTGAATAATATTTCACATGGTCTGAATCAGAAGTTTGGAGAATCAGCCAGATAGCCCAAGTGGCCGAGTGGTCTAAAGCGCTTTCCGTTTGGATCACTGCCATCTCACCTCTGTCTACGTGGGTTCGAGTCTAAGATTCGACCTATGGGGTATGTGAGAAAGCGTGCTAGTAGCTTCTCGTGGGTCGGTGTGTTTTTCGGGGTTTTTCTCGGGTTCTTCCTCCATCATTAATACTAGCCGCCATTTATAGCCTATCGTGTGCTGGAAAAAAGGACGTTAAACCCTACAACAACAACAACAACAACAATAACATTACCGAAGTAGAATATACCATTAACATCCAACCTTAAATGATAGATTCGTGGGACAAAGATGAACAGGACTCGTCAGATTTTGACAAAAATGGCGCTGCTCTTGGGTCTTTAGAGAAACATTCAAACTCAAAATGTCTCTGGCACAACCTGGTGTGTTGAGTTACCATAAAACCTTCTCTCTTTAATTTGATCGCCCATACAGCTCTCCTTTTAGGGTCCTTTGGGAATGTGAAAAAACTAATATTCTGTCTGTAACTTATATTACTCACACATCTGTTTAGGGGGATGGGGGTGGCAGGCACCATACAGATCCCAGCCCCCATTTTCTTAAACAAAGGAACAAAGTTTTTATGCGTTGGTGTGTTCCTCCCGGTATGTAGTTTGGTGGTTTTTTAAAATATATATTTTTTCTCCTCTTTCTAAAATTTCCGTTTATGTAGTTAAAATTTGAGGGGTATTGTATCTTTAGTGTTTCATGGGTTGATCATCCGAGTAGGTTTTATTCATATAATCTCAAAATTCATTCCCCAGTTCATTTTGTCGACCTTGGCAAGAGATAACCTTTACGCTATTTATGTTGGTGATATAGGCATTTGATATATATTTTTTTTAAAAATCAACAAAAAATTTTTTATACATTTTTCTGATTTTTAGTTTTGAACGAAGTACGGTGTACTATATTTGTTTAGGGGGGAGGGATGGAGGGAAAGAAACTGATTGTTTTATAACTTGTATTTTTTTTCCGTGTCGTTCATCGCAATGTCTATTTATTTCATATTGAATTCGACTGTGCTCGAGTGAAGGTCCATACATTTAAAAAAAATTGTACTTCTCCAGAATATTATTTATTTATTTACTTATTTATTTATTTATTTACTTATTTGTTTATTTATTAGTACTTTTAAAGATTTTCCGAAATTGTTTAAGGTACCCTTTCATATGGGCTCTTTGTGCAGTGCGGGAGCTGCCCAGCGGTGTAATTGAAGAAGAAGAAAGTATTCTATATGTTCCAAGTTTTTCTTTTCTTCCTAAAATATTAATTTGTTATACAGAGAGAGAGAGAGAGAGAGAGAGAGAGAGAGAGAGAGAGAGAGAGAGAGAGGGAGAGAGAGATCCAAGCACTCAAACAGCAGTGATTTTGGAATTGGATCAAGTTGACATGACTTTGGTGCAATCTGCATCACCATTGTCCGTACTAAATCCATGGATCTAGGATCAATTGATGTTATCGGTTGTTGCTTAAATTCTGTATCTTAATTGTTTGGATACGACAAGTCAATTGAAACTGTGTTGCCAAGCAAATCTAATGGTTTGTACTTTGTCACGGAGGAAATTTGCAAACCGGCCAGGCAGGTCTACTGGGGCAAAGAAAGTTTGAAGTTTTGTATATTTGCTCCTTATCATTAATATGTTAGTTATCTTCAATTGGTCTTTGTATCTGCAACTCGCCGTGGTCTTAGTACTGTAGTGGGATAGTTTGACTACATGGACTATGTTTTTAACGTTCTTCTTAGCGGCTTCATATATTTGCTTATGAATAGTGAGTCTGGTGAAAAGCCAAACCCGGATAATTTGTATCAGTGCTAAACCGGCCCCTAAGAACACGTGTCATACCACCACGAAAAACACGTGTAATACCACGAAGAACACGTGTAATACCACGAAGAACACGTGTAATACCACGAAGAACACGTGTAATACCACAAAGAACACGTGTAATACCACGAAGAACACGTGTCATACCACGAAGAACACGTGTAATACCTAGCTGGTATCACTCTACCAAATGTTTTGTCCATTGACCTCAATGCTAATGTTTTCTTGAAACAACATGCTTTGTATCCTACCTCAGCAAGCATGTCAAACACCGTCACATATAACTGTTTTAGACTGTCAATTTGAGAAGGACAAAGCCAGGTAATCCATTGCATTTAAGATAGATACCTGCTGGAACTAGACTTTTGTGAAGGTTATCTAGTCACAACAGACACATTGTAAGCCAAGTGTACCACATTTTTAAAAATCATCAAAGATACCAAAATATGATTTTAAGTGTTTCATAGGTTGGGCTAAGGACCGTTCACATTCACCTGTACAATAACTTCACTTACAACCATGACACTTTCATATTAATTGGTGTTCATTCCCATATAATATTAAATGGTGAATAATGTAGATGATATGGATGCATATAATAATGTGTCCTTTCATCCACATAAGGAATCTACAATAATGAACTTCATTTAGGCAGACAAAACTAACCCAAACAAAATATACTTTATTAGTGTTTGAATTGTACACTTTACTGTGAGAAATCATGCAATTACTTCATCTTACATGTGCATCAAGACCGATGCCTAATACAATATCTCACAAATTTTATATTGAATATCACATACATTCACTGAAAAATCGAGGTTTCAGTCTTGTTTGTTTGGTGTAATGAAGGTAACGTATTTATATACATTATGTGTGGTATTTTTATTTCCTCCAATATATTATCTATGTAATATAGATGAATATATGAACAATTGTATATACTTCAATGTAATGAAATTACTCAAAGAAGCATTACTGACAATATGAGAATGTAAACTAAAAGATTATATATGTAGTGGAGACATCGAAAGTGATGTAATTTTGTTCTGAGGTGGATGGAGTGTATCACATAGTTAATGGTCTCTACAATGCCGGCATGTGGAGAGCAGCCTTTCATAACCATGCATATACGAGCCAATGCCTGTTTCTACTGTTGCATTGGCATGCTAAATTTGAATAACACTCTGGACTTGAAAGGAATAAGTGGTTAATGTTAAAAATTGGTGATCACTTCCATAAAGTTAGATCTAATATGGAAATGTCTCAAGAACAGCTTGACAGAAATAATTTTAAACTCACTAGTAGATTATACTTGGGATTCAACAGGTGTCAATTGGAACTGCTGACTTAAAGAAACTGCTGTTATCTGTTGGTCACCCTGCTAATTCAAAAGGTAATTCAAGAGAACTTAACTAAATAAACTGCATAAACACTTTCAAATCAGCGAAGTGTAAAACAATTAGCAATTAGAGCAGGGTAATTAAAATACATAATTAAAATACAAATTGGACGAAATTCAATATTTTTAATGAATTTCCTAAACGTACACATACCATACTATTCTACTGGATACAAGTGAAGTGGAAATAGTATGTTCTCTATCTTGGTTTATGGCATGCCTTAAAATATAGTTGCATTTGTATACACGAATCTTCATCATTTGCAGGAAAAATAGTCAATAACAATCAACTACATTATCGTTGCATAACTGATGTATTTGCATGAATGGTAATCTTAGAGCTGAATAAACAAGCATACAGCTATCAGTCTATGTCATAGATATAATCACAAAAGCCGCATCCAAATCCAGCTTGTGCTATTTTCTGAAGATTTCATACTTGTTATTATTTAAAAACCATCAATATTTGACCGAAATTGTTCAACATCCACTTATGTTCCTACATCAAACTACTACATCTCATAAATGCCGCCCACATATATGTGTTTCTATGGATACAATGTGAGACTGTTCTTCCTTATAGGTATCAGGGTAGCAATTATGGTTGATAGACCTCAATGCTAATGATTTGTGTCAGATTACAATTTTATATTGTCAATTTGACAAGCACAAAATTACGTACTCCATTTCATTTAAGAGAGATAACTCTTCTGAAACTAGACAGGTGTAAGAGATATCTTAGTAACAACATCCACATTTTAATCATGTGTACTATATTTTAAAAAAAATCATAAAGGATACATAACTAGATCTAGATATGAACTAACATAATTTCACATTTTGCCAACATTCTTACCTTTTCTAAGCTTAACATAACGTACAACTCTTACAATCAATCCCAGGTAGTATTGTTACATATTTCTGAATGGAATGTGACATCAGCTTAAGTTTCTCCTACCTGTGGTTGTACAATTAGTACTGTTATACCAGCTACGTCAACATGAAGCGAATGAATATAAAATGCATAGGTGGTCAAAGATTCTGAACATTCCATTAATGCTATAAAAAGCTGCAGTGTCTGGTCGAGGACATCACGATGACATAGTGTCAGGTTCACAAACACAACATAACGACTTCATACATCGTTAAAATATTGCTTTCCAGCGATGTTGTAATGTTTAACCATTATATTAGACGATATTTACTTAAATATAAACATTAACTATCAATGTATTAGTATACGTATATAATAACTATATCAAGGTATGCATTTATATTGATAAAGAACAATGCATATATGTATAACACGAGGTGTTTAAATATACATTAAATACCAGCGTTTTGCAGATATTATTATATGCATTTGTATGCAAAAAATTAACAATATATACATTTAATATAACTTGCAATAGATACAGTAATAACAATCAATGCCCGCATGTTATACAGATATTTATAGACATATAATGACTATAACCATTCATGCTTTTTGATAATTTCTACATACGAGATACACAGGCTTCATGCCCTCTTTTGATATAGGAATACATTAGGTTTACTCAAATTTCAGTGCATTCATCTAAATTAATCTTTACAAATCCTGGGAATTCATTTCAACATGTTATTGGTTATAAATATTTAGTTTTAAAAGAAATAGCAAACTAGAAGGACATTTTCACTTCCAAAGGTCTAAGAGGGTAACAAAGGAAACATTTACCTACTTGAACGCGTCAATTTCTGCCAGTACGTGATTCTGTCGAATGAAAAATACAAGATCGCCAGGAATCTCAGATTGATTATGCAGGAAAGTTCTCAATATCAAGACCTTTACCAGATCTTCCTGGTCGAATCTCTCAACTAACAAAACCTATTACTAAAGTGAAAAAACTGATGAAGAAATAATCGAAGAATTGTGTAATAAAATGTACTAAGGAAGCTTTAACGGCAATCCATAAAATTGATATAAAAGCGTTTCCAGCTCTTGTTGTTTCGACTGATGAAAATAGAAAAAGAATGTTGAGATCGACAGATGGAAAATATATTTCCAGTCCAAAACACTCGGCTGATGTGTTTTGTTTCAAAAAATTAAAATTACCGCAAGTCGAATGAAACAAACATTGCATCGTATATATAATACATCAATATGGTAGTAAAGGTACATTATCAATATGAATACGAAGACAGCAAAACTAAAGGAACGAACGAAAGAACAAACACAGCAGAAACCACAAGATAAGGTAATTCTTCCATCCGTTTAAAAATTAAATTTTTACATTATAGAGGTAGTACATCAAGTCCTAATAAACATAACAATGAAATTTACAAGCATCATATCTCCACTGGCTTGCCAGACACTTTTTGTTCACCTTAATGTGTATACTTATTGAGTGTATTGTTTGTCCCTAACTCCATTGCATATATTTTCTTTTCATTTGTTGCAATTGTTAATCACGAAATGCAAAAAAATAAAAAAGATTTCAACAGGTCGTAAAAGTAGAGATAACCACACCTTTCTTAGTTCTAACAAAAAACGGTAAATCAATTAAAAAAATTCAGACTAATACTGACCCACGTTTTCTACCTACAGATTGGTTCGAATAATATTTACAAATATAAGGGGACATGGGAAGGCTAAAGGAATTGAAATACTTTGGGTTTAACTTCAAGTAGAGCCTTGGTTTCAAGTTTATTATGAAAAGTTTTGAATAAATTGAAATTCAACCCAATACTAATTACAAAAAAAGTATATGTGATTTGAGAGATGAATAATATGCAGAATGAGTAGACTTAAGGTCTTGTGTACACTTGTGTAAATACAGTCGGATATTGCTATTCCGAACTCACAGCTCAATGATGTAAACGTTACGAAATCAAAGACATAAATACATTTGATACGCTATGGAAATTATTTTGAATGACCGATTTATCAGCGTGTTGTGCATCATCGATAACACTGACATAAACTGCGACAATATAATTTAATACGAGATTCTGTTTCTTCCTAACTCTCCTGGAACTTCAACTTCAATATTCTGTCGTCGAGTATCAGCTGGTCTATAACATAACGGTACGGGTAATTATTGTAAGTTTGGATCAAGCGGTCTATGATCATCAGTTACCTCCTCGTAATAACCAACAAAAGTCCTCAATCAATCATGTGGAGACAATAAAATAAAGGTGGTGGTTGATGGTGATCGCCACACATTATCACAGCTGTATTTTTTAACAATAACCAATCAAGAAACATTTGTAATATATGTAGCAACACTGCTTATTTCGTCCAAATTTATTGTTTAATAGTACATATGTCTCACCCATTCGATCCTGAGTAAATTTATCTTTCTTGTGACGCAAAAAGCTGAGTTAAGTATATGACTTTACACCTGTCTCTTTTTTGTTTCTTGCAAGTCTGTGGGTAACAGTTAAAACTAACTCAGAATTCTGTTTAATAGCTCGATCACTAGTTGTTTTACCGCAACTCCCTTGCCCAATTAGATAAAGAGTATTATGGCTGATACTGGATTGGACATAGATGGTGCAGACGATGATCCTGATATCTGATTACTATGATACGTATTTTAGATTTCAACATCTGCGGATTTAGTATAATTATATAACATATATTGTTTTATTCTCTACGATCTCCACGGTGAATCGATGTTTTCAAATGAGTCACTAATTCTGTATATTGGTTATGATATAATAGGAATCCGTTGCACCTGTGACTGAAGCGTCAGGGAATCTTTTAAGCATCGATAGCAAGTTTATAGAAACATAAGCGAGCATAGATGATCTTAGATGTATATATTGCGGAGAGACGTCATCGATATAGCCAACAATTGTACGTAATCGTGTTCCGTTAGACAAGTAAGCATTTTCTCGAATTAAAAATATATTTTTTGATGTTGCATCTGCAATTATAAATCTTATTCAGCATCATCTAATATTAATCGTGCATAATTTCGTTTATAATCATATGCACCACTTTAAGTAAATTTACCGATTATTCTTCCACCAAGATCCTTTACGATTTTATCATCATCATGTGGTAATGAAACTTCAGTCTGCGCTTGATATGCTATAATTGCCTCACTGGCCGTCAACGATATCAGTATTTTACAATCAATCATAAATTGTAAAATAAAACTATTGGGGTCCAACGTTTCTCAAAGAAATGTCTACCAACCAAATCTAAGAATTCAGATGAAGACCATTAGTTAACTCTGATGAAATAATATGAGCTAATCCCACTAATCGCCACTCCGTTCATTTCATGCGTGGGATGTCCAAATCTTTTAAAGTATCTAGAACATTCTCCAAGCCTTGAAAAATGTCATGGATAACACCCAACCATATCCACGGAAATAACATTATCGTGGTCATACTTGGTATTCCACAATCCACAGTGTATTTATTCTATACAATGATGTTGTGTACATCTTAAAAAAATTCAAATCGTGTTCGTTTCCACAAATGTTTCTCTCATGCAGTGTGGGCAGCAACTGACAAAATCAAACAAATGATTCCTAGAGTCAGGGTAAAATCTTACAGTTCGATCTTGATGAAATATTGTTACTGCGTTGATCCACGCGTGGGCATTATAATCATAATTTCAATTGGAGCTCCCTTCGACTTATTCTTTGATTCATATAAAACTCTCCGGTTAACGTTTTTACTAATCTTAGAAATTGCACTTTACTTCCTAACTCGGCAGCATCATTTATTGTAGCTCCAGAATCTTTGATCGATTCAGCCCAATTGTTTTTTCGCTCACATGGCTGAATATTCAAACCATTTCCACGCATCGCGTTTGAAAACTGTTCTACTATACGCTCAGCGACACAACTTAATTTTGCAAATGTCTATGGAGCAAGATAATTAATATTAGCTTTATCATTTTCCTGATAAATTTCATAAACAACATGCGGTTACAAGGTATTCTTATATATAAAAGGTTTCATAAATCACCGTCAATATTCCTAGTTTGGATTTTTAATTAAAACAGCTGTATTTTGTTATGAAAAGCAGGATCACGTTTGTCTCGGCTAATCCACACAATACAGTTTGTTTCTAACAATAAATACAATACATCTTATTCTCAAAATATATCTTTGATCGTTAAGATAATCAATAACTCTTTTTTTTGCTCGTCGTTCATTGTAATGTTAATCATTTTATCGACACTTTTGGCAATGTCAAATTCATCGCGTATAATTTTGAATGTAGACCCTACATGAGATTCCACATCATCACGAAATTATTTGTTAACACGCCGAATAATATAAATCAGGTTATTATCCTCAACCAGAACTCTCCTCCGAAAGACAGGAGTTTTTCTGTCAAGGTCAAATCTTGATTCAACAAATGAAGCTTTCCAATGCTTGCTTTGTGATAACTCCTACATATTATAATTTAAACAAATATATAAATACAAATATTATATATATATATATATATATATATATATATATATATATATATATATATATATATATATATATATAATTGCTAAAATAAAGAATCAGTGCAGGTGGTTGATGATAGGGTCTCTAAATCCCTTGTAACAAATCCTCTGTAAATGATTTCTGCGGATAGCATTCACAAAGTGTACAGCGAGGGATTCTTGGTCTGAAACCATGTGTACGATGTAGTATGGGAGCTAGAGGGAAAACACAATTATGTGTACAATGTGGTGGTAAACGATACAGAGAGCTGAAGCGATGCTATGACTGAAAAAAAATAATGACAGTAAAAAGTTATAGACATCCTTGAAGATTACTTGTCTAGATTTGTAAATTATAATTTAGACAAAAATAATATTATAAATAAGACAAGAATTTTTTAAACATCCCACGATCAAGAATTGTGAAGCATCTCGAGATGGTGTAATCAGAAACTGTCGGTTGGAAAGGCCAGTTATATACGAGACTTATTTCGGAGTTATCTAGGAATGTCTTGTGATCGATTGATGCATATCCTAACACTAATTCCTTAAGTAAACGTCAAGCTATCACACAAAGTGAGAATAATGCATGGTGTTAAAGTGACAGATGTAAGACAATGGGAGGGAGCCTATCAAATCTATAACAATTGAGACTGGAGAAGTACATCGGCAAATATCTTGATATCTGCATACATTCGGTTCGACGTGCAGCAGAAAATGTATATAAATACACTTTTGCGAGAAGATTGCAGAGAGAAGTCGGTTTGTATAGATAACTGAATACACAAACTGGCAACGTAATACCGATAACAGCCAGCAAATGTTTCGATTGTATAACACCTTCGGTACCACATGTAGCGAAAAATATAAGAAAATCTCCTCTCTCTAAGAGATATAACTTTTCAATTTTGCTGAAAAAAAGATATCTACCTATTGTCAGAATGAAAGAGATACAGGGAGGTAAATACTGTCAGGCATCTTTCTTCGGTAATTCAGAGTTGTTACCTTCTTTGTTCCCGTCAATGACCTGAACGAAGTAAGGTATTTGTGCTCGTCTGAAGAACACTATTATATATAACTGGTTTGTATCGGCATTATTTCAACATATTATATTTTTTTCAACCTTCTATATATGTTTAGATATATTTACAATGATTAAAAAAACATTAATAGTCCATTCATTGAAGAACGCAGGTCCAACTTGTTTATATATGTATCATTGCATGTCACAGGTTATAGTCTACCTAATAAGTAGTCTTCCTTTGCGACATACTATAACATTTTACGTTTGGCATCACGCACAAAGAATTTAAAAATGTAATTCAGTGTCAATAGAAATAATAATTCAATTACACGTATTCGAAATAGTGGTTCAGCAGCATATTTGCTGTTACCTATATAATAATTTCTATAAATATATATTTGTTGCTAAGAACCGTAGCTCATTGCTAAGGCGGCTGAGTTTCGTACTGAAGACACCCAGTTAAAGATCCCGTATCAAATATATTTTAGACGGTTGCTTAAAAGCGAATGTCCTATATAAAGTGGGGGTGGTAGCCCAAAAGCTTTTCACTTTCACCTCTCCCATCACATTCAGACGAAGTGGTTAGTGCGTTGTGGCACTCTCCCCCGGGTTTGATCTTTTAGGGAGTTGTGTATGATATTGACAAACTTCTGAATATTCTAACATTTCGTTTCGCTTTAGCAAATTCGCTGGTGGAATGTTCATGAAAGTAATTTGTGGCGCCCTAACAAAATAAAACGTTCAGAAAGATTGTTGGCCAAAATGTCGGCCGAGAAGACCATCATAAAGGTCGCAAAAAAGGACCTTATTAAAGACACAAAAGCCAGTGAAGGGACTCAAGATGATAACCGCTATCATTGTTTACAGTTTATATTTTGTTAAAAATGCAGTTTTAAGATATACTGAATATAATAAATCATGAAAAAAATACTTCTGCTACTAAAAAATTAAAATAAGGGGGGATACAATTATCTGATAACAAATATCCTGATTTGGAATACCTGCAAGAGCTCAAATTAGCGGATACATATACATTCCCGTCCGAATTTAACAAGCTGTCTTTGCTTTATTAGTGGATGATATATAATTAAAGAGAATGGTGCCGCTCTTTAACGCCGTTGAAACAGTTAGATTAGAACAAACATGCGAGTACTGGACAAGAACAATTATAAAAACGCGAATAAGACAACTAAAAAAGATTAGAGAAAGTGAAGGTAGGAGTTTAGTTTGTCAGCGCAAAATTCACAAATTGCGAATTCGGAATGGGTAAATGGTAGTAAAAAGAATCGTCCGATTTACTAATTCCAATAGGGTAAATGGTGGTAAAAATTACGATAAACGTTCTAATTGCACATTCATATAGGGAAAATGGTAGTAGAATACATGAAATACATTAAAATCGTCCGCACTGCAAATTCATAAAAGGTATTTACTAGCAAGAGTTACAAAAAGCGTCCGCGCTGCAAATTCCCGTGGGGTATTGACTAGTAAAGTTCACGACAATCGTCCAAATTAGACATTCTGATAGGGTGTTTACTAGTAAAATTCATGGAAATCGTATTAGAAACCAAAAATATGTAACATTATCAGGTGGGTGACTTTTTTTTTAGTTATCAGTAATATTTAATGTAGAGATCCAGTTGTGGACTTTCCATGGGCAAATCAATGAGCCTACCGATCTGGTGCGTAAGTTTGAAATGTATTCTCGTCAATAATGAATTATGGCATCATAGATATTACGAATTAATCGGTTATGGTACTATCAAACTTCCAGAGGATACATTAGGTGTGAATGTACACAACATATAACCTTGCTGAGCCTGATTTTATATTTCAGTGTTTATCTGATAACTTCCATCAATTGCACTGCTCCGGTGGCCTAGTGGTTAAAGCGTCAGCCGTGGGAGCGGGAGGTCGTGGAATCGATCCTCGGCCGAGTCATACCAAAGACTTATAAAAATGGTATTAACAGCTGCCTCGCTTGACGCTCAGAATTAAGAGGTTAGTGTTAGGACTGGTCGGCTTGGTGGCAGGATAATGTGACTGGGTGAGACATCATGCAACATGTCTGCGGCATGATGCCCCAGTGTTAGACATCACTAAAAACTGCCTCACTGCAGACATCATAGCAATCTGACTAAATTTGTGTTAAAGATACGTTAAAAATCCTAATCAAACAAACAAAGAGCGATATAGTCCCATTGTTAACAAAACAAACACGCAAATTCTCTACGTATGGCCTATCATATCAGCTGTAACATATTTACAAGGTCTCCTTCTCCTTCAATAAAGGCTACAGCGGGTAATAAATATCTACTTTTATCCTGAGCAATACTTCCTCGTGCGCCGGGCATGTGTGCATCATAAGAATATAATTGATAATGTCGCATAGATTCATCTTTGAAAACCGGTGAGTCTATAATTGATAATGTCGCATAGATTCATCTTTGAAAACTGGTGAGTCTATGATAAATGCTGAATCAGATACAGGTTTAAACATTTTATTAAATATTTTTCAATCTAACTCGTGACATTGTTAAATGTTTCTTTGTAATACATCAGATCGTGATTAATTAACTCTACTAAATTAATATCTTTATCTGCGGCTTGGTTTATTATTTTACTGACATTCGCGACCATAATTTCACTACATGCCAATTTCATTGGTGGCGGTGGTTTTTGTATTATTCGTGTTAGTTTTTCTTTGGCTGCAGTAAAAGCCTTACTGTCAATATTACCAATAACACCAGAAGCTTTTTTTACGAATAACATTAATAGCTTTCATCGATAAATCATTTGCGATTGGAGCTAGTTTCGGAGCAGTTCTTGGAAATTATCTTTAAATTGCATAACCAAGATCATCACCATAAGTTGCTTTATAGACAGGTAATCATGAATGTGTTACTCTGACCATTACAGGTCCACGGTGTCGTTGATGTATGATCATATTATAGTTTTTTCGTTATATCTAATCGTTGTGAGATCCATTTACGAGTTCATCAATTCGTTTTCAGTATACAGTGATATCCATGATACCACCATGAGATAATCGTCGACGAATATCAGCGGCTTCATTTATTTCCAGCTCATTTTCCTCATATGCGAAATTGCTAATCGTGCTATGTTGGAAATAACAGTATTAGGACAGACAATATGACCACTTCTTATAGTGCTTGGAATACTATTTACAGTAACGCCAGAAGGATAATACTATTTTTCATTTTGCTTTTGGTTGATCTATTTTTTCAGAGAACTTTAAAACCTCTGGATCATCCCTATTAATACAAAAAAGTACGAATTATACAAGTCATCTTACGTTTATCATTTTCGTTATGTCCCTTATATTTTTGTAACATATCAGAAAGATGATTCAATCATCTGCAGTTTATTTAGCTAATTGATCATAATCCATATCTTAGATTTTTTCATAAATTCCTGGTTAAAATGTAAAAATTTAAATTTCAAACGGATGGAAGAATTACCTTATCTTGTAGTTTCTGCTGTGTTTGTTCTTTCGTTCGTTCCTTTAGTTTTGCTGTTTTCGTTCTTCACATTGATAATGCACCTTTTCTACCATATTGATGTATTATATATACGATGCAATGTTTGTTTCATTCGACTTGCGGTAATTGTAATTTTTTAAAACAAAACACATCAGCCGAGTGTTGTGGACTGGAAATATATTTTCCATCTGTCGATCTCAACATTCTTTTTCTATTTTCATAAGTCGAAGCAACAAGAGCTGGAAACGCTTTTATATCAATTATATGGATTGACGTTAAAGCTTCCTTAGTACATTTTATTACACAATTCTTCGATTATTTCTTCATCAGTTTTTTTCACTTTAGTAATAGGTTTTGTTAGTTGAGAGATTCGACTAGGAAGATCTGGTAAAGGTCTTGATATTTCATCAATCTTTTCAGATATTGTGTCAAGATTAGGTAGAAAAGGTTTAGTTTTTTCAGTATCATGGTTGAATAATTGTTGAGAACTTTCCTGCATGATCAACCTGAGATTCCTGGCGATCTTGTATTTTTCGTTCGACAGAATCACGTACTGGCAGAAATTGACACGTTCAAGTTGGTAAATGTTTCCTTTGTTACCCTCTTAGACCTTTGGAAGTGAAAATGTCCTTCTAGTTTGCTATTTCTTTTAAAACTAAATATTTATAACCAATAACATGTTGAAATGAATTCCCAGGATTTGTAAAGATTAATTTAGATAAATGCTCTGAAATTTGAGTAAACCTAATGTATTCCTATATCAAAAGAGGGCATGAAGCCTGTGTATCTCGTATGTAGAAATTATCAAAAACATGAATGGTTATAGTCATTATATGTTTATAAATATCTGTATAACATGAATAACTATGCGGTCATCGATTGTTATAACTGCATATATTGCAAATTATAATATATGTATATATTGTTAAATTTTTGTATACAAATACATATAATAATATCTGCAAAACGCTGGTATTTAATGTATATTTAACCACCTCGTGTTATACATATATGCATTGTTCTTTATCAATATAAATGCATACCTTGGTATAGTTATTATATAAGAATACTAATATAATAATAGTTAATGTTTACATTTAAGTAAATATCGTCTAGTATAATGGTTAAACATTACAACATCGCTGGAAAGCAATATTTTAACGATGTATGAAGTCGGTACGTAGTGTTTGTGAACCTGACACTATGTCATCGTGATGTCCTCGACCAGACACTGCAGCATTTTATAGCATTAATGGAATGTTCAGAATCTTTGACCACCTATGCTTTTTATATTCATTAGCTTCATGTTGACGTAGCTGGTATAACAGTACCATTTGTACAACCACAGGTGGGAGAAACTTAAGCTGATGTCACATTCCATTCAGAAATATGTAACAATACTACATGGGATTGATTGTAAGAGTTGTACTTTATGTTAAGCTAGAAAAGGTAAGCATGTTGGCAAAATGTGAAATTATGTTAGTTCATATCTAGATCTAATTTTGTATCCTTTATGATTTTTTAAAATATAGTACACATGATTAAAATGTGGATGTTGTTACTAAGATATCTCTTACACCTGTCTAGTTTCAGAAGAGTTATCTCTCTTAAATGAAATGGAGTACGTAATTTTGTGCTTGTCAAATTAACAATCTAAAATTGTTATCTGACACAAATCATTAGCATTGAGGTCTATCAAACATAATTGGTTCCGTGATACCTATAAGGAAGAACAGCCTCACATTGCATCCATAGAAACACATATATGTGGGCAGCATTTATGAGGTGTACTAGTTTGATGTAGGAACATAATTGGATGTTGAATAATTTCGGTCAAATATTGACACCTGCTGAAGCCCAAGTATAATCTACTAGTGAGTTTAAAATTATTTCTGTCAAGCTGTTCTTGAGACATTTCCATATTAGATATATTTTTTTAGAAGTGATAACCAATTTTTAACATTGACCACTTATTCCTTTCAAGTCCAGACTGTTATTCAAACTTAGCATGCCAATGCAACAGTAGAAACCGGCATTGTCTCGTATATGCATGGTTATGGAAGGCTGCTCTCTACATGCCGGCATTGTAGAGACCATTAACTATGTGATATACTCCAGCCGCCTCAGAACAAAATTACATCACTTTCGATGTCTCCACTACATATATAATCTTTTAGTTTACATTCTCACCTTGTCAGTAATATTTCTTTGAGTAATTTCATTACATTGAAGTATATACAATTGTTCATATATTCATCTATATTACATAGATAATATATTGGAGGAAATAAATATACCACACCTAATGTATATAAATACGTTACCTTCATTACACCAAACAAACAAAAATAAAACCTCGATTTTTCAGTGAATGTATGTGATATTCAATATAAGATTTGTGAGATATTGTATTAGGCATCGGTCTTGACGCACATGTAAGTTGAAGTAATTGTATGATTTCTCACAGTAAAGTGTACAATTTAAATACTAATAAAGTATATTTTATTTGGGTAAGTTTTGTCTGCCTAACTGAAGTTCATTATTGTTGCTTCCTTATGTGGAAGAAAGGATACATTATTATATGCATCTATATTATCTACATTATTCACCATTTAATATTAGATGGGAATGAACACCAATTAATATGAAAGTGTCAAGCTTGTAAGTGATGTTATTGTACAGGTGTATGTGAACGGTCCTTAGCGCAACCTATGAAACACTCTAAATCATATTTTGGTATCTTTGATGATTTTTAAAAATGATGTACACTTGGCTTACAATGTGTCTGTTTTGACTAGATAACCTTCACAAATGTCTAGTTCCAGCAGGTATCTATCTTAAATGCAATGGATTACCTGGCTTTGTCTTTCTCAAATTGACAGTCTAAAACAGTTATATGTGACGGTGTTTGACATGCATGCTGAGGTAGGATACAAAGCATGTTGTTTCAAGAAAACATTAGCATTGAGGTCAATGGACAAAACATTTGGTAGAGTGATACCAGCTAGGTATTACACGTGTTCTTCGAGGTATGACAGTCTTAGGGGCCAGTATAGCACTGATACAAATTATCCGGCTTTGGCTTTTCACCAGACTCACCATTCATAAGCTAATATATGTAGCCGCTAAGAAGAACGTTAAAAACATAGTCCATGTAGCCAAATTATCCCACTACAGTACTAAGACCACGGCGAGTTGCAGATACAAAGACCAATTGAAGATAACTAACACATTAATGATAATGAGCAAATATACAAAACTTCAAACTACCTTTGCCCCAGTAGACCTGCCTGGCCGGTTTGCAAATTTCCTCCGTGACAAAGTACAAACCATTAGATTTGCTTGGCAACACAGTTTCAATTGACTCGTCGTATCTAAAAATTTAAGGTACAGCATTTAAGCAACAACCGATAACATCGATTGATCCTAGATCCATGGATTTAGTATGGTGATGCAGATTGCACCAAAGTCATGTCAGCTTGATCTCATTCCAAAATCACTGCTGTTTGAGTGCTTGGATCTCTCTCTCTCTCTCTCTCTCTCTCTCTCTCTCTCTCTCTCTCTCTCTCTATATATATATATATATATATATATATATATATATATATATATATTGCATACGTACGGTGGAATTGACTGTCTTCCTATTTCATACTTTTGTTGCATTAAGAAGTTATATTGTATGCACCAGCTATCGTAATGTTACAAATGTTCTTTTATTTATGTACGTAGCTACATAAAATCCTGCTTTTGAAGTTTCCGCAAAGTCGTAAATGACTGACGTTGCATCAGATTTTAGTTGGCTTCTTATTTACCATATGCCACTTGATTTTGTTTTGAAAACGGTGTACAAGTCGTAATACAATGTTGTATTCATTAATTTTATTTAACTTTCCTTGCATTAAAGATACAAGTTTTAAAAATACAATTATTTCATAGATTTCGTCCCACTATTTTGGTTCAATATTAATCCACGTGACCGGATGTAAAATTGCAAACAGTATTATTTTAAAAAATGACACTGCTTGTAAGAAAAGGTCCTACAAATCAATAATAAACAAATACTCACAAATATTCATCTTTGTTTTTTTTTATCGGTCACTCCTTCATTCTTAGTATCAAATTATACTCATTTTTCACCTGAAGTACGTTTATGTAATATACGTATGCAAACACATTCATTCGAGGATATACATACCCAATACACCAGATGAAATGTGATAGACACACATACAGAAAGACAGACAGATAGGTGAGAACCACAAATGTCCTTTACATGCATAGTGGGTCTGATATATATATTTCTCCACATTATATACTCTAAAATTTTCAACCCTTCCAGAAAATAAAATTAGAATAATCATCAAGGAGACTCGTACGTGCGCCTGTCTGTTCAAGCACGGACGACATTTGTGCATTTTGAAAGAAACTCAAGTTATTTCATTTAAAATATAATTAACAATAATATAAATGCAACAGTCTAAATCAATAATAAAAGAACTTTAAAAAGTTTCAACTTTTTTGTTGTCGTTCAACATAAATTCACTGCTATGATTAAAACTGTAAAAATAATAAACATCCTTTCAATACTCTTCAAGCGAGATAAATTTCAAGAACTTTTTACGCAGCGGTACACTTTTGCACAATCAAATAACACAAACTAGTACATAATGTAGTAATGGAAAGATAATCAAGATCTGAAACGGGCAGAAAACATTTATTTAAATGCTTGCTGCAGCGCAAGTTAGTGACAAAAAAAGATGTAACAACAATTTATCAACTATTGATAGAATTGCATTTTAAAATAGTGAGATATCGATCCTGTTTGCAAAATGTGAGCGGTTTGTCAAATTTTCTTGATCTATGTCTGCCATCTCTAATTATTGAACTATCCGGAAGTGAGCTGCACCGATACTCCCTCTGGTGAACTAGTAACCGTGAAACCCCCTATAGAAAGAATTCCCTAATGTGAGCGGTTTGTCAAATTTTCTTGATCTATGTCTGCCATCTCTAATTATTGAACTATCCGGAAGTGAGCTGCACCGATACTCCCTCTGGTGAACTAGTAACCGTGAAACCCCCTATAGAAAGAATTCCCTAATATTTGTATCATTTATTTTATTTTATGTCCTAAACAGAGAAAATATTATAAACCAAGAAAAAGAATATTAAAAGTTGTACACAGTAGTATTTTATATATTTGCTTGACAGAAATGTCGCTGATAGTATCATCTCAATGGCTGTTCCATCATGTTTAATATTCGTCTTGTCACTAGTCAACTATGAATGTGGCCATTATTCCATAGTGGTCCGATGTGTGGTATTTTGTCCTATTCAACGTTACTGTACGGTCATCGTATACTCTCTGAAAGTATGATTGTATAATATATTTCTATGATATTCGTCTTTCCGATGCTATTTATTTGGCTTTTTTTAACAATGTGTCGCGTTGTAAAAATGTATATATATATATATATATATATATATATATATATATATATATGAGTGTCATTAATGAGCATTCTGTTGGACATACCCTCTAATAATAGTGCATATTTAAAAAATGAAACTCTTGACGAGAATGTGACCACACCCTATTATTAGTTCCGACGTATAACCGTACACAAAATATTTTTAACGAGCAGAAGGCGCCTTGTGATTAGAAGCTCAAGTATTGAATTGTCACATTGGTTGTTATGATATGACACGTTTCCAACACCGAGATTGAATACCCAAGATACTATCTAGTACTGATATATACTTATGTAACGCTGAATTAACTAACCTTTTACGAGCCGAAGCTCTAACAAAACGAAACAAAGCAGAATGAAGATAACAAACATCGAAAATTTAGCAAATAATTTATGTTCTTAGAATATCAAGTGAACAATGAGGAAAATGATTTTAAGGTTTTACGAATCAAATCCAAACATAATTAAAGAACTAAAATAGATGTACTAGTAATACAATGTACTGAATGAATCTAAGTTCGACTACCGATGAAAACTCAAAGAAATCACGACGACGGCTGCTGCAACCTGCAATGTACTGTCGTGTCAACTGTTTTTTATTGAATCACAAATAATATTATTTCCGTTTGGAATTCAATATGACTGGTAATAAATATTTTAATAATACATGTATTTCCAGGAAAAGAAATGACTTGAAATTCAATAAAAAGATTTCAGCTCAAACTGGTCGCAACATATGTCTGGAGCCTAACTGGCAATCCTTTTTGATAATATGAGTTATAAGACTAACCAAACGCCCAACAGATTCCCGGATGGGAGTCAAGAGGTCATCTTTTTAAAGTGAGTGTAAATATGTTATATTTAAAAATATCACGATGGACTTAATTTAATAATTTTATTCTGTCAAAGAATAAAAGGAATTAAAAACAATTTCTTACCAAAACTGTCACTGGTTCTAATACAAGGTCAGAAACTAAATGCAGTATTTATGGTAGTTGTTTATTATCAATGAAAAAAGAAATCCAGGTCAAAGAGAACTGAACTTACTTCGAACAACAATCCAATAAAAACAATATCACAAAAAATAGAATGTAATAAAATTAAAAAGTTGATAACTAACAAACAACTGTCATTTTACAATTACATATATATAACAGATCTCTAACGATTTGAAAATTCTAAAGTGATTGAATGACATTGAATTTAAAAGTCCAATGTGACAGATTATCAGCGATTTTAAACTTTTAAAGTGATATAATAGCAATAGAAGTTAGAATAATGTTACGTATATTTGATTTAAGTCATTTATTTTTATTTTGATTGTTTGTTTGTCAGATTCAAATTTGACATTTTAAGTTTAAGATTTATTCATTGGGAGTTCTTTTTGGTTTTAAAAGTTGTATGACTTGTACTTTACAAATAAACACCAGATGTTGAACTCATTTCTGATCTGGCTTCAGAGTTGTAAACAAGCTTTTAAAATGATTGGTTGATTCCAAGGACATTATGAAGCTTTGTTATAAACATCTTTCTATTTTTAGTTCTTGAGAGTAAAAATAACTGATTCTCATCTAGGCCACTAGTGGATTATATTTTGAATTATTTTTGGATTAATTTTAGAATTGATTCTTAAAACCGTAAGTTTATTTTTTCTTTTCTGGAAAATATTTGTGCTCAATAAATTGTTTATTAAATTCTTACATGCTTGTTACTTTCACTCTTTCTATGTTACTGTTTATTCGAGCCTAAGCACGCAACAATCGATAAATGTATATCATGATATAAATATCAGTATTAATCAGATAATCACGAATAGCTGTATAAATATAAAAATTTCAGATACCTTCATTTCTTTAAGGGTGAAACCCCTAAAAAAGATATGGTCAAGGATCAAGTTACAGTTCACATTAGTCCATGTGTTGTCCATACAATAGGTACAGTTATTAAGGATGGTGTGTCGAAGGTTGTTATTAGGGTTGGTTAACAGTTTATATGACTCTGAAAAATTATGAAAATTAATTATGACATTAGGAATTAAGCATTCAACATAACATATAAATAGTCCAGCTTAACATGTCAGTGTGTTCGATTCCGTGTTGTGCCTATTTAAGTAGTAATGTTTTCAACAGGGATCAGAAATTGTGAAAACATACAAAAGTGTAAAGTCAAAACTCCATGAAACCATTAAGACCTTATGGCTTCGGAACACTGTACTCTTGTAATAGCTACTTAGCTAGCCCGAAAAAAAACAACTGTATCTAACTATCTCTGTTTTAGCTGCTTTGCTATCTGAGAATAGTAACGACTTACATTGATTATATTCGCAAGTTAAGAATTAGGGCTGGTTTATACTCTATAATGCCTCTGACAAAATATGAAAATGAATTATGTCATTAGTAAATAACCATTGCAACATAGAAGTTTAGTGTGTAAAATTCCAGTTTGTACTTACTTTAGAACTGAAATTTACAGCAGGGTTCATGGCTTCTTATTAGGTCAAAAGTGTTGTCAAAGCTCATTGCAGCCTTTAACGATGTATCGCTTAAGCGTGCTATACTACGGTATTTTAGCAAGACGGATGGTTATAGCTGTAACTACATCAATCTATCTAACTACTGACTGATAATGGTAGTGATTTACCTGGATTTTCTTCACAAACATTCTTGTCAAGTAGTTGAGGACTAGTATTGAAGTCTCCCAAAAGAATTAGTGGGTTTATATTCATGGAAATGTTCAGGATATTGCGAACCTCTGCAACGTTCTGAGTGACATAGCTGCCATACGGGAGGGAAACTACAAAATATACAAATAAGACGTTCAACAGCCTCAATATCGCGATTTCCTAGTGTTCCCTTGACTCCAAATATGACAAATGGAATAGTTGTGCCAACAACTTCATAATAGTCATAAGCTAAATTTAGGATGATTGTGTCTTTATGACATCCATAAAAGCTGCAAATACTAGAAACTTTATAAGTTTTAACTCAATAATACTCTATATCTTCTTTGCGTTGACTCAAAGTTCAAAAAGCTTTGTCAGCACCGCAGAAGGTGCGATGTAAATACCTGATAAGAATCCTGATCATACCCCAATGTTTCGAGTAGTTTTCTGTTACACAACACCAGCAATCGTTAATATTACAACGTTTGAAAATATACTCAAGCACACACGTACGAACATTAACAATCTAATGTTATCTGTTTGTTTTTTAAAATGCCTAGGAACATAAATAATCGAATTTAGGAGACTATGTTCCTACGCGATAAGGTGTCTGTATTTCTCCATCCTGCAATAAAATCAGTCGTTTTGGTTTAGGTCTAAACGTTACGCTTATCACAACCGTTTCATTAATTAAGCTAACTCTTAGAGAAAGATCAAACAGACTATGATTTCTAAACTTTATATCTCACTTTTATTTAGTATTTGATCTCTTTTTACAAGTATTTGATTTACCTTCTGGATAGAGGTCTTTCAAAAACCTTGCAGCTAGATGCGTACATATGACGGTACCTACTGTGTCAATCTGAAATAGTTCAAATAGTTCGTACATTTAATACTATGCTCCAAATGCATCGTACGCAACGCAGTTAACATGGTCAAAGCCAAAAAAACTAGTAAGTAGTCCTTACATTTCCTGTCATGCTCTTAATGACTCATATAAACATTTATTAAATATAACGAGTATTAAATTAAACTGGAAATGCATAACAAAATTATTACACCAGGAGAGAAAGTATAAACATAAATGTATCAATGAATCGGATTTATATCGTAATAGATTTCATGTTATTCTTCACATCAACAGTTAAAGAATAGAATTCCAGAAACATAAATGTATACGAGCTAAACGGTCATGACAACATCGTCAAGTACTAGAGTTTAGATATGACATCAGCTAATAGCAGAATGTATTGGCGTGAAAGAAAGCAAAATACAACACATACATAAAAATATTAGCACCAAACAAATAGACATTTTCATGTATACAATTTGCTTACATATGATGTAAGATATCCTTGTTTTGCTACCTCCACAACATGCGGATGATGCTCCACAACTTGTGTTTTGGACATCCGATTCTTGCTTAATAGGAGGAGGCCAGCCGCATTTATTTTTGTATCAGTTTTCATGCACCTTAGGAAAAAAAGTAAAAGCGTTTCAATGTATAGCTACAAATATATTTGTACGTTATGGAGCTGATTATACGATGGCCTCAAATGTTTCACTGGTCTCAAACGTTTGTGTTAGTCCATTGACTCACCTCGTGTGTTATAAATGTTTTAGTAACTATGCATCCTTGTTTGGATTGGTAGGTATATATCATTGTATTCTAGTGGATAATATTAATGTTGTATAGCTATCCATGAACAAAAACTAGTCTACACTTGCATCTACTTCATATTACCAACATTAAATCGGTCGTCGCATTAACCACTCAACGACGTGCTCTGCCATCTGAATTTGACATTTGTACTAAATTAACATATCATACGCTAACATAACTTTTTACATGCCTTTTTGTAACATTTGAGACTGGTTTGCTCTTTCAGCAAATGTTTTACACATTTACTTAACAAGATGAATGGCAGACATATATTTCTACGATATATCTTTAATCATGCACTAATAGAACAAATATTAGATTAACGAAAAATAAAATCAGCATGGTGACAAAATTAAAATAAATAAAATAAATGGAATTATTAGCCAGCTTAAAATGTATATTTTGGCAAAGCATATCTTTCACAATCCATCTTATGACATACTAAATGGTAAAGAATAAACGAAATAAATTGTCAGATTCTGAGTATGCGTACATAAATTGTTTCAAACACTATGGAAAAATCTAGCCACACCAAAGAATAGAATGTATTTAAATGAACATGAAGGAATTTTAAAGGAATTCAGCATTGCGTCGGTCACGACGTATATACAAGTCAGCAACGTAATATGTTTCAGTATTTAAAACGTACCCATATAACTACTCCGACCGACAAAGTATCGTTATACCCCTGCAACTTACAAACAAACCAGCCATTATATATTTTGAACAGTACAGTCGCGTTATGCCACGAATCTCATCAAAGCATTATTTTGAAATGTCAAAACGGTTAATATTTAATGACAACCAAATCTTTCATTGTGTTTAATATTTGATTTTTACAAGACCTCGAACTCACATTAATTAGGACATTTGTATTACTATTAGTTTTAATGTTTAATTTCTTAATGATTCTAAAATCAATTTGCGGATTTGATTCTCAAAACCATAAGTGCATTATTTCAGCTTTTCCTTGCTTGTCTAAGGACATACATTATTTGATAAAGATTTTTTTTTCACTTTTCTTTGTTATTGTTTAGGGAGCCTAAACATGTAGCTGTATTAGGGATCCCGTTACTAAAACCAAGATCGAGAAATACAATTCGCCGTCAAAGATCAAAACACCAAAAATTCAATTATGTTCATGTTGGCGAATCATGTATTTCAATTTAGCAGGTCCATCGTTTGGGTCTAACCCAAAAACACGTAACCTTTTTAAAGGCCGAGAAAAACAACACAGACCATGATATGGCTACGACGCCTAATATATATGACCGCACCGATATCATTAGAACCGATCGAAAATTGTAAACACAAATATTGTCATGGTTCACGAACACTTCTTCCACTGGAGTCAATTCAAATGACATTATCACGGCCGGATAAGTCTACAATACAAGTAAAATGATAATGATAATAATAATGAGGACTTTGTTTTGCCCCTAATCTTTCGCAGCTCTAAGCGCTTTACACCATCAATAATGATATGACTACACTACAGAACAACAAATGACAAAACATAGAAATTGGAAAACATAACAAGCATGCTGAAAACATATAAGATACAAAACATGATTAGGTCGTTATGTTTGTCCCTGCAGTCGAAACAGGTGAGTCTTAAGAGCAATCTTAAAAGGGACAACTGTGCCTTTGTGTCTTATTTCAATGGGCAATTCGTTTCACTTCGCCGGGCCCTGGTGTGCAAACGACGTTGTCCATATGACTTTGCTTTCACCTTGGGAACAATGAGTATACGATTATCAGAAGAAGAGCGGAACGATCTAGCTGGTGTACACACATGTGTGAGGCTGGATAGTTATGTTGGACTGGAGTCTGTGATTGAAACACAGCACAGAGAACAAATTTTGTGATTGATTCTGTATCGAATTGATAGCCAGTGTAGGGTACAGAGCAGTGGTGAGGTGTGCTCTGATCGAGGTACTCTATAGATGATCCGTGCAGCTGTGTTTTGAACTTTTTGAAGTTTCTGGAGTAAATATTGTGATGAACCAGACAGAATTGAGTTACAATAGTCCAGTCTTGAAAGTACTAATGAACACACAAGTGTTTTAGTGGCATCAGCAGAAAGATATTTACGAATGGAACTGATGCGTCTCAATTCAAGATATGCTGCCTTGCATATGTTCATGACATGTTGGTGCAATGTGAGAGTATTGTCTAGGTTCCGTACTGACTGTGAGAATTTAATGTTGGTGATGCTGATATTTATTGTCTGAGGTAAAGGATGTGAATGAGAAGGTCTTTGTGTTGTGATAGAATAGCCTCAGTTTTATCATCATTCATCTGCAGCTTGTTACATGTCATCCATGATTTCACATCAGAAATGCACTTCTCTACTTCTTGGGTGCCAAGACTTGTATATTTGGGTGTAATCAGCGTACAATTGGTGTGACACTGGGTGACGATCTATGACACTTGAGAGCGGCTGAGTATACAGAATGAAGAGAACAGGTCCACGAACAGATCCCTGTGGAACACCACAACATACGGCAACTGGGCTGGAGTGTATTCCATTTGCAGATATAATTAGTGTCCTGTTGACTAAGTAGGACTTGAACCAATGTAAGGCTATATTCTGAATGCAAAATACATGCTGGAGACGGTGAAGTAATATATCATGGTCTATTGTCTCAAATGATGTAGATACATCCAGGAGATTAAGGACAGTAATCTTTCCAATATCCAAAGCAGAGAGAATGTCACTAAATACTTTCAGAAGAGTAGTTTCCGTACTGTGGCAAGGGCGATATGCAGACTGTACATTGCTCAAAAGACTGTTTGAATTCAAGTGAGATACAAGTTGAGTTAGAACGACCTTTTCTAACATTTTTATTTGAATCGGAGATAAGAAACTGGGCGGTAGTTCTTTAAATCGTTATGGTCCAGTGTTGGTTTCTTCTACAGTGGCTTTACGATGGCAGTTTTAAAAAATGATGGGAACTCTCCTGATGAGAGGGAGATATTAATAACATCAGTTAATGAAGGCGATATTGGGTCTAATCACTCAAGCAGGAGTGATGTCGGAATTGGATCAAGTGCACTTTTCATCACGATTGTCCGTACTAAATCAATAGAAACAGGTTCAAAAGCTCCTGATGGTTGTCGCTGAAATTCTGCATCATAACTGAATGGTGACGAATCAGTTGAAATTGTGCTGTCAAGCGAATCTCTAATGATTTGTACTTTGTCATCGAAAAAATTTGCAAATTGGTCTGGAAGGTTCAGTGGAGCGACGGTTGTTGGAAGTGGTGTACATTTGTTCCTTGACATTAGTTTGTTAGTTATCTCGAAGAGCTCTTTGCAGCTGGAACTCTCCGTGATCTTAGTACTGTAGTGGGATGATTTGGCTAAATGGATTATGTTTGTGACGTTCTTCTTAGCGGCTTTGTAGATTTGATTATGAATTGTGAGTCTGGTGGAAAGCCAAAGCCTCTCTGCTTTTCGGCAATATCTTTTAGCAGTGCAAAGCTGGTCCCTAACACTGCTATACCATGGAGAACACTTTTTTTGATACTCTGCAATTGGTGTCTGGGGCATGATTTTCAAGTAATGAACGCAGGCAGTTATCAAGTTGTTACACTGTTGGATGTAAGAAAGTTGTTAGGTTTTCTTGGATGTCATGCATGAATTTGGTTCTATTTATCATAAGGAGGTTTTTCTTAGTAGCAAATAGAGGTGTAGGGTTAGGGACTGATACTTCGAGATGGCATACAATGCAGAGGTGATCCGATGCACGTTCGTGGGATACAAGAGTGGGTTGCAGAATATTATCATCAGGTCTATAAAAAACAGTCTAAAATGTGACCAAGCTAAAGGGTAGGTTGGTTAACTGACTGTTAATCCCTAACCTAGAATAGCAGCCTGCTTCCCTCGTCATGTTTGCATGGGTTCAGAAGGGTTTTCATCCTTTGGCTATTTCGACTATTATTGGTTTTAATATACTACGAACTGTCATTTGTATATTAATCGAATATCCATTATTCTGGTTATGGCTAGGCAAAAATTAATTTACATATATCTTTGGATGCATAGAAGAATGTCATTTCTCTCTCTCTCTCTCTCTCTCTCTCTCTATATATATATATATATATATATATATATATATATATATATATATATATATATATATATATATATATATATATATATATATATATATATTACGTATATTTGATTTAAATCATTTAATGTTAATTGTCAGATCCAAATTTGTCATTTTGGGTTTAAATTTCATTATTGGGAGATATCTATTCTGGAAAATTCAGGTTGATCTAGACTCTATTGTAAACAACGGCGGTTGACCTCAATTCTGACACTGCTTCAGAGAGTGTCAACAGGCCTTCAAAACGATTGGCTAAAATCCAAGGACATCTTTTTATTTTTAGTTCTTAGTATTTTGTTCTTTTTATTTTACGTTCTTTCTGTGACATTCTGGAAAATCACGTGATCCCTTGTTTACGTATAAACAGATATATAAATATATTGTTTGGAAGAGAACAATTGAGTAGAAATCTCTGGGCTTTAAGGTAATAGTTGTGTTTTGAGTTATATTGGAATTTGTGTCAATTCGTTGAAGCAAGAGGAATTATTTTATTTACTTGGAGGAGAACATGTGCTCATAGGTTGTTCATTTGGATTATCATAAAAACAAGAACTGACTAAATGACGTGACATCGTCAGCCATTTTGAATTACATCGTCAAGATTCGAACCTGGAACTATTAGAACATTTATTTATCAGGACTCTTGCAATTTCATTAGTGGATTATGTTTGTGAATTCTATATTGGATTAACGTCGGATTTGATTCTCAAAAACCGTAAGTTTATTTATTTTATGAAAATAATTGTACTTAATAAATTCATTGTTAAATTTTACAAGCTTGTTAGTTTTTACTCTTTCTGTGTTGCTGCTTACTCGAGCCTTAGCACGTAACATAGAAATTGGTTGCTATCGGCCGGATTGAGATTGAGATTGAAATGAATTGGAATTTAAATTTGAATTTCCCCTAGTTTTTGAAAATTTTAAATCTTTAGTGAGACTGTTAGGTTTGTATTAAAATGACATCTAAAGTAGAAATATTTCTTTCTAATCCTACCCAGGAGAAATTTGATCTTTTCAAAAAAGATGAGTTGATTCAAAATGCCTGAAAATTTGATTTTTCTGAAGTCAAGGCTTCTTTAACGAAACAAGATATCAAATAGATTTTGTTTCAGTATTTGGTGGAAAAGGATGTGTTGGAACAAAGTGTTTTGCTTTCGGTCAGTAAGTCTGCATCAGACTCTGACATAAAACTAAAGGAATTAGAATTAAAATTATTAAAGATGGAATTAGAGTTCAAGAAGCTGGAATTACAGAAAGAGCAGATGCGGATTGATAGAGAGAAAGAGGAGAAAGAGAGACAATTACAATGTGAACGAGAGGAGAAAGCAAGGCAAATTGAATTACAAAATGAGCAGATGCGGATTAATAGAGAGAGAGGACTAAGAAAGGCAAATTGATTACAAAAAGAGCAGATGCAGATTGAAAAAGAGGAGAGAGAAAGACAGGAAAGTGAGAAAGAAAGACAATTACAATATGAAAAAGAGGAGAGAGAGACAGGAAAGGGAGTAAGAAAGGCAAATTGAATTACAAAAAGAGCAGATGCGGATTGAGAGAGAGAGAGAGAGAGAGAGAGAGAGAGAGAGAGAGAGAGAGAGAAGAAAGGGAATATCAAATTAAAATGAAAGAATTAGAGCTGGCAAGTGAAAATCACCATCATACCTCAAATCCAAATTTAAATTTTGATTTAGCAAGGAATGTTAGATTAGTGCCCCCTTTCAAAGAAAAAGAAGTAGACAAATATTTCAGTCTTTTTAAAAAAGTTGCAGAAAATTTAAATTGGCCAAGAGAGAATTGGACCAGTTATTACAATGTGTACTTACTGGTAAGGCTAGTGAGATTTACACTTCAATGTCTGTTCAGCTATGCGTTGACTATGATGTGGTTAAAGAATGCATTGTAAGGGTTTATGAGTTAGTCCCTGAAGCTTATAGGCAAAAAATCAGGAATTACAGAAAAGAAGCTGGACAAACTCATGTCTAATTTGCTAGATAAAAAGAGCAGTTGTTTGATAGATGGTGCTTAGCCAAGAAAGTCGAGCAAGATTATCAAAATCTCAAGCAAATTATATTAATTGAAGAGTTAAAAACTGTGTCCATGGTGATGTTAAAACTTATCTTGATGAGCATAAAATTAAAACCTTGGAAAATGCTGCTCGAGCTGCTGACGAATATTCTTTGAAACATAAAGTTTCTTTTGTTAACAAGACTTCTACTCAACAATCTACTGGCAGAAAAGTATTTGCGCCTAATTCAAGCCATTTTAAAACTCAAACTAACACAACTTTCAAAAATCAAACTTCAAAAACGTTTGATTCTAGATCCTTGTCTCTTCCGACGAGTACCTTTTGCGAGAAAAAAGGACACGCTGCTTCTGATTGCTACAAATTAAAAAATAGGCATCAGAATCAAGACAGACCTGTTTCAAATGCTTTTATTTCCAAGAGGTCAAGGTCAGTCACGTATTGAAAGCAATACATTTGTTGGGTCTAATAAATCCCAGTCTGATTTTAATATGGAGAATTATGAACCATTGATATCGAAGGGTTCTATATCACTCTTGGGTGATTCAGCCAATCCCACCCCTATTAACATTTAAGGGACACAGGAGCTTCTCAGAGTATTTTATTGTCAGGTACTTTGCTTTTTTCTGAGAAGTCTTCTTCTAATGAAAATGTTCTTATTAAGGGAGTAGAGTGCGGCTTTGTTAATGTTCCTCTCCATTGTGCATATTTGTCATCAGACGTAGTGTCAGGACCTGTGACAATCGGAACAGTCTTGGTTTTACCCGTTGAGGGCATCCATTTATTGCAAGGCAACGACTTAGCTGGGGACAAGATTGTGGTTAATTCACTTGTAACTGACAAGCCTAATTTGGATCATAAAGTTGATCCAATTGAAAAAGAATTAACTGATATATTTCAATCTTGTACAGTTACCAGAGCTATGGCAAAGAAAGCTCCTGAGAATGAAGTTGAAAAAGACAGTATTCCCTTAGCTGACACATATGTGGGTCAGGCTTATGTTGATGAGGTCAGTATTCCCTTAGCTGACATATGCGTGTGTAAAGCTTATGTTGATGAAGCCAGTATTCCTTCAGCTGACACTTTTCAGGTTTTTGATGAGGTCACTTGTACTCTTTGTTTAGATCATTCCGAACGTAGCCATATAACTACTTCTCCGACCGACGAAGTATCGTTATACCCTGCAACTTACAAACAAACCAGCCATCAGCTATTCTGACCAGTACAGTCGCGTTATGCCAAGACTCTCATCAATGCATTATTTTGAAATGTCAAAATGGTTAATATTGAATGAAAAGCAAATACACATATAATGTTGAATGTTGAACGCAGAATGTATTTACCAATTGTTTGGTATATAAAGACAAATAATCTTAAGGCAAATGTTACTTACATGTTCATTACAGCTGTAAAATCTGAGTACAGGAAGAAACACGACAAGCATTCTTGTGGCATGCTAAACATATACAATGCACATTCTGTTATTAAGCACCTAATGCCTTCAACGATACCATCTTCATTGCTCGTGTTAAAACTTGAGCATTTGTTTCGAATGCATTGAAGGAATGCGAAAAAGTTTTTGTCTTGGCACAGAGGTCCATTGGTAGTCTTGTTGACCAAAGTGCGACGGAAGCTGACTGATTCGGGGAATTTGTTTCGAAGGTTCGTCTTCAGCCAATCGACGTCAGAGCTATCATACACCTGCAATACATATTAAATAAGTCTTTTTTATATAAGACAACAAAGCTCAGAAACGAAAACAAAACCTCAGCTCAAAAAGAGAAAGAATGGTAAGAAATAAGATAAGGCATCAATCACAGTCTACTTTGGCACAAAGTTTGGAAACGTTATGGGGACATAAACAAAGGTTACAAAGATGCCTCATACATAAGACCTCCCTCAGAAGACAATCACTTATATACCAACCTACACACAAATACACATCCGGTGACACGACCTATATATACCTTATTTACATGTTGTCACTGCAAGTAAAATGATTCCAAAAGAATAAAACCAAACACACAAAACAGTGTAAAACGTTTATATGTATATGAATCAGTATTAAAAACATCAGTATATTCAAATGATAGTTATTGACACTTTACAGCCGTATATAAATCTAGTAAATAATGCTCGTTCTTATTGCATCTCAATTTTTGAGAAATAGTTACCAATAGCGAAATAGAGACAGGAAACATACATACAAATGGACGGTATAATAGGTCTGTAAACGTACCGCGTAATCGCGATGTCAACGAATCCATTTTGAAGTCGAATAATACTAACATGTAACAATTAGAGACCCGGTCGGCAAACTACAAAATGCGTGTATTTTGTTACATATATCTGATTTAATTTATATTTGATTTAATTTTATTTTTGTTTCTTGGGTTTTGTTTTAGTTTTTAGTACATTACATGCAATTGCAATGTGGTCTTATATACTTCATTTGGCATCTTTCAGAAACTTCAGCTTGACATGTTTTCATAAACATCTAAATATTGAAACAAGTTTCTTTTCTGATTTAGATCTCGAACTCGATTCAGAAATCACTGAGGGAAATAAACAACTTTCTTTGTTTCATTTTATTATCCAAGAAAAATGATTGATTTTGTCAAAGTGATACATGGGTGCGTGACTTTAGATATGTAACAGTCTATGTTTCGCGATTCTGAGTTTTCGGAAATTGCGCAGTAGTTAGATTTAATTGTGATGTTTTGCGATATAATTGTGAGTTGAGACAAAAGCACGTCTAGGGTTTCTTTCTATTGCTACCAGTTTTTGATTTTGATTTTTTTTTCTTCAAATTTTTTGGATTCTAGGAGATTAGTTTAGCATGGAAATACTTGTGATCCGGTTTAATTATTGGACAAAAACATTATTCAAAGCTTATACGGAAATCAAACAGTTTTTTTCTATGGTTCAACAGACAACTATTGACAATTCAGTGCAATACAATCTACAAAATCTGTCATTGTGTTTAATTTTTGGATTTTTATAAGGGCTCGAACTCACATTAATTAGAACATTTTTATTACTATTAGTTTTAATGTTTAATTACTTAAATCATTTTGCGGATTTGATCTCAAAACCAAAAGTTCAATATTTCAGATTTTCCTTGCTTGTCTAAGGACATACATTATTTGATAAAGATTTTCTTTTCACTTTTTCTTTGTTATTGTTTAGGGAGCCTAAACATGTAGCTGTATTAGGGATCCCGTTACTGAAACCAAGATCGTGAAATACAATTATAATTCGCCGTCAAAGATCAAAACACCAAAAATTCAATTATGTTCATGTTGGCGAATCATGTATTTCAATTTAGCAGGTCCATCGTTTGGGTCTAACCCACAAACACGTAACATTTTTAAAGGCCGAGAGAAACAACACAGACCATGATATGGCTACGACGCCTAATATATATGACCGCACCGATATCATTAGAACCGATCGAAAATTGTAAACACAAATATTGTCATGGTTCACGAACACTTCTTCCACTGGAGTCAATTCAAATGACATTATCACGGCCGGATAAGCCTACAATACAAGTAAAATGATAATAATAATAATAATAATGAGGACTTTGTTTTGCGCCTAATCTTTCGCAGCTATTAGCGCTTTACACCATCAATAATGATATGACTACACTACAGGACAACAACTGACAAAAACAATGAAATTGGAAAACATAACAAGCATGCTGAAAACATATAAGATACAAAACATGATTAGGTCGTAATGTTTGTCCCTGCAGTCGAAACAGGTGAGTCTTAAGAGCAATCTTAAAAGCGACCACTGTGTCTTTGTGTCTTATTTCAATGGGCAATTCGTTTCACTTCGCCGGGCCCTGGTGTGCAAACGAACGTTGTCCATATGACATTGCTTTCACTTTGGGAACAATGAGTATGTCACAGAATTAGGCAAAAATTGAATTTATTTCTTCTTGAATTACAAACTAATTTCACCATTTTTGTTGTTTCGTCGTACATGCGTTACCTGGGATAAATAAGTGTTTTTTTTTTTCAAGGTAAGCGAAGTGTAACGATTTGCATGTGCCTGACTACGAATCACTTGAAGTCAGGAACATTAGAATCACGGGGTGCACGGGAATTTTGCCGTGAATTCTGCTCACCTATTTGAGGATATATAAGACAGAATAATTCTAATTAAATTACGAGTCCAGAAGTATCTTATCACAGAAGAGATAGCTCGTCATTCTTTCTCCAGCCAAAGGGGTGAGTGTTAAATTTATATTTCGTTTTATTGTGAATTTTATTGAGTTTATCATTTCATGTAATGATGCCTTTATTACAATGCAGATTTAAAACGTAGAATATTTGGAATTACTAGTCACTATTAGACTTTAAATGCAATAGCGTAATCTAAGTGTTAGATTGTTTTAGAAACAACTATTATTAGTTTGGTTTCTTTATTGTAGCTGATTTGTAGCTGAACGTCTCTGATGTGTAGCTGAACGTCTCTGATTTGTAGCGCAACGTCTCTGATTTGTAGCTGAACGTCTATGATTTGTAGCGGAACGTCTCTGATTTGTAGCTAAACGTCTCTGATTTGTAGCTAAACGTCTCTGATTTGTAGCGGAATGTCTCTGATTTGTAGCTGAACGTCTCTGATTTGTAGCGGAACGTCTCTGATTTGTAGCTGAACGTCTCTGATTTGTAGCGGAACGTCTCTGATGTGTAGCTGAACGTCTCTGATTTGTAGCGCAACGTCTCTGATTTGTAGCTGAACGTCTATGATTTGTAGCGGAACGTCTCTGATTTGTAGCTAAACGTCTCTGATTTGTAGCTAAACGTCTCTGATTTGTAGCGGAATGTCTCTGATTTGTAGCTGAACGTCTCTGATTTGTAGCGGAACGTCTCTGATTTGTAGCTGAACGTCTCTGATTTGTAGCGGAACGTCTCTGAATGTCCCTGAATTGTAGCTGAATGTGATTGATCGTGTCGTGATTATGCTGTTTAATTGTGCAATCAAATTGAGGTATCTGACTGTCTGTCTGTCGGACTGTCTGTCCGTCTGCATCTGTCGTGATGTGTAAATATCCGGAAATCTAGAAGTCTAAATGTCCGAGTGTCGGAGCTGTCTAGAGGTGTAAACATCCTGGGTTTCATCTAAGTATTTGGCACTGTTGGTTCTAGTAGATGTTGTATGATGTCTGTACGTATAACTGTGGTGGATCCGTGAAGGGCAAGTGACCGATAAAAGTATTGAGTCAACCCTAGGTATTCGGAGAAAGCTGGGCTACGAATCAACAGTTGGTGAATCGTACGGTTGTACAGGGTCGAGACACGTGTGTGTTGCAATTGTAGCACAATTGAATACATTGTTATATTTACACATAGTTACTTCTAATCACAGTAGTATTTCAAGGGATTACATGAATCTCAATAAAAGTTAGCAACTTGACTAAATACGTGTATATGTTTGTGCTAGTTGTCGCAATCCATACGTGTGATAGTATAGTTTGATGTTTGTCTTTGTTATCGCAATTAATACTTGCGTTAATATAACTTTTGTAACGGTTCTATGGATCTATGTATAGTCTAGCAGGAGATTCCTTGGATCTGTGTTTATTTTGTATTAATATTTAATTGATGTTTGAATTGTGAATGGTTGTGGAATGTGATTGTGGGTAAAATGCATGAGTTATTGTGCTGATACATCATTATTTTTCATTAATAATTTATTTCATAAATTTACATTATCTTTTACATATTGTGTTTGTGTTGTTCATTTAATCCACCATCCACTCGGTAACAATTCTGTTACAGAGTATACGATTATCAGAAGAAGAACGGAACGATCTAGCTGGTGAATACACATGGGTGAGGCTGGATAGGTATGTTGGACTGGAGTCTGTCATTGAAACACAGCACAGAGAACACATTTTGTGATTGATTCTGTATCGAATTGATAGCCAGAGTAGGATACAGAGCAGTGGTGAGGCGTGCTCTGATCGAGGTACTCTATAGATGATCTGTGCAGCTGTGTTTTGAACCTTTTGAAGTTTCTGGAGTAAATATTGTGATGAACCAGACAGAATTGAGTTACAATAGTCCAGTCTTGAAAGTACTAATGAACACAAAAGTGTTTTAGTGGCATCAACAGAAAGATATTTACGAATGGAACTGATGCGTCTCAATTCAAGATATGCTGCCTTGCATATGTTCATGACATGTTGGTACAATGTGAGAGTACTGTCTAGAGTGACGCCTAGGTTTCATACTGACTGTGAGAATTTAATGTAGGTGTTGCTGATATTTATTGTCTGAGGTAAAGGATGTGAATGAGACAGTCTTTGTGTTGTGATCAGAATAGCCTCAGTTTTATCAACATTCATCTGCAGCTTGTTACATGTCATCCATGATTTCACATTCGAAATGCACTTCTCTACTTGATCGATGGTAGCATCAACTTCAGTTGGGCGGGAAGACTTGTATATGTGGGTGTAATTAGCGTACAATTGGTGTGACACTGGGTGATGATCTATGACACTTGAGAGCGGATGAGTATACAGAATGAAGAGAACAGGTCCACGAACAGATCCCTGTGGAACACCACAGCATACGGCAACTGGGCTGGAGTGTATTCCATTTGCAGATATAATTAGTGTCCTGTTGACTAAGTAGGACTTGTACCACTGTATGGCTATATTCTGAATGCAAAATACATGCTGCAGACGGTGAAGTAATATATCACGGTCTATTGTGTCAAATGCTGTAGATACATTCAGGAGATTAAGGACTGTAATCTTTCCAATATCCAAAGCAGAGGGAATGTCACTAAATACTTTCAGAAGAGTAGTTTTCGTACTGTTGCAAGGGCGATATGCAGACTGTACATTGCTCAAAAGACTGTTTGAATTCAAATGAGATAGTTAGTGAAGGCAATATTGGGCCTAAGCACTCAAACAACAGTGATGTCGGAATTGGATCAAGGGCACTTTTCATCACGATTGTCCGTACTAAATCAATAGAAACAGGTCTAAAAGCTTCTAACGTTTGTTGATGAAATTCTGCATCATAACTGTATGGTGACGAATCAGTTGAAATTGTGCTGTCAAGCGAATCTCTAATGATTTGTACTTTGTCATCGAAGAAATTTTCAAATTGGTCTGGAAGGTCTAGTGGAGTGAAGGTTGTTGGAAGTGGTGTACATTTGTTCCTTGACATTAGTTTATTAGTTATGTCGAAGAGCTCTTTGCAACTAGAACTCTCCGTGATCTTAGTACTGTAGTGGGATGATTTGGCTAAATGGACTATGTGACGTTCTTCTTAGCGGCTTCGTAGATTTCTTTATGAATGGTGAGTCTGGTGGAAAGCCAAAGCCTCTCTGGTTTTTGGCGATATCTTTTAGCAGTGCAAAGCTGGTCCCTAACACTGCTATACCAATGAGAACACTTTTTTTGATACTCTGCAATTGGTGGCTGGGGCATGATTTTCAAGCAATGAACGCAGGCAGTTATCAAGTTGTTACACTGTTGGATGTAAGAAAGTTGTTAGGTTTTCTTGGATGTCATGCATGAATTTGGTTCTATTTATCATACGGAGGTTTCTCTTAGTAGCAAATAGAGGTGTAGGGTTAGGGACTGATACTTCGAGATGGCATGCAATACAGAGGTGATCCGATGCAAGTTCGTGGGATACAAGGGTGGATTGCAGAATATTATCATCAGGTCTATAAAAAAAACAGTCTAAAATGTGACCAAGTTTATGGGTAGGTTGGTTAACTGACTGTTAATCCCTCGTCATGTTTGCATGGGTTCAGAAGGGTTTTCATTCCTTTGCTATTTCGACTATTATTGGTTTTAATATACTACGAACTGTCATTTGTATATTAATCAAATATCCATTATTCTGGTTATGGCTAGGTAAAAAATTAATTTACATATAACTTTGGATGCATAGAAGAAAGTTATTTCTCTATTGAGAGCACAATAATTTCAAAGGTATGCATCCCAAATGTTTATATATATTGTTACGTATATTTGATTTAAATCAATTATTTTTAATTGTCAGAACCAAATTTGTCATTTTGGGTTTAAAATTCGTTAATTGGGAGATATATATTCTGGAAAATTCAGGTTGACCTAGACTCTATTGTAAACAACGGAGATTGACCTCAATTCTGACGCTGCTTCAGAGAGAGTCAACAGGCCTTTAAAACGATTGGCTAAAATCCAAGGACATCTTTTTAGTTTTATTTCTTAGGGGATTTTCCTTCTGAGTCATTCTATTCGTACGTGTTTTTATGATCGTACGTTCTTTCTGTTACCTTCTGGAAAATCACGTGATCCCTTGTTTACGTATAAACAGATATATAAATTATTGTTTGGAAGAGAACAATTGTTACGAAATGCCCGATATGGCATGGAGGATACACTATACTCCTCTAAGCTATATTTTAAACATTAATTTTGTCATATAATGTGTTTGTCGACGTTCTGTATTTCATGGATTATTTTTAAGCTCGTTACGCAATATCCGATATGGCGAAGAGGGTACACCATACTCCTCAACGTGAATTGTCCTATACAGCGAGTTGCACGTGCCGCGCGGATAATTCACGCGAATTACTTTTTTATAAGTACGGCCAACTAATATATAAGTACAGTGCAGGGTCTTTTTAAGACACAGTGGACATTAAAGCAGACCTCTAAACGTTACCATTTGTCGGAGTTTTAGAGCCAAAAAGTTGGGTGAGTTAAATACATTCCATTTTGGTTTCTTGTTTCAGGTGAATATTCAGTTTCGTAACAGCACGTTTATTTTATTATGTATTGTGTTATTTTATTATGTATTGTGTTAATTCATTTTTTATTATTTGGGAAACTGTCTATTTTTATATTCAGCTCGCCGGTCGGGTGAATAGATGTGTATTCAAGACCAATGTTGACCGGTGGAATGGAGACGGACAATGAATTACTGTCACACCGGAGGGAAGTGTATTGTTAACACACGTGGTTTGTTTTATAGACTGCTTTATTTTGTAAAACACGAATAGCGTGTTCGTCAGTCAATAAAACCCTACGTTTGCGTTATTTTGTAAAACACGAATAGCGTGTTCGTCAGTCAATAAAACCCTACGTTTGCTTCATTATGTAAAGCACGAATAGCGTGTTAAGTCAATTTGATGATATTATTGGGTTTTCATTGATTATATTTTGCGTGTGTGACACAAGTAGAATGTTTATTGTCAATTAACCCTTATGATATTGATATCGTATCAATAGTCAATATCATGCTACGTTGGTAGTATATGACGGGACATATATAATACAGTAGTGTATAACTATAGAAAAAAAGTACAGCAGTGTACAACCATAGATACAGTAGTGTATATCTATAGAAATAATACAGTAGTGTATAACTATAGAAAAGTAGTACAGCAGTGTACAACCATAGATACAGTAGTGTATATCTATAGAAATAATACAGTGGTGTATAACTATAGAAAAATAGTACAGCAGTGTACAACCATAGATTCATTTGTGTGTATTGTGTGCTCATTATATATATATATATATATATATATATATATATATATATATATATATATATATATATATATATATATATATATATATATATAATATATAATCATGATTTTTTTTTTATAATATAATTTGTATTTGAACAAACGTGTTTGTTATTTCTTCAAAACCCAACCTAATCTCAAAGGGTCGGCTCGACTACGTTACAACAATTGAGTTGAAATCTCTGGGCTTTAAGTTAATAGTTGTGTTTTGAGTTATATTGGTATTTGTGTCAATTCGTTGAAGCAAGAGAAATTATTCTATTTATTTGGAGAACATGTGCTCATCGATTGTTCATTTGGATTATCATAAAAACAAAAACTGACTAAATCACGTGACATCGTCAGCCATTTTGGATTACATCGTCAAGACTCGAACCTGGAACTATTAAAACATTTATTTATCAGGACTCTTGCAATTCCATTAGTGGATTATTTTTTGTTAATTCTATATTGGATTAAGGTTGGATTTGATTCTCTAAAACCGTAAGTTTATTTTATGAAAATTATTGTATTTAATAAATTCATTGTTAAAGTTTACAAGCTTATTAGTTTTCACTCTTTCTGTGTTGCTGCTTATTCGAGCCTAAGCATGTAACAATATATAAATATATATATATATATACATACATACATACATATATACAAAGCTATTATTGATTTTTAACGCACGCTAGAAGCTTATCAAACTCATGATCATCCCCTTTAGTTGGACCTGTTATTCTTCCTGTAGGCTCTTTGAAGTTGGGGCTTTTTATATTTTTGGAATTTTACTTATAGTTAGTACCATATATCCATTTTTGTGCCCAGCTGTTATTAAGCGTTTATTTAGTACATAAACATCGTCTCATTTTTAATTTACAAAACAAATTATCTTTACATTCTGAGTAAACTTCAAAGTAAATGCTAGAAAGGAAACCATTGTATGTGTACATGTAGCCATGTCCATATCCGATTAGTACGTATGGGTCATATATCGGTAAGTTGTAAAATAATGACGGGTTTCTCTACCTAACCCGAAATGCTTGTTTTTGCCAGACGTTAATATTCAAATTATGCATTGTCTGCTTAACAATTAGATTTGTGTTTTTGTTGTTTGATTATATATATAGATATATAGATATATAGATATATATATATATAGATATATATAGATATATAGATATATATATATATATATATATATATATATATATATATATATATTGCTCACCCATTCTGCATAGCAATTTATTTTTTACAAGATCTAAAATGATTACCTCCTGCAAACATACAACATCAGGATCCAAACGGATTATACCTCTTAGCACACCCTCTCTCCTCTGCTGTTTATTTGGAGTGCTGAATAGCAAAGCCGTATTCAGCGTAATGACTTTCTTTTCCTGACTTATGGCATTGTGAGAAGGAATCAGCGAACAAAGTGTTAAAAGTCCCAGTACTCCAAGCATCTTAATACCGTCCAGCGTCTATAAAACAATTTTACAATACTTTAGAACCTGTAAGAGCGGTAATTGTGCACGCTTGTTCAAAGCGTCTTTGTTTACGTTGAGGAAATGACCCGGATTCGCGTCTTGATATTGTATGTATTTCTGAGCAAACGAATGAATTTCCAAATTAATTTCCCAAATTGCACCTTACTTGTTGTTTGTGTAGCGTTTATCTGCTCGAGCGCGATGATCTGTTTTACCAGACAATGAGTACAAATTTATAATGTGAATATGCCACAAGAAACCAACAATTAGTAGTAGTAGTAATATTTGTAGTAGTATCTAGACCTCATCTACATATAACAATGAAAATAGCTGGCGTAACATTATTTAGATATATAGCATTTCGAGTGGCGAAACGTGCATGGAGTTCGACATCTTGACAGTGGGGTTGTTATTTGTCCTTTCTTCTGGACATATTTGAGGCAATGACCTTGTTATAAATGAACAGTTCTGTTTTGCTTTTCATATACTAACCACAACACAACACAAGTAATTTACTTATGTACATTTACAAAAAATTTCACACGGGATGGTCCTTTCTGTATCTACGTGTGTGTTTTTGAGGTCCTCCAAATTTAAGTAAATATACTCAATAGGTTTTAAGATTGGAATATCGATCGACTATCAAATAAAAGAAGAGTTCAGATGGTGTTGATATTGATATCATCCGATTTAACTGCAGTTCTACAGAGTAATAGTTTTAATATACCAAAACAATAACAACTGGTAGCATAAATATATATTTCCTAGAAATAGTACAAAATATTGATGTAAATTTTGCCAAATGCAATGGTGTCTTCGATAACAGCAAAAGTAGTGACATTATTATGACAAAAGCAACAGTTGTAATGTAGTTTCTTACCTAGAATTAGTTCTAATTATGGCGAAGTCAGCTGCCTGATGTAATATTCAAAATTAGCGAGTGGAATTACACTTGGAAATTTCAACACTGCATTTGTTGCAAATAAAGAATAATCGAATACTTTACTTTCATTTATAAAGTTGCATTTATTTTGGAATGATTGGTCGAGCTTTCCATAATTTCGACGAATAGCAGTTACCTATGTAATTATGCATTTAAAAACTCAAAAGACGTTTAAAGAGAATCAATCAAGGAACATTCGTATCAATGTTCATAAGAGTTATAAAGGAACGTCTCTCAAAATTGGCAAACTGAAAAATAATTTACAATGAGTGCTCAAAGGCCATTATGATGGGAAAGAATAATACATCACTTCCTGCTAACATGGTGAATTACACTAGTCATGTGAAAGCAGGGAAATGTACCATGTCCTGAAATATATAAAAATCATACATCCTTTGAACTCTATGATCTTCTCGATATACTTTAAGCAATGAAGCCAATACACAATAGGAACTGGAAAGCCAGTTCTTGACCCAGAACCTGGTCTAACATATAATGGTCAGTGTAAAAATAAAAATGGGCATTCTGTTTGCTAACCCGTTTTGTCGTCATTAAAGGTAATGAAAGAACAAATGATCACCAATCTCTACAACTACCTGATTTTCAAAGGTCATACCTTCTTTGTTTTTAAATTCTGTTATCGAACAATCTGTATTTTCTAAGTCTATGCGTCTTCAAATGATAGATTATTCAAACTACGGAATTCTATTGAAATGTTAAAGGATTCTTTCATTTTAAATGTCTTCAAGGAAGTAACATTTATTATGAAATAAGATTTGTGTGTAAAGTATTCCCGTTGATGTTTGGTAACAAACGTGTGATTTGTTTATTACTCTAATAAATCTTGTATTACAATATACCCATTATCCACACCATGTACATTCCACTTGATATGATGAATGTTTCATACATAATTATTACAATCTCACCGAAGTGTACCTTTAATACCCGCTGGTAATAAACCTATTTGTTACATACACGTTTCTTATATAAACTTTAGTTGTGTTATATAAATTTACAGTGATAAAGCTCCGTAAAATCACAATCCGTAATCAATCTATCAAGCAAAGTTTTAGCAAACATTCATAAGTGTATTCACTTACCTTAGTGTGAGCAGAAGATGGTTTCTCTGAGTTTTGGTTCTAACCTCCTCACGTATGCAGTGTACAATTAGGCTAGAATTTATATCTACGCCCAGAGTATGACGGTTAACAAGGACAAAGACAGAGCCTATCAATAATCACATTGAGTCAGCACAGCTGTGTATTAACCAGTCTAAATTTGTTAGTGCCACCACCCAAATAACATCTGATATCCCTGTTAAGGTCAAGGAGCTCATTTTAGAAGGTCAATACACAATACATTGATTTGTCCCTGCTTCTCCCTGATAGGAGTGAGGAGACATTCAAAATGCAAATTGACATCAATCACGATTCTCCCAAAATTAGATTGGTCCCTAGTCAGAAGAAAACATCTCTTTAAACGATAATATTCCTTCAGAACAGTTGTCACTCCAGTATGCTACGGTTGAAGATGTTATATCTTTTATTAAACAGTTAAGAAAAGGGTGTCATATGGCCAAAACTGATATAGCTAGTGCTTGTCAAATCATACCGGTCATGCCTTCCCAATATCACCTGCTTAGCTTTCAATGGAAAAACAAGTTCTATTTTGATAAATGTTTACCAATGGGGTGCAGTCCGAGCTGTAGTATTTTTGAAACTTTTAGCAGGGCTTTGCACTGTATAGCCAACAATAAAATGGAGATACATCATATGATTCATATTTTGGATGATTTTCTCATACTAGATAGTACTTACGATGGATGGTTACAGAAACTCAACGACTTCTTACGACTCTGTAAAGACATTGGCATTCCTATGGCAGAGGAAAAAACCTTCATCCCTGCCCCTGCGTTGACTTTCTTGGGTTATGAATTGGATTCAGAGATAATGGAAGTGCGTCTGCCGCTTTACAAACTTGCAACATGTCATGAACTGCTACAAGGCTGCCGGCAGAAAACAAACTCGTACCTTTTTGAAAAACACTACGCACCCATATCTACATATGTATCGGCTATTGGTTATGTGCACAAACTAAGAAATATTCCTGACCCAACCAATTCCTTTCTTATTCAAAAACTACTACAAACGATTCATAAACATTTACCACAAACAGATATTAGACTATCAATTGATAAATGTATGCTAAACAAACTCGTGCTAGTCCTGGCGACATTTACCCACAATGCTTTTTGTGCGGCTTTATTTAAATCTATGTTTCTTCTGGCAGTTCATGCTTTTCTGCGGGTGGGGGAAATTACTGTTAGACAGACGGGTTGTGGCAATCACAACTGGCTTCAATTCTCTCAGGTTCGTATCAATGACAGCGGTTTAGTGGTTCACTTTGCAAATTACAAACACTCCAATGGTCACATTTTTCGCTTAAGGATCGTGCCCCAAAAATTACAAGACCAATGCCCCATCCGATATGTAATATCTTCTTTTCACAGTGTGGGGTGCACAATTCGGCGTTATCTGCTTATTTGTCTATAGGATGGTTAGGTTGTTTTATATTTACTTTGTTTGACTTTATATTCTTATTTAGGAGCATAGACTTTAATCACTGCCCGCGGGATCTGTTTTCTGATTGTTGTTCTTCCAATCAGGTCTCGTGGGTGCACAGAACAATGAATACAGCTGTCCACATCTTACGGTTATTGCTCTATTTTTATGGGTTCATTGGAGAGCATTTCACTTTCCGTGGTCCTTATGTGACGAGTTGCTGCTCTTCATATGGGTTCAATGAAGAGCACTGCACTCCACATGGGGGCTACACAAATTGGACTTTAATGTATACATAATGTATGACATATATGGTTGTTATGGTTAAATGTTTTACTTTAAACTGTATACTGATAGATGCTTTTGTTTTTCTTTTGTTTCTTGTAATTTTTAAAAAAAGAAACAACAATGTTTCTACTTTATATCTGTATTTAAAGGTTTCACTATGTTGGCTGATTTTTTGCAGAGTTCTTTTCTTATAACATTATGCTTTCCTTCCATCTTTGTTGTTGGCTTGCTGCAGGTATACCCCCCCCCCCTTTTTTTTTCTTTCTCCTTTTGGGCTACACAGAGAGCGCGTGATGTGGCGGGTCATCTCTGTGTGGTGGCGGTCGGAGCCCAAACGTTCAAGCACTTGAGCTTCATTATGTATGTGAAGTATGCATTTGTATAACTTTTGACTATAATTATGTTTTATTTCTATATATAATATATAATGAAGTCACTGAAAGTGGCCTGCAGCAACAATTATGTAGTTTATTATTTTTTCTTCCCTGCTGCTGAACTCTAACAACGTTCACGTTGCAATGTCATTCCTGGGTCATTTAGGTGTCTCCTCGGGCTATAAACAAACGCCTAACCATAAAACTACTTACGTCTGCGTAAGAACATTTATGGGTGGTGTGATGAGGTTGGGTCTAGATTTTACAGTAGTATGTGGGTATAGACCACAATTAATTTTACTATATGTTCTCTACATATATTTCTCAGTACTGACCTTTCCACAGTGTGACAATCAATACAAATCATATGTTAATCTAAAATACCTCCAAAGATGACTTTACGGTGAAATTCTTGTCAAGGGTTGATCGGCATTTTTTTGAGCTGCTGCACTGTAAACAGAGCAGCATGTAAACAGAACACATATTTCACTTCCGGATCATCACCAAGGCCTTATTACTCCATGTGCACTGTCGCCAAATTACACACTGACAACCACTCTCTCTGCTCATATTCTCAAGAATAAACAATTACCTTTAAATCCCTACCAAATATGCATCAATATAACTCTTCTATCGCCTCCAAAATGAGAGAGGAAAAAATTTCTAAAAATAGACTGGAACTACATTCGTGGGTACTGAACTGGAAGTATTAATTGTGGTGTGATTCCTGACAGGCCCAACTTTGTGGGGCAAATTTTAGTAAAACCGTTATATTTGAATGCCACACATATTTGAACTTTATACATGAAGTCTTTTTGAATTTCCTTGCATACAAGAGATGTGACACCTGCTGGAAAGTGTGTAGTGCTGGTGTTATACAGGGTGCACATGCTGATCCATGTGTTCTTGAGAATCCAAAACTAAATTTGCTATATCTTCCTTAATTATAGTACTTTTTCAATGCTGTAAAAACCTAATTGTACTACAAGATAAGGCCTGTCTGAAAATGTTTAAAGTTTATACATTTGGATCAATTAAAATTTTAATGGAAATTTAAATAAACATTTAAATTTATAAACTAAATTTTATTGAAAAATTAAATTTTCATAAAAGTTTGAAAACAGATTTTGTCAAAATTTAGACAGAAAAGTTGATCAATCAATGGTCTTTAAAATAAATGGTGGTTTATGTCTGTGTAACTGAGAACATTTTTCCCAGGGGTAATGAAGTAGCATGACTCATAGTGTTTTGGCAACAAACCGCAATATGCTTGTCAAGGTGCATATAGGTGTACACACTAAAGAAGCAACAATAGGTGCTATGTTCCATATTTATTGTGTCAGGTATTTAGGCAGTTATTTGTATAACTAATAGTGAACTCAGATTTAAACATCTGATGTGACCACTTCCATGTTTTATAGGAAAATTGCATTACATTTCAGTGTCGATAACTACAAAAGCGACTATAAGATAGGAAAATACAGTTTTTAGGCAGGCTTTACCTTACTGAACAATGGTGCTAATCTCTCTCATGAAGATCTAAGCCATATCCTTGAGGTGCTTTATATTAGTGTTGTGATATCATGATCACTTATGGCAGTACACTGCATATGTCCTTATGAAACCTTGCTATCACCACCAGACTACTGGAGAGCTTCCAAGCTGATCCACCACTAACACTTTGTTCCAGATACCAGCCTAGACCTGAAAAGATATAAAATGTTTCACCTATTTCTAGAAAACAGTAAGATGTATGCAAATGAAGTTAAAATGTGTTAGATATAGTGATTTAAAAATAACATTCAGGCTGCAAGCATAGGAAATAAATATTAAACTTGACAGAGTGACACTCAGAAATGTGAAGTAATAGTCATGTATTAAAGTAATAAATTCATCCTAAAAGTATATGAAGTTTCTATAAGCATATCTGGTCACGCACAGGTTAAATAACCAATCAGGTAGACTATGCATCACAAACTTTAAGGAAATGCGGGAATGGTGAGGTTTGATCATTGGTGGAAACATTAGTACATGCCAGTATACAGGAAAGTCAAGCGACAATGTAGTAAAAAAGAATATATTACTATAAGCAATCTTATTCGTGAGGGAAATAATAATTCTGGATATTGCAAGAGAATACAGCCAAATGTGGCCACACATATCAACTACAGGTACCAATACATCCTATATCATAAACTAAATGTGAAATTCTGATCCCCAAAACTTGTAGACAAGAATGGAAATTTGCATATGTGGGACATATACAATGTAATTGTTATGATCAAATGTGCAAAAATAATTCCAATGATCTGTTTGAACATTTAAAGTGTATTTTAAGGGTGTTTGATACCAATTATTAACCTCAACGGTTCAATATAATTAGATATCAGCTGATATTACAATACTGCACTCTATCCAAGTACTGAATTGAAATGCATGCATGTTACCATACATGGGCATATTAATGAAGAAAATAACATTTTGGGATACATTTAGTGCACACAGCCAGAAATATGTCTTACAGATTTACTGTAGGTACAATCAAATAATGTATGTGCTATGGGGACAGAACACGTAGTTGATAGACCTGTGTTTACAAGACAAACACGCTACTGTTTAGACTACGGAACTGTCATACAAAAATAGAGATTTTTTAATATATATATCTTCTGATTATACTTAACAATAAGAGATTTTTAAAATAGACAATTTTACTGTATCCACAGAAATTTCATAGTATTTAGGAAATAAAATACTAAGTACACAAAAAAAATAATATAACTGTTGTTTAAAATATCATGTAAATAGTATTCTGGGTTTTTTCAGTCACGCATGCCTGCGTCAGGGAAACACCGATCATAATCCCTGTGCTATGGTCTATCAACTACGTGTTCAGTCCCCATAGCAAATACATTATGTGATGGTGAACCGAAAGATGTTTTTTTCTATTAATTGGGAGGGAGGGAAAACCCCCTCAATCAAACCAACATTGCAACGCATGCTATCAAATTCTCGGTAGGGTGGGTTGGTGTTTTTTCCAACTCATGCAACCATGAATTTGATTTCATGGGTTGCAATCATGGTTTGGTTTGACCACGCCCACGTCACAAGAACATCCAATCAAACATATAACTTCTGAGAGATCTAATTCAGTGTTTGCTGAGTTAGACCCCTCGACGGAGATTATGTGTTTGTCAAAGTAAATGGGTGTAAAATAAATGGTATAAATTGATGCAAAAAGCTCTGCATTCACATGAGGAACCCCGGAGGGTAGCACCGAATGGGCTACCGGCTAATAGAAATGGTGTTAGGGTCACATTCGGAATGGATAGCCAAGTGAAAAGACCCTAACAAAGACACAAAGGCCTGAATAAGGGACTCATGAATGAAATAACCGCTCATAAGTTATACCATTTATTTTGCATTTTTTTTTTAAAATTAAAGATAAAATGTATTATATAAATAATGGATATTAAAGATGTAAATTCTATAATTGCTGAAATTTCAATTTTAAAAAATCGAGGGATAGTATTATCTGAAGGTCTCGACTGTGACAGGATTACCTCGGAATATGAAGACATTGAGTATCAGTCTAGTAAGGGTCGTTATGTTTTACCTAAGATGTACAGGCTCGTGAAACGAATTCAAAAGTCCATCAATGCTTGTTTGTACGGTAACGACATTAAAGTATTTATAACGCTTTTTAGCACCGTTGAAGCAATACGTCAAAAGCTCGGCCAAGAGTATAAAAAACGAACTGAAATTAGTTCTAAGGTTCGTGATCTTAGAAAAATATTAAACGAGGAAAAACCCGTAGCCTAACCACGTGAGCTTTACTGTAAAAAATAGACTTTCAGTAAAATTTTTTTAGCGTTTTTTGTAACACTCACATAGGATTTTCTCCTGAAAGAATACTCATCAGTTTGGGCTTGCTCATGCAGTTATGTGCGTACTGGATGATCTGGTCGTGGTAGCAAGTAATCACCGCGACGCCTCCATTTTCACGTAGTTGTTGTTGTTGCCGCGTCGTTAACAAAAATCGTTCATCGCCGATCTCAGATATTACAATTCTGAAACCCCCAGCAATGTTATTTCTGAAACACTCGCGGATAACGTCGTACAATTTAACCCTGTCGGAGATGGATACGTTAGCTTGATAGTACATTATTTAATAACTCAGCTTTTAATTGTGATAGTTTCACATTTGAAAACTCAGTTCACAAACAATATATGGTAGGTGAATCGCTTACAACTAAATTACCCCGAGAGCGGCTAGCAGCAATTAAAAAGTTTATACCAATTCGAAACAGACTTCGCGATAAACTTCAACAACGACAACAAATGCAAACTGACTTTTCTGTGTCAAGTGAACAACTGTTTACTCCGATAACAAGTGCGACCAAAGATGCGAAAAAGTTAACTGAATCAGCGATATACTGAGATATTCCTGAAAAAGAACGAGCAAAGAAGGCGCCGCTGCTTGATGCGCTTGAAAAGATAGCAGCTGAGACCAAACAAACACGTGCAGGGATACAACAGCTATCCAGTGATATAAAAACTCAACGCAAAATTGAAGAACGCGAAGAAGAACAAAAAGGTGCAGCTGGAGGAAAAGACTATTCACGTGAGAATATATTTACAGTCGCAGCATTAAATGAAATTAGAGGAAACCATACGGATTACGAATTAGCTGATTTTGCTAGAGAAAATTTTCCAAAGGGTAAAAGAGAGAATTTATTAAAAGACGAGTTTAAAAGTTTTATAAAAAACAAAGACACTTGGGCATCAAAAATATATTTAGCGAAACGCGGCGGGGATAAAATCAGAGCGTTGCAGCGCCCTGGTTATGATGATTTTCTAGCTGCGGTTAAAGGCGGTCCACAACCACCACGTTATACGGAGGATCCTATCCCGGAACAAATAGACATAAGAGCAGAAGCCGGTTCTAAGAAAACAAACGGAAAAGGATATTCAATTAAAAATCCTTTGGATTTCAACGCAACCGTGACATGTCCTGGTAACATCCTAAGTGATATATCACGGTTGGAAGTACTTATGGGTGGAAAAAGAGCCGGAAACAACTCCGTCGAGATAATTAATAAAGCAGCTGATATCTTTAGACGATTATTTTCCGGCGGTATCATGGGCATTGATGTATATCGAGAACTCATTGCTGAATTAGTTGAAAATCACAGAGACGCCCAACGTTATGATGAAAATCCTATGGATCTAAGCGATTGATCACTAATTTAAAAACTACTAGTTTTATAACAAGATGATCATACACTACAACCATGATAAACCCGTACGCGTCTACGTGGTGAACTCACGATTGCCTGTTTATAGAGCATATTACGGAGATGGTTTCGGCAATACCGTTGCGGAGTTATTTACAAGAATAGCTCCCATATTGGCGCCGTTAGCTAAACAACTATCAATGAAAGCCATTGATATTATTCGTGATAAGGGAATCAGCGCTGTTGGAAATCTTGATGGAAAGGCATTTTCTGCCGCGAAAGATAAAATAACATCATTGGTGCGACGACGAAAAAAGCAACCAGTTGTACTGCCATCTACAACAGTGATGCCTGCAAGTGTCAGCAAAGCAATAAATAGCGCAGTGGAAGAAAAATTAGCGTCGTTGGCTGCTTCGGTGACTCCGTCATCCGTGGCTGCGCCGCTGGCGAACAGTAACCAAGATGATATCGCAAACATGATAGCAGGATGTGGTTTGAAACGAAAACAAAAACGGCGATGATTACAAAGAATTTCGCAATTGAAAATACTAGTATGTTAATATGATGTTTAAACGAACAGCTAATCCCGCGTTAGATATGGAAGCCCAAGTACGCCAGGATGATTCGGTCGGCAATTATCAATTTTATTCCTATCATGCAATACAAGCAGATATTCGATCGCGAATTGAACTTCAAGTCCATGATACCAGCAAATACTTTCTACCCGCTGAAGCGTTTATCGAAGTAGAAGGAGAACTTGTACGACTTACTGATACTCCTGCTGTATCCGCACCGTATCCAGATGGTACCAAAGTCGGCTTAATCAATAATGGTATCATGGCGCTATTTGAATCCGCGAGATATCTCATTGACGGAAAAGAGATTGAGTCTATAGAACGTGATGTTGATGTGGTTACAACAATAATTGGGTTAGTAAGATATTCTGACGATTATACAAGATCAGCAGGTCCGTCTATGATGTTTGCAAAAGATAGTAAAAACACTGCTGGACACAATCAATTTATTGTACGACGACCAAATGATCGTGCTTGTCCTGCCGCCCCTGCTGGTATCGAGGATATGATTATAAATTCTGATCCCCAGTACAATCTAGGAGCTGCAACACGAATAGCAATGTTCGCAGGACAGCGTAGATCGTTTTCATGTGCGATTCCGTTGCATCATATATTTGGATTGTGCAGAAATGTACGAAAAGTTATTTATGGAGCGAAGCATACAGTAGTACTCGTGCGAAAGGGTAGTGACAATGATGCAATCTGGAGAAATACAGCGGATCCTGCAAATCCAGATGCTGATGCTGGTAAAGTCATTTTAACTAAATTGGTCTTGGGGATGCCAGTAATGACTCCATCAATTACCACAGAACAGCGACTACTATCATTTATGGATGCGGGTGGCAAATCATTGCTAAGTTGGCTAACAACAACAACAGATGTTTAGCAATCAAATATCAATGGTACATTTACATGGAACTTGGCATCACAACAAGGCGTTTCAGCTCCACGTCATATATTTATCACGTTGCATTATATGACAAGAATGGAATCACAATTGCACAGTCATATGATATTTGATCAATTAGGAGTTACTGAGGTCTCGTTGAGAATAAATGACCAGCAGGAACCATCCGAAGACATACAACTTAATTTCGGTCAAAACCATATTGCGCGCGTGTACCATCGTATGCTGTCATATATGGGCCGTGATCAAAATGTTGATACTTGTTTGCAAATATCGCAATATGATTTTAAGAACTTTTATCCGATCTACTACTTTTCGCTGGAGCATCTTGACTTAACAAGGCAATCCGTCGTTAATATACACTTCAGAGCCAATGTCCTTCGTGGCACTATTGCTAATTATAGAGCGGTTGCTGTCATTCTCAGCGACAAATCAATGCTACTTGAAGGTGTTGGTGGACGAATGAGAAATGTTGATGCACCAGTGGAAAATATGTAAACGATTCACAATTAGATCAATTGATAGCATAAATGTGTTTTACAATAAAATGACATATAGTGTTGTTAGTGTCAAGCTGACTGATGGTCAGGTCAAGAAATTGCGATCAAAATCCGCTAAAGAATGTGGAACCACAATAACGTTGAAACCAGCGCAGATGTCCGGCGGTACACATAAAATATCATTGACGGATCGTCAAATAAAACATTTAAATGATGCGCTGAAGAATAAGCGAGGGGTTCAAATTGTATTTTCAAAAGGCTGCAGTCGCCAACATGATAAAATCAGGTGGTATATTTCCATTGTTAGTTGCAATACCAGCATTGATTGCAGCGACTGCCCCAGCGGTGCCGAAAGCGGCTGCGTTGGGAGCCGTTTGTACCGCGGCAGGGATGGCGTTCAAAAAGGCAACTGGGAAAGGATATAAAAAAAAGGGAAAAGGTCTAAGACTACCAGGAACTCCGTATTTATGGTACAGCGGGAGATTCGTTTACGGATCAGGTCTGAGAATACCAGGAACGGTTTATTAGTTGAAAACCCAATTGTTCCCATGTCCAATTTTGATTTAATTAATGCTGCTAAAAAAACTAGCGATAAAAAACTTTAGAGAGGTTTTTATGAGAGATCAATTACCGAGAAAACCAAATCACGTTGAAACCGGTATCATCAATCTTGATAACAGCAGCGTATCGGGAACTCACTGGGTTGCATACGCGATTGATCCGCGTGGGATTATCTATTTTGATTCATATGGGTTAGCCCCACCAAGCGAGTTTATGCGGTATATGAATTCTTCGATGAAACTCAAAGAGTTTCCGATTTTTTATTCCACGCTGCCAACACAACAATTAAATGATCCACCGATATGCGGCCGTGAAGTATTAAATGTCCTCGCGGCGATTTCATCGTCACAGAAACCACCTCATCTGGTTGTAAATGAATACGTAAGTGGGAAATTGCAAGGTAATTTTAGAGAATCAATAAATTGAAATACTAGAGTCTTTACAATAATGCTTGATATTTGGGGACGATCTCTGTCAATGTTGAAACCCACCGCGGAAACATCTGCGGGTTCTATCGAGGATGTACAAAAATAGTTGAAGATGAAATCGCTGAGACGTTAAATTTAGCAAGTGTTGACCCGAACGAAATAGTTGTATTTCAAGATCGCCAGGGTAAATTGAAAAGCAGTAATATATCCGCGGATGACATTTTGATACGGCAGAGCGATGCCGCTGAAACTCTATTGCGCTGTATTTCAGCGGTGGACGACTTAAACCAGGCGCACTTGTGTCTACGATCACCGACGCGATTGCCGCCCACGGCCGTGAGCTGGATGATTATATACGTGGTTATAATAGTTTTCGCAAAAATGTCGTACATAAATTCTTTGGAAACCCGCTTGTGGTTGGCATGACTCTCGCTGAAAATAAAAACTTTCTATCTTTATTCTTTTTTAACAAGGAGGCGGGGAGGATGATGAATGAAAATGAAATCAAGGCAAATTATCTCGATATTTACGCGGATATTTTTAAACTAATAGAAAATTTTGAAAAGGTACAAAAACCCACTAACGACGTCGTTGTTAAGTTTTTTGGAACCTCGCTTGTGGCAGGCATGACTCTCGCTGAAATTAGCGAGTTTATTGGCAAGCATACTCACAATGCCTACGTCGCTAATAGTTTCTTTGGTGCCCCGGCTACATCTACGACGACTCTCAAAGATATTAATATGTTTATGGTGAGACAAACAACACTTAATACCATCGTGGATAATTTTTTAGGGAGAACACCTGTGTCTGAAACCACATCTCTGACAGGCCCGACCCTCGCTGAAGTTATAAAAGCTATTAACGAACAAAAAAACCGCCAGCGAAATTGTTAATAAGTTCTTTGAGGGGTATGGCCCCCAAGATCTCACGACAAAATTTTATCACATCGACCTATATCTTAAAGACTAAGCACAGCTTAACACCAGAAACCTGGCTTAATTCTATTCTGACAGAGGGGTGAGGGGGAATATAGATCCTACCAGAATCAGGGCAAATTATCTCGATATTTACAATGATGTTTTTAGACTGAAATCACACTTTGAAAGGATACAAAAACCCAACGACTCCCCCATTGTTAAGTTTTTTGGAATCCCACTTAAGGCAGATATGACTCTCATTGAAATTAAAGCGGCTATCGATGAAAGTAAAACAACAGCTGATGCCGTCAAAAATGATTTTCCAAAAATGATCGAACGACTCCATAAGGTAAAAATTCCACACCGCGTAAAAACCGTTGATAACATCGTATACACAGTTGCCAGTGGAACCTTTGATTCGATCCGACGAAATGAAAATAGTTTACATTTTCACAGCAAATATGGTAGTATACCGGGTTGCTATCGATTTACAATAATACATCGCCATAAATTCGATTTGGGAGTCGGCCCGGCAATATATATAAGCGGTGTTAACACAGTGACGTATATAAACGATATGATATCAGCAGCACCCGACCGAATAAGATACCCTATTAGGATTGATATAACTACATCCGACGAGTCAATGGTTAGGGATTCGCTACCCTGGACGCTAGAATTTATATCCGGTATTCCGCCCACAGACAATAAATCCGAGTACATAATCGAATAATTGAAAACACCAATGGGTTTAAAATAGTAATGACATCGATGAAATCAATTGAACCGATAATAGTCCCAGAGGTATCACAATCGCATCGATATCGATATGATACCGTGAAAAATTTTCCGCGAATTTGAAATCACTTTCTGGGCGCTATCGTGAAAAAATGAAAAAATACCGACGCAGTGTAGCAATTATCGACATCACCGTGTACTTGGTGTCCGGTGTGATGGCCAGCGCCGGGGTTATTTTGTCGACGGTGACCATGATGGCTCCGATTGCAGTTAGAATCGCTATCTCCGCGGCAACAACAATTGCGGCAGTCGCCACCGCGATAACTAAAAAGTTATCATCGTGTTCTCAGAAAAAACTCAGTGATTATACAGCTCGGTATCGGGTGGTATTTGACACGTACTCGAAATTATCCGAGTTGATCTCGCTGTCAATAGATCATTCGTTCATATCCGATGTTGAATTTTCCACGATGACCCAGTTGTATAACTCCGCGATGTTGAAATTGGAAATTTAAGACAGCGTTAACAATAATGTCACTCGAACTGCTTCCACGAATCGCGGAGAATACCACTCCGATACGAACAAGCATGATATCAATAACATCAACAAACCCACAATTTAGTGTGAACTTCCCTTCTCCGATTCCAGTGCGCGAGATCGCGCTGGCAAAATTTCGAGTATATTATAGCTGGCCTAATATCAGATCGGTTGCATTTGGCGGTCAGCAACCCAATAACGCACTGGTGTTCTCGCATAAAAATAAACCCGATGGTACTCCAGCGTGGGAAACTGTTTCGTAACCAACTGGGTTGTACCAAATTGAGTAAATCGATGCTGTAATTCAGCGTATAATAAAATCAATCACTGGAAAAAAATCAAAAATAACTATTAAACTTCATGAACCGACGCTCTCGTCGTCGATCGAAATAAGCACAGAGGGATACATTGTAGATATCTATAACAGCTCGTTAAGAACGGTGCTAGGATGGCCTGAAAAACCACCCGGAGCCGCCGCCAACTTAACCACGGATGTACAATCATATCATGAAACAAATCCCAGATATCGAGATAGTTTATCTAATATAAGAAAAGTAAAAATCGCCGATAGATTTATATTTACCAACAAAAACACATTGCAATGGGATTTTATCATTAAAAGAACAGCCGACTCATCTGTTACTATTTCATTTACGCTAACTGACATCACTGGTTATTTTAATGAAATTAATCAGTTACATAAAACACAACTAGAACAACTACGGCAAACAAAATCGCAAAAACACGTTGAAATATTAAATCAGCTAATTATTCAAACAATAACCAATGACAACAGCGACATTAAACAACAATTCCTAACCGATTACAATATCGCAGAAGCCAATCTGCGTAATTTCAAGTTTCCCGGATACAACGCTGAGGAACTAAAAGAATCTGTTAGGAATGTTAGCAAGGTATTACAAGTACAAGATTCAACTGTCGTCCTCAAATATAATAATGATCCAGATGGTGGCATATTGCCCCGCACAATGTGAATATTTCAACGGTGATTACGCTCAATTTAACATGTGATTCAGTTGAAGGAAGCTATCAAATTAATCTCGAGCAATCAAATCAAGCTCAGCAAGGATATATTCTTTATTCGTTTGCACCAACAGCTCCTCCAGGATTCCTAATTATTGAAAACCCAATTGATCCTGTCTACATGCGATGCCACAATAAATCGCTAACGAGAATTAATTTCCGACTCACCGACCAGTCAAATAATTTGTTTGATCTACAAAACGAGGTGTTAGCGATTAGTTTGTTTGTGAAATCATAAATGATTTTCGTCCTAAGGACTCGATCAAATATTTGGTTGAAATCGTGAAAACCCATAGCAGCAGGGGGGGGGGGGGGTCGATGACATCACGACGAGACCATATTTTGACTACACGATGAAAACGGTCTTGGAGTATGATTTTGCGAAAAACTTATGTTTCGAGTAAGTAATTTTTTTTTTTTTTGAAAAAGAAGGATTCGAATTAATTCTCTCGAGATGTTTCCCTCCAGATGATGTCTGGAGCAAATGTCAGATTCGCCCCCGCCCCCTGCTGCTTATATACATATATCATGTTATATCTTATATACAGATATCAAGTTATATCCCTTATACTTATATAATGTTACATCACATATACATATGTAATATTACATCCTATATATATATATATATATATATATATATATATATATATATATATATATATATATATATATATATATATATATATATATATATATATCAAAGTTATATCGTACTTACTAATATCATGTTACTCCTATATAAAGTTTTGTTGGAGTGTGGTCGCTACAGCATTAAATAATTTGTCCAATAGGTAACGATCACTTTATGATTATATTTTTTATTATGATACAAACCAAAGGCATGCAAAATCTGTATGATGCAAGATTATTTGGCAAGTTTGCTTAACTTCTGATATAGTTGTTACATTGTTTGATATTAAGTGTTTTAAAAACATTATTCATAATATTCAAAGAGTAGTTTCAACTATGTTTTCACAATCACATAGTGCTATGTTAAAGTGAATCCCCTTATATTACCATTGACTTTCATTACCATTTATACATTTTAGAATGCTGATCTGAATTTCCCATGTTAATTATGCTCACATTTATTCTTTGTCAGAAAGCAAATTAAACAGTTTTTTATAAATTGAATTTTTATTTGATAGTGAAATTTCAATTGTGAAGCGTTGCTAGAAAATATTGTCAAATACAGTTGGAGCAGGGAGTTTATCATATACCAAAATGTAAATGCAATTTTTATGAAAAGGTAATGTGTTGCTTCTTTATAAATTTTAACATTTACATTTTACCTTCCATACAAATTTACCATTATAATTAATGCGCAGGATAATTAATAATCATCCAGCTGTTTAATTTAAATCGTATCTGTACAAATGTAATATTACCAAAGACGTCGATGAAACGATTGGAAAACTCAACAACATTTGGCAAATCAGTCAGATGGATCTATTAACGCTCATGTTTATGAAACCATGATGTATATACTTAAAATCCCCTTTAGACACCACAAGGTAATGGTAGAGCATGAACAAAAAAAACAGATTCATCATGCCAAGCATGAAGAGGAGATGAAAATCATCCAAATAAAACCTAAGTGTGTATTTGAAACATTTATAAATCCCCAGAACAATGTTTCCAATTGCACTAGTTTCAAAACTAGGGTAGGTAGGTAAGTAAGTTCTTTTTACAATTCTTACCTTTATATATATACATATATATATATATATATATATATATATATATATATATATATATATATATATATATATATATATATATATATATATATATATATAATTCCATGTCATTTTATGGTATGCATTTTTACGAAATGCATGCACTATGCAACTGTGTATTGTTTCCGAATCATGTGTGTGGTATACATTACAAAGAAAAAGGATGCACAATGCAACTGTTTAATGATTTCATGTCATGTTGTGGTATACGTTACTGTGAAAAGTATGAAATATGCAACTGTTTAGTGATTCTAAGTCTTGTTGTTGTATTCAATATTGAGAAAAGCATTCGCAATGCAACTGCTTAATGATTCAAAGACATGTGCTGTAGATATTACTGAAGAAAGCATACACTATGCAACTTTTTAGTGATTCCTAGACATGTATGTGGTAAACAATACTGGGACAAGCTTGCACTATCAAGTTCAAGAGTATACACCCATATTTTAGTGTAAGGATATTGCATGGTACTACCCCGCAACGATAAGGTTTTTATGTATTGCTAGAACTACGTCTTACAAAGACTAATCCAATACCTGACACACTTTTGTATATTTCACATCAAATACAGGACGTTTGCACAACATTATTTAGTGCAAAATCTATGTCTACGTGAAGAGACCAAAACTGCAGTTAGATGTATGATTCCAAATAACGAAGTATTATTTCTATAAAAAAACGAAACAGTATTTCGCTTAAACGAAATAGCATTTCGAAATAACACATACCATTTCGAAATAACAAAGTATTATGATTAAACAACATTTAAAAAAGTATATGGATCACTTCACTTAAGGGGTATCGTAGCAAGGCGTTTAAACCACCATTGCAACGAAGATAACGTCTACAAATAAATCCGTAATAAACCGCAAGTTATTTCCCTTGAACCAAACGGTAATTTATTTGGAATTTGTATCATAGCTAAATATTCTTCGAAGATTACCAAAATATTTAGAATATTATGCACCACCGTATTCATATATTCTAAAAGTGGTATTTTTGCCTTATCATAGGACTGATCATAGTAGACTCAGGCAAAAATATATATAATGGCGTCTGATAAGCTTGTGTGACACTATTCATGTTGCCATCCGATAGATAGATAGATAGATATATATATATATATATATATATATATATATATATATATATATATATATATATATATATATATATATATATATATATATATATATATATAATACTGAAATATCTTACAAATGTAGATCCAACCGTAAATTATTGTATTTCAAGATAAACAAGGAATACTAAAATACTTGCTCTTTAATTGCAAGATATTACTGTAAGAATTAATGGAGTAACTTATAGTAGTATAGATGTGTTTGATATTAATGTAAAACTTAAACCCGGTATTACTATGGCAACACTATCTGATAATATTAGAATACAAAGTTACAGTGATACAAAGACTGTTTCTCTCAATATGATTAATAATAAGATAAAATACTCCCAATGATGGACTTGTTAACAACAGTCAATAGTGAAGTAATCGATCTTAGATCTGATCATGCTGCTCACATAAACACGTTCTTGAGTGTTCGTAGAAACACAAATAGAACCATTAATTAATTTTTTGGAAGTCCAGCAGTCCTTCATTTTAAGCTCTCTGACATAAACAGATGACCTACAGTGTAGTACATACAGTAGCTACTGGGCAACTATTACGGTTACCACTTAATAAATCTATTAAATATCGCATTGCTGTTGCCATTATATACAGGTTGTCAGTACTCGGTGTAAAGATATTTACATTATCTAAATCGCTATCATGCCTTTATCTACTAACTGGATATTCTGGATATATGTTCGTGATGCTATAGCAAAACGACGAAGTTACATTTGAAAGGGAACTTGAATAAAACAGACAGCAGAATTAATCAGTTGGTGGCTTAAGTCGCTAAATTAATACCTACCTAATATAATGAACACTACAATCAACATGCAACAGCTGCAGATGAGGCGTAAAGATATTTTGCTAGAACGTTATTTTTGAAACATAAAAGCTTCCTACGAAATAAAAAAGTAAGGTCACTGACGTTAAACAGCAGCAGCAGGGGCAAATCGGACAATTGTTAGAGGCGTCGATTCAGCAAACAAAGGCTTCTTCGAAATCGTAAAAAGGCGTCAATTTGGCAAATTAAGACGTCCTCGAAATCGTAAGAAAGCACTCCACAATTGTTGCACACACACACACACCGCTTCTACTATGGGTTTAATAATTTATTTTACGATAAAAGTTGCTAAAATTTCACAACAAACAGACTAATTTGTAAAACCTCACCTTGTAAATCAATTCGATTATTGGACTGGTCAGTGAGTTTCACATTAATTCTCGTTAACGAATCATTATGACATCGCATATAGACTGGATTAGTTGGATCCTCAATATTTAGAAACCCTGGAGGAGCTGTTGGTGCAAATGAATATAAAACACATCCCTGCTGGGCTTGATTTGATCGCTCGAGATTTGTTTGATAACTTTCTTTGATAACATCACATACTAAATTCCATGCAATCAGCGAGGATATATTTATGTTGAATGCAGCGATATGTCCACCACCACTGTGTGGGTCATTATTATACTTGAGGATTGTTGTTTGATGTTTTCATTTGGCGAGTATCATAGAAAAGTTTTCTTGAATAAGATCATTAACAGATTCTTTTAGTTCATTTGCGTTCTACTCAGGAAATTTTAAATCGGGTAAATCAGCTTCTTTGATATTTTAACCGGTTAGGAATTTTTGTTTATCTCCGTTCTTGCCATCATTTATTAATTTAATTATTTGCTTGTTGATATATTCCATATCGGATATAAGTTGATTTAATAGCCTAACTCATTTTATGATCTCATCAAGTGGATTTGTTATATCAGAGAGATGCTCTTGGAAGCTCCGTCGTATTTGTTCTAGTTGTGCTCTATCTAATTGATTAATCTCTTTGAAATAATCAATAATGTTAGTTAACGTAAATATAATTGTAATGGATGAATCAGGAGTTTTCTCAAAAACAAAATACCATTGTATGGTATTGTTATCAAGAAATGCAACTCTAAGAGAGATTAATGCTGCATTTTTTATATCAGATAAATCATCGCGATATGATGGGTTGTTTTCATGATATGATTTTTCGTCTGTGACATTTTGGTATTTGATAAGATGCCTCAGGTGGGATTTCAGGCCATCCTAGCACGGTTCTTATAGAACTCTGATAGATATCTACGACATAACTAGGTGAGTTTATCTAAAACACGGATGATAACGTCGGCTTATGTACTGTTATAGCAATTTTCGATTCATTTCCAGTAATGGATTTTATTCTACGTTGAAATTCGTTATTTATTTGTTTAATTTGGTATGACCCAGATGGTAGCGAAACAACTTTCCAGTCTGGAGTCCCGTCTTCTTTATTCTTATTCGCAAACACCAAGGAATTATTCTGCTACCGATCTAATGTTATGCCAACTGTGATACACTCGTAATTTTGCTAACGCTATCTCCTTCACGGGAATCGGAGTAGGGAAATTCACATTGAATTCAGGATTGGTTGAGGTTATTGATATCATACTTTTTTTCACCGGGTTAGTATTTTCCGCTATTCGTTGAAGTAGTTCTTGCGGTGTTGTTATTGTTATTATACTCATGTTGTCGCAATAATTTTGACATCGCGGATTCATAAACACGTACCATCGCTGAGATCTCACTATCTGATATTAATGTATCATCGAGTGACGACGATATCATCGGGGATAATTGTGAGTACGCGGTTGACACAATATGGAACCTAACTATGTAATCTTGTAGTTTGCGTTGGCTGCATGATGATAACTTTTTTGTTATTACTGAAATAATTCCCGCGATTGTTGTCACCGCTGATATACAAATTGGAACAGCTATCGGAGCAATCATTGTCACCGAGGAGAGTATAATACCAGCTCCGGTGATTACACCACTCACCGAGTACACGGTAACATCAACTGTGGTGATTCTTCGTCGATATTTTTTATTTTTGTTTGGTACTCCTGATTGAGGGTTTTGAGTTTAGTTTGAAATTCTCTGACCTGATCATAGCGGTATTGAAATACAGAAGGTATCGTCGGTGATGAAATCATTAGTGATGACATTTTATTTATTACAACAGAATTCAATTTAGTTATTTACTTAAATCCGCTACGAATTCCAAATACCATGTTACTGAAACCTTAGCAAATTATTATTAGTCGTTGTTATCACTAATATTTTAATTGTTCCTTTGTCGATGATCGTTGATATTATATTGTTGACCCCAAATGAACTCGTTGATGAAATATTAAATTGAGTTGGTGTCACTAGTAATTATCGATAAATACCTTTGACGGCCGCGATGATATCTAAAATATTGTTTGTAGGTGTCCACGCAAATGATCCATGTTGGATCGCGTACACGTTATTTATGATATTTTTTGTTCGTGAGGAATGTTTGTTTTTTCAATGATTGCTATCATCCTCGGAAAATTATTTTTGATTGCGTAGATGAAGTTTTTCATATCTTCGATGGATTTTTCAATATCAGAGAGTTTTATGTCAATTTTATCCAACGTGGTTGCAAAATATTTATCAATGATATTTTTACGAAATTATGTAAACTTTTCAACGTGATCCTCATATCTGGATTGAAGTGTTGCAAACTCTAACATAGAAGTTTTTATCTCTGTGAGCTTCGGTGTGGTCACTGGAAGATTATCAAAAAATTCTAATACGGGTTTATTAATATTGTCCATGATGGATTTTTGTAAATCAGTAAATTTATTAAATGTATTTATATGATAGTCATACTTATTATTGAGTGATTTCAATGAATTCGCCGAGGCTATATAATCTTTATCGATTGTTAATATTTTATCTGTGATTGTTGAAACATGTGCGCCTGGTTTGAGTTTACCCTGATTGGAAAACAACGCGATAGTATCTTCTACTGCGTTACGTTGTTTAACTAAAATATTATCAAGAGAAACATTACTCGTTTTCAATTTACCCTGACGATCTTGAAAAACAACTATTTCATTGGGATCAACACTTCCTAAGTTCAACATCTCAGTTATTTCATCTTCGATTATTTTTTATATCACCGGTTGCAGATATGTCCGTGGTGGGTTTTTTCAGCGCTGATAAAGATCATCCCCAAATATCAACCATTGTTATTGTAAAAATCTTTGATTTTCTAATTATTTTCTCTCTCTAAAATCTTCGTTGACGACTTTGTCGTTGCTAGCGACTACTGGTATATTCATTTACGACTTGATGATGAACTAGCGTCAAGGACATTTAATACTTCTATGCCGCATATGGGTGGGACATTTATTTTCTGTGTTGATAGCGTAGAATACCAAGTCTTCATTTTATGAAAATTGTTTAATTGTTGTAGATAACGCATGAATTTAGACGGCGCTAACCCATATGAATCAAAATAAACGATTGCACGCAGATCAATCACGTATGCAACCCAGTGGGTTCCAGGTCCGCTGCTGTTATCAAGATTTATAATACCGGTTTCAACGTTTTTTGGTTTCAACGTTTTTTGGCAACTGATCTTTCATAAAGACACCTCTGAAGTTTTTAATCGCTAGTTTTTTTAGCGGAGTCGAGTAAATCAATATTTGACATGGGAATCGAAGATTCCACAATCGAAGGTTCTCGAGTTATTAAACCGTTCCTGGTATTCTCAGACCGCTTCCTTTGTACCATGAATACGGAGTTCCTTGTAGTCTTGGACCCTTTCCCTTTTTCTTGTATCCTTTCCCGGTAGCTTTCTTTAGTGCCATCACTGCCACGGTACCAACGGCTCCTGTCGCTGCCACTTTAGCTACCGCTGGGGCCGCTGCCGCAATTAACGCTGGTGACGCAACTAACAACGAAAATATACCACCTGATTTTATCATGATTTTGATCGCATCTGCAGAGAAAGTGATCGGAACACCTTTTTATCTTTGAAAGCATCATTAAAGTGTTTTATCTGACGAGTTATCAGCGACAATTTATTCTGACCAAAAGACATCTGATTTTGTTTCAGCGTTATCGTGGTTCCACATTTTTTAGTTGATTCCGATTGTAATTTTTTAATCTGACCGGGAGTTAACGTAACACTAATATGACTATATGAAACTAATATTAATAACAGATTGATCTAATTGTTACATGTTTTTGGAAAACACTACATGCTTTTGGAAAACACTACAAGTTTGAAAATATTACATATTTTCCCCTGGCGCATCAATTACTCTCATTCGTCTACCAACACCTTCGAGTAGCATTGATTTATCACTGAGAATGACAGCAATCGCTCTATAACCACAAGCAGGAGGATCGGTTACACGAGCTCTAAAGTGTATATCAACTACGGATTGTCTTGTTAAATCAAGATGTTCCAGCGAAAAGTAGTAGATGGGATATAAACTTTTAAAATCCAACTGTGATATTTGCAGACCAGTATCTACATTTTGATCGCGTCCCATATATGACAACAGACGATGATACACACGTGCTATTTGGTTGGTATTGTAATCAAGTAGTATGTCCTCAGAAAGTTCCTGTTGTCCGTTTATTTTCAGCGAGACTTCATTAACACCTATACTATCAAATATCATATGGCTGCGTTCCTGTGAGAGAAATCGCTCTCTATTCTGTAGCGCAACAAAAATATGACGTAGGGCTGAAATACCTTGTTTTGATGCCAGGTGCCATGTAAATTTACCATTAATATTAGAATCCATAGTATCCGTGTTGACTGATAACCAGCTTAGCAATGATTTTCCTCCATGATCCATAAATGATAGTAATCGTTTTTCTGTTGTGATTGATGGAGTCATTACTGGCATCCACAATGATAGTATTGTTAAAATGACTTTACCCTCGGGAACACCAGCACCACGTCAGATTGCATCATTATCATTACCCTTTCGCATGAGTGCTATTGTATGCTTTGCTCCATAGATAACTTTTCGGATATTTCTACAGAATCCAAATATATGATGCAGTGGAATCGCGCATGAAAATTGTCGACGTGGTCTTTTCAACATTGATACACGTCTTGCAAATCCTAGGTTGTAATCAAGATTAGTACTTTTTATAACATCAAAGACATCAGCTGGTCTTGTCTCTTGTTCAGGAGAATCGGGTTGTACATCAGATGTCGCAGCTCTTGGTGTCCGTAATTTAATATACTGAATGTGTTCAGCGTTATCGGTAATATCCTTAGAAAACATCATAGATGGACCTGTCGATCTTGTATAATCATCAGAATATCTTGCTAACCCCACTATTGTTGTGGCAACATCAACATCACGCTCAATGGATTCAATTTCTCTTTCATCAATCATATATCTTGCACTATCAAATAGCGCCATGATACCATTATTAACAAAACCAACTCGGATATTTGGGTCATCTGCGTATACTGTATTGTCTGCAACATTTGTTACAAGTTCTCCTTCCACTTTAATAAATGCTTCAGCGGGTAGAAATTATTTACTGGTATCATGAACTTGAAGTTCGATTCTTGATCGAAGATCAGGTTGTACTGCATGATAAGAATAAAATTGATAATCGCGTACAGAATCATCTTTACGCACTGGGGTTTCCATATAAAACGCTGGATCAAGTGTCTGTGTGAACATTTTATTATATATTCCATGATCTAAGTCGCGGTTTTCGTCGTGGTTTTAAGCCACTTCCCCCTAACATATATGCGGTAAAATTATCTTGGTTGCTGGTCGCCAACGATGCTAATTTCTGATCCACTGCGCTATTTATTATTTTGCTAACACTTGCAGTCATCAATTCCGTAGATGGCAGCGATGACTTCATCAGTGGTTTCCTTCGCCGCCGAACTAGCGACATTAGTTTATCCTTTGCAGCGGAAAATGCCCTCCTGGCAACATCACAAACAGCACTAATACCCTTATCACGAATAACATCAATTGCTTTCATTGATAATTATTTTGCGATTTGTGCTATTTTGGGGGGCCATTCTTGCAAATAACCCTGCAATGGTATTGCCGAGACCATCACCATAGTACGGTCTATACACAGGCAATCGTGAGTTTACTACATAAACACTGGCTGGTTTATCGTGGTTAAAGTGTATTCTCATCTTATTATGAAAACACTAGTGTTTTCTAAATGAATATTTATCTAATCGCAAAAATCCCTTGGATTTTCATCGCAAACGATTTCCATTTCTGGGAAATATTTGATTTCCTTGATTAATCACTGTAATAACCATGATTGGAAAAATCCGTAGGATATTTTACTAACTCATCAATGAAATCTCGATATGTTCCTATGTCCATGATGCCACCTTGAAATAACCGCATACAGATATCACCTGCTTCGTGAGTTATTTCCAGCTAGTTTTCCTACTATGAGTACTTCTAATCGTGCCATATCGCTGAGAATATTACCAGGACAACGAACAAGACCACTAGCTGAAATTCCACTAGAAAATCTTTGATTGGAATTTCTGTAAATTGCCGGCAATTTCTGAGATTTAGAAAACCCTTTCCGCTTGATTTTTTAGTAATACCAGTTGCACCTTGTGAAAAGGATTGTGTTATATCATTTTTTTGATTGCTCTGGTAATTTAAAAAATCCGGTACCCGATTGCTTCTCTGTAGATAATTCAGCCTCTTTTATTGCTTCCATAAATTTGTTATACGTAGCATCTCTTTTCGATGCCTGAGATGCACCTGTTAACACACGATATAATCCATTATACCAGTCTTTTTTATTAGGGAGATTATAATCATCGTGGATATACTTTTTTCTCTGATGAAAACTCCTAGTGACGAATTCGGCTATTTCTTCAATATAATTAAATTTCATACCTTTTATTTCATCTAATTTACCCGAGCGGAATTTATTATTGAATGCAACTCGACCACTAGCAATATCACCTTCTTCTTCTTCTTCTTCTTGTTCACGTGGTTCAGGCGGTGGAGAGCTAATATCAATATCACCAAATCGTTTAATTTCTTCTTGACGTTGTCGTTCTTGTTGTTCTTGTTGTCTTACAGCGGTTACTATATCACCAGGAAGTGTTTTTAAAGATTTTTTTGTTTGTTTGGATCTCTTTGCTATTTTTTCAAGTACAGGAAGAAGAAGAGCTTCTTTCCTTTCTCCTTCCTTGGGAATTTCTCCGTTTATTACTCTTTCAGTGGCTGATATTGCCGTTTCAGTGGCTGATTTGACATCTTTTGTTGCCGTGGTTATTGGTTTAAACAAGTCTTCAGTCCCTGTTATAAATCAGTCTGAAGACTTTGTCTGGCTTGCAATTTTTCTCGAACAGAATCACAGATTGGGATGAACTTCTTAATTGTGGCTAATCTTTCACGTGCTAATCTAGTCGTTAGTGCTTCGTTTACCATTATATAGAACGACGGGTTGTCTTGTTAAATATACGATAGAAAACGCTAGCGTTTTTAAATGCAGTGAAAAATGCAACAAAATCAATGAAGAATGCAACAAAAATGACCAAAATCAAAAACAAATCTACAAACAGCTCTATCAATGATGTAGAAACTTCCGATTTCCTTAATAAATAATAATTATTGAAGTATTGTATATGTCACTGGTGACTTTGTCACTATGATTAGAACTTATTCTGCTGACGTTACCAAAGGGGGATTTTCGGTTTGGCGGATAATACCTCTTATTGTTTTAACCCTCAAATTAATTGTGCGTTTTATTTCATATTGCTGCCCCAATTCTTTTCGGATTTTTTTGACAACAGTAAATAACGGAACAAACTTATTGACGTCGTTACAGAATACAAGGTAACTGCGAATAGCATTCTGGATTTTCTTTATAAAAGCGTATCGTTTTGGTAATACGTATTTATTACTCATAGCACTGTATTCAATATCTTGAAAATCAGAAAGAATCTGATCACAATTTAATTTAGTTGATAATTGAATTCCTTGACTTTTAAAATTTAAAATCTCAGTTATGATCTCATTGATATTTTCAGAATTCATTTATGTATAATAATACATATTTCTAAATTGATATTGATATATTTTTCAAAAATGAACTCTGTCCGTGGCAAGTTGTATTATTACATCTTAATCACGTCCAGAGATATTATGCGATGATATATGAACTCTGTTCGCGCTTAGGTGTGTATTCATCTTAACAGGCCTAGAGATATTATGCGATGATAAACTCCATTTGGAACCTCTCAGGTGTTATTCACATCGGAGTATTCGACGTGACGGGAGGTGTACATGAAGTACCTTTGGGCTGGCGCCCCCAATCATATAGAAAAAAAACATCCAAATCGGTACCGTCGACAATTGCCTGTTACGAAAATCGAACCATGGGCCTCGGGGCGAGACCGCAATGCGTTACGAATACGCTAAATTCGATATCTACAAGTAAATGCTTTTGAATACGATATATGTGTATCAAACCGAATATCTGAAAAACATCAAAAAAAAAAGAATACAACTGTTGATTCGTTTTCTTACAGATTATATCTCCATTGAGAATCATGACAGTTTAAACAGTAAAATATTGTTAAATGGTCTTCCTTTCCTAAGCTCTATTTGTTCTAAATGGACAATTAAACAACGAGTCTTATTATAGTGAATAGAGAGACAGTCTGCGGAAGGAGACAGACAGATAGACAGACAGATAGACAGATAGACAGACAGACAGACAGACAGATAGATAGATAGATAGATAGATAGATAGAGAGAGAGAGAGATAGATAGATAGATAGATAGATAGATAGATAGATAGATAGATAGATAGATAGATAGATAGATAGATAGATAGATAGATAGATAGATAGATAGATAGATAGATAGATAGGTAGGTAGGTAGGTAGGTAGGTAGGTAGGTAGGTAGGTAGGTAGGTAGGTAGGTTGGTAGGTAGGTAGGTAGGTAGGTATGTAGGTAGGTAGGTAGGTTGGTAGGTAGGTAGGTAGGTAGGTAGGTAGGTAGGTAGGTAGGTAGATAGATAGATAGATAGATAGATAGATAGATAGATAGATAGATAGATAGATAGATAGATAGATAGATAGATAGATAGATAGATAGATAGATAGATAGATAGATAGATGTTTGTTTCTTTTGATTAGGATTTTTTAACTTAGCTTTAACAATTTTTCAGTCATAATCGATTAACCGTAGTCGAAACGTTTATATCACGGGTCAAAATTAGTTTGTCACAAGCAATAATTAAATAATGTAGACGAGATCTGAAGCTACAAAATGACTAGGATATATCCAAGTTTGATTGACTTCTGTAAGATTGCATTTATATTGATCCCCCATCTGACTAACAGACATAGTATTAACAGCTGTGGGAGTGCAAATCGATAAAAGACATGCCGTAGCTATGGTTTTACCGGGACATCAAAAGCCTTATTGATTTGTCTTCGAACATGCGCTCAAGGCGCGGACAGTAGACAGGGTTATTTAAGAACACGGAAATAGTGAAAAACACTTGCTATTGTTTGATTTGGAAACGCTAGCGTGTTTCTATGACAGGTTCAAATTACTTTAACACTGGAAACTGTGGACATGCATTGCATATTTTTTAATCTATGCACTGAGACAAAGTTTGCCTGAAATAAAATCAACGAATAATTTTTTTGGGAAAAAGCCATTGAGGGTAACTCTTTTATAAGTCGTACACATACCTGCACGAGTTATTTCCCTTTGGTGTTATCAGATATATGCAAATTTAATTCTGTTTTCGAAGCGCTTTGAAAGGGCCGAATGAGTTTTATTCTCTGCAACTTTTTGTGCTGAGTGTATACAAATATCAAAATATCTACCGGCTTTAGTCATTGATTGAAATACCATTTCTTCATTAGTTGCTGTATTAAATGATTTGATATGTCTCTTCCCAATTGATTTACAAGTACCAGGTTTCCCAACAGTATTCTCACTCTGTTTAATAGCTCGTAAATTATCCAATTTATTATTTTGAGGACATCCAACAAAACGATCAATAACAAGACCATCCTTGATCAATCCGTTATATACTTCATACACGAAACGATGATTATAATATTTCTTCTTTCCACCAAACCTCAAACACCCCTGATTATTCACAATACCAACTGGGTTCTTCAGCTTACAGTCATTGTTTGGTTAAATTATTACTTTGGAAATCTTTCAATATAATCTTGAGGTGTTCTTATGATTTTGTTGCTAACTCTGTCACAGTCATTGATGGAGTTTCTAACTCTATTATCATAATAACGCTTGAGCTCTATGTATCGCTTACCACAGCAACTCAGACACAACTGCGATTTTCCTCTCACACCTACCCCACATTGTATGCAGGGCAAGGGCCCATAACTCCCGTTACGAACGCTTTGTAAATGATATCCGCAGAATTCCTTTCTGTATGATTTGTTACATGCGGTTACTGATCCTATCATAAGCCACTTGCAATGGTTCATTATATAATAAATTCTTTATTCAAATACTTGCTTTAATTATAATATGAAGGAGTTCGAGAGATTGTCGAACATTAAGCCTTGGAAAAATGTTAAATTCAATCTCTACAGATGTACCAAAGGGTCTAAAAAGTGATAGAAGTATGATAGGTAAAATCCGCGATTGTTTTAATGAATTCAAACGCGATGGAGCATCTCACTGTGGGTCAACATTTCGAATTGATGGTGACGTTGATGCTACCATAAACGACGAAAGAGCAGCAGTGATAATCTCACATCTTGACAAGAAAAAGTACTTTTTTAGAGTGAAATTCATTATCGGCTCAGAAATGAGAGATTGGATTATTCGAAACAAATTTGAACCAATCTTGAAAGATAAAAGAACTATCACTTTGAGTCATGATTCCAAACCAGGATTGCTGACTGGGATTGACAAGCCATACTATGAAAGATCTTATCCTGTAACAGCAGTTGTTTATGGGATATATTCGTTAAATGATAAACCGAGTATTGAAAAATTAAAACCAATTAAATATTCGTCAAGGATAAATTGCGTAGCAGAACAAATAATAGATCACTTCACAAATGCGTTGCGTGGAAACAAATTTACGGATGTAAGACGTAAAAAAATAAATGAATGGGAATTAACAGTTAGGAAGAACCGAGCATCAATTCAAGATATAACCAAATTAGAAACATCATTAAGATTTCCAATAACAATAATGACAATAACAGGAGAAATATTACACGAATCAAAATATAAATCAAAATGAGCTCCAATTAAAATTATTGACCATAATAAACACGCGTGGACACCTGCGGTCACAGAACGGGATAGAACAATAAAATATTACACGGGAAATTTATTTGATTTTATTTATCAGTTAAGTAAAAACGATCCTGTGTCAGTGTGGTTACTTCACAGTTTTGAAGACGAAGAGGGTAAATTCGATTAATTTGTAAGACCAAACGGAGAATTATACCGTACTGAAGCCCTCCACAACGAGATAAAAAAAAAACTAGCTAGTGGTTTTTCATCAGAAGACAACGAACAATTATTAACAACTGTTTTACAATTCCGTCGGTTGCAGCTCATTTTGAAAGAAAGAAAAACACGTGGAAACCAACAAAAGCAGAATTTCTATCAGATATCAAACCAAGCTGTATCGAATATAACCATGGTGGATTATGGAATACAAAATACACCTCTGAAAGTATTATTTCAGTTGATATGGTTGCGTGTTATCCAGGGAGTTTTCTCGGGTATGGGGTGTGTTCTGAGTATTTTAAACGATTTTTACATCCCACACATGAAATGACCCTTGTTGCAATTAATGGACCACTACCCGAGTTTGATTTAATCGGATTTACTCGTGTGGTATTATTTGAATTGGCTACAGGACTTCATCCGTGCTCTTATGTTTGGCTTGGTAGACACATCTCTGAAGAACACTGGATACGAATAGTGTTATTACGGTATCTGATTTATTCTAAAATGCTGATATCGCTTATTGTCAGTGAAGCAATTATATCATATCGAGCGCAGACTGAGGTCTGGTTACCACAACCTGATAGTTTAGATAGTATAATCAGCGACTATAGAAAACAGTTTCCCCATCTAGACGAAGAATATATCTTGAAATGGTAGAAACAGATCTTTGAAGTTAGAAATAAACACAAAAAAAATCTTGGTAGAAGAATAATCGGTAAATACACTAAGAGTGGAAAAAATATGACAATAACAGATATTCTTCACGGTTGATTATAGATGATGCTGAATTCGATTTTATAATCGCGGATGTAACAAGATATATATGTAAATCGTAAAGACGTTTTCTTGTCCGATAGAACCAAATTGGCTACAATTGTTACTTACAACGATGGAAAAAAATCTTCAGTATGCACATTTTAGGGCGTCTATGCTAGCTTATGCTTCTATTAATTTATTTTCAATGATAAATAGATTTCCTGACACCACGGTTAGAGTCGCCACTGATTCATTTTATATAAACGCGAAACATAGCGAAGCAGTGGCTGAATTTACAAATTCTTATGAGAGTTGGGGATCATGGAGAATTAAAAATGAAATGCTACGTGATTATTCCAAATCAGCAGATGTTACAATAGAAAAAAAATTACTTGAAAAATAATCAAATATCAGAACTATCTAATGCACCGTCGATATCTGATCCAATATGTAGATATAAAACAGTTTATTTAAACGGATGTGGTGGGTCAGGAAAGACGACTCGTGCGATTGAATTTTTTCGTAGGAAAACTCCTACGGATTTTCACGCATCAAATACGATTGTGCTATCACCGACCCTTACACTCGCAAGAGAGATGAAATAACGAGGATTTAATGCTTGTACTTATCACAGTTTCTTTCGATGGGAAGGCGACGAATGGACTCCTCATCTAATGGGTGAAAAATATATTCCTGAAGTCATTATTTGGGATGAAATATGCACGGTTTCGTTAGAGGTATTACAAAGATTTCTTGATTGGTTATTGCTAGCGAATACAAAAGTAATACTGCTTGGCGATTATGGTCAACCACCACCATTTGTCGGTTTGTCTCCACATGATTGGTTGAAGAATTTTGTAGACTATTATGAAGAAATTAATACTGATTATAGAGCATTTGATGAACAATTACGCGAGTTCAAAAAAACTAATTAGATTACAACCGGATAGAATCCAGTGTGAAATAGTACGTGAAATAATTTCGGAAACCCCATTAAATGATTTCTGGGAAGCGTGGAGACCAAACGATTTGATACTAGCAAGTAGAAAAATATTCAGAGACACACTTCTGATGAAGTTATTTGAATTACATAAACAAAAATTTGCAACACTTCCAGTGCCATTGTGTTATAGACCCAAGGATACACGAAAACAAAATATCGAAGTTGATATTCCCGGCTTGACAGAGAAGCAAATTATAGTATTAAATGATATTGTGCTGGTTGAGATCAATGTCGTCGAAGATGCATTACGCGCTGATAAATCCCCATGGACTCTAGATTACGCAGCGACGATACATTCTTCACAGGGATTAACTATATCAGATACAATTGTTTGGATCATAGATAATCACATCGAGTGGTCGAATTTAGTTTATCTTGCAGTGTACGAAGAATAAATCAACTTCGAAGAGTTGTTTAAGATGCTAATGACACCACAATAAGTGATATTGTCAGTGATAATATATTCAGAAAAATACTCTCTGGTTATAAAAAACAGGATAAAAAAATAATAGAGAATTCGATATTGATGCTGAATTAATAATTACACTAAAGTAACAACCGAATAATCACTACACGAGTTGCAATTGTATAATGAGTTGGCGTTGGTCGGATAAGGATTCTCGACAATTTACCGTGGATAGAAAGAATAGTAGTATTGGTCATACCAGAGATAATGTGATGCTGACTTGTCTTGAGTGAAACAGACGCAAAGGTTATTTAAGACCACGCGGCGGTAATTGAGTATCCTCGAGTATTACTTGTAGTTGTTCACGAGTAAATCCTCGATGAGGAGCAGTTGAATCCAACCTATAGATTGCTGGTTTACCCGTGTATCGTGTTATGTTAGATATTTTATGTACAGTAACACTCCAAATAGGATCAGTAGCCCTTTTTTACCGCCTTCGAGCTCTCCTGGTTCGTATAAATATCTAACAGTGACATTGCCGAGTATTGGTTGTTTTGAAAAATCATTTTGTGGTTTTACAGGTATATACTTTTTTTTAATCGCGTTGTTAGGTTTCATGTTGATTGTTCGAGTAATCTCATTATTTAGCGAGGTAATTACGCCCGGTAATCTCTTGACCCATTCACAGGATCGTTTATCCTGAATTAATTCCTTCGCGTATTAATATCCAAATAACCAATTAGCAAGTGTACGATTAAATCGTTCAACAATTGCCTGATCGCGATGTAATGCAGTATGTCCTCGTCTGATGGTGACATTATGATGCTTCATTGTTGATAACACTGCACCCTGAAATTCCTTGCCAGGATCAACTTGTAATAGATTTGGCCAACGCAGAGTACCCCGCCGATAACTCCTTTCAAACGCAGAAGTCACTTCAGTTGAAGATTTTGTTTTTAACGGTTCTGCTTGTTTGTATCGACTCGCAAACATCAACTACGGTTAGTGCATACATGTAAATACCATCATGCGCCAAAAATAATATATCAGCTTGATGAACTTCATTAGGTGCGTTGACATCAAAATGCGAGTAGCTAATTTGTTTAGGCGGTGATATATATATTTGCCATATTGCCTGTTTGGATAACCAATCCGCTGCAGTGGTATTTTTCACCTTTGCTAGCGAGTTTACCAATTGCTACTTTACCCCTCCAGTATCCTCTTGGAGAATAATAAATAGATTCCATGTTGTTTTTAATTACTAGCACCCGACATTAATTTACCCTTCATTGCCGATTTTATCAAAAATAAAGCCAAATTTTTTTTGAAGGATTTATCAGTAATAGAATTCAATGCATTAATTAATTTCACATCTGCGATATGTCAGTGCTGCACATTGCTGCTTTTATAAGCAGCATCATGAGCATGACACGCCTTGTCAATAGCGTTTATTTTCTTTTCACCGGGTCGGGGCTGGTTTTGATCATCGAGTCTGATATCGAGTTTAGTCCCGGGTCCACAATAATTATACCCTGGAAGGTGTTTTTCTCCTGGGTATTTTGCCCATGGTGTTCCCGGGAGTTTAGCTTGCTTGGCTGCAATATCAACTCCTCGTTTTTTTTTTTTAATCATCAGAAATGCTAGCATTTCCTGCAGACTTCATAGAAACAAATCTAATTTTTTTTTAGTACTACATTGTACACACTTACCGGAAAGTGCTGATCTGTTATTTTTAGTTGTAATCGTCGTCAAGTCGTTTGTGCCAGTAAGCTTTCTTACATTTCACACAATATAGATCCATAATATATTTATAATAACATGAATGTAAATGATTATTCAGCTAACTGACGACGGGAACCTATTAAACACCATGCGATGTTGTCGAATTCAATTAGAATGATTATAATCGGACCATCTGGGAGTGGCAAGACACAACTGCTACTTAATTTGATAACGAGATGGATACAATGGGATAGGTTGTATTTAATAGCCCCGAGTGTAGATGATTAGCGATGCTACGAAGTGTTAAATGATTACAAAGAAAAGGCATCAGAAATCACCGGCGAGGGTATTATTGAATTTATAACCGATATCGAAGAAGCACCGAGCATTGATGATATTGATGGAAGTATTAACAATTTAGTCGTAGATGATGATGTGATATTAGATAATCAAAAGAATCCTGCTAGGATATTTTCCAGAGGCAGACACAAAAGCACTGACGTGATATATGTCACTCAACGATACACTCAAATACCAAAAGTGATAAAAGATAACTGCAATATTCTTGCTGTATTCAACGGAGTTGATTCACATTCGCTACGAAATATTCACCAGACTTGGTTCGGCGGTGATATGAATTATAATCTCTTTAGAAATTTCTTTAGTCACGCTCGGTCAATCCCGCATGGATCTGTAACGATAAATTTGCATGATCCTAGATCAAGATATCGTATCGGACTTGATAAAATATTTGGTTGAAATCGTAGCAACATTTATCCTAAAAAAATGTTTAAATCCATAGCAGCAGCGGGAGGGAGGGCAACAATTGTGGCGTCTTTTTTACGATTTCGAGAAAGTCTTAATTTGCCAAATTGACGCTTTTTTACGATTTCGAAGAAGCCTTTGTTTGCTGAATCGACGCCTCTAAAAAGTTGTCCGATTCGCCCCTGTTGCTGCTTAAACTCTTGTCTCTTACTTATCGTTAGTTTCTTCCAGAGTTTTTTCTTAGGAGATAGTTTTGGTTTTGTTTCCTTTTTTGTCGAAATTAGTGTGGTTGTTTTGTTTACCCATATGTTTTATCTTTGAGATAGCGCCTCCTCTGCTGCTGTAATCATTATTATATATGAATAATATGGCACCAGCTATGGAATGTTATACAGCTAGATTTACTCGAGAGAAAGTAGAAGCGATTAGGAAATTACTTCTTCTACTTGATTCTGTCAGACGAAAATTACAACAAATTCAGTATTACAGGTTTATTATACAGAAAGTTCTCAACAATTATTGAAACATGTTACTGAAACTATAGCTCTTCTTCATCAACTGTACAGAATAGCTGCAAACTAAAAAAACATCAAGACTTGTTAAAAGCCTTAACCAGCAAAACCAAGTACTAAAGATTTTTTTTAAAAACTGACGAAAAAGTAGTAAAAAATTTACGTAAGAAATTTACTTGACAATGCTCTAAAATTAATCGATTAAACTACCCCAGATGAATTTACAGCTCATGTTGTTATACAATATGAAACGAGAAAAAAAATGTTAAGACCAACATATGAAAAAGTTTTTAATAAAATACAACACTGGGCTAATGTGTTTTATAAAATTAAAACTGAAAACATTGAATCGACACAAAATGTGCATCGTATATAGAATACATCGTGCGATAAAAGATGTGTATGATCAATATGAAAAACAATCACAGCAAAACATAAAAGAACAGAAACAACGAAAGAAAGAAGAAAACCAACAGCAAATACAAGAGAAAGAAATTCCTCCATCTGATTTAAAATTAACGGACAAATATAATCCCAGAACTTATGAAAACAAGATATTGATGTTGATCTGTTAGTTGAAAATACTGCCGATGATTCACATTTTACTGATGCGTTACCAGAACATCAAAATGTATATGAGATTGATTATCGTAAGACGATCTTTAGAATGTGTCATAATAAGGGTCCTGTTATCAGGGTTGGTTCAGAGTTTGTTACGATTTCTAAACAAGTAGATCAACTAAAAGCAAAACAGAAAGAAATTGATCCATCGACAGTTCTTCCATCTAAATCAACTTATAAACTATCATATCCCTCAATCATTTCTCAACCTCAACAACAACAGCCATAACTAATTAATATCAACAATACATTTACATCTACGGGTTTACAATCTAATGAGGATTCTATATACGACAAAGCAGTTAATATTGCCGAAAAAGGATGCAATCAAATGTAAAAAATACGTTAAACCAAGGTAAATTAATTCTTGGAAGAGAAAAGTTGATTGGATGAAAGATGTATACTCTCTCTCTCTCTCTCTCTCTCTCTCTCTCTCTCTCTCTCTCTCTCTCTCTCTCTCTCTCTCTATATATATATATATATATATATATATATATATATATATATATATATATTCTTATAGAACGTCTGTTGGCCAAAGATTTCATCACCAGCATCCATTTGAAAATGTCTATGTGAACGATAGGCACAGTTAACAACTTAGTGACATTTATCAAATTGAGCAGATGTGTAAGTGTTTAGTAAGATATTAATCGCCTTGGTATTTTAAAACAATTATCAATGCAACTGCAACATGAATGGGTTGCAAGGTGGAGTTGTGTTTTCCCAGCTCGCTAACTAACTGTGCATTTCACATAATACATTAAAATGCTAATATTATTTGCTGCATGATATCGCAACAACGTGACTTTTGTTATTATTTCATCCCATGTTTTGCTACATCTTTCCTGTATGTACTGTTGCAACTGGACCGGTCATGAAATTTTTTATTGCATTGCCTTTTTTGTCAAAAAGAATCTAACATCTTGCACAAGGAATTTCAAATGGCTAAATGTCTCACTTAAGTAACTATTAGCGGTAACAGGGTATTAGTTTACCTTTAGCTGGTGTGTCCTTTATTTGATTTCCCGCTGTCAAAATAACACATGGAATCTTGGTGTGATGTTGTGTTGTTAGGTGCAGACCAGAAGACTCCTGTTTAGCAGCAATAAGTTCAATAAATGTTGTGGTACTCACCTGTGTTTTTTAAATCCTCAAAAATAATCCAGCTCGTAAGTAAATGCATAGGTGGTATTACATAAGAATCATATAACCAAATTAAATGTATGCATTCTTTGTTAGCATTGCATTCTATGGGAGATTAATTGGTGATCCGAACCTTATTATGCAGACCACGGAGATACGTTAATACACTCCCTAATATGCGATCTATGGGATAATAATTTGACGCGCTTATCCCAAATGTGTGGTTTATGTGAGTTAATTTAGTGTTATTATACTTAATATGCAGGTTTAGATTATTTGAAGATAGTCTGTTATTATAAAGTGATAGTTAATTTGCCTCGAAATGCATTCTTTCTGAAATAGAGGTTCTATGTACACCCAGTTAACATTTGGTGTCATGCAATGCATATGTAATTACGATTTACAGTGTACAGCATGGGGCAAATACAATCTACGTATAGTCATGTCTAATCTTACAATACCATAGGGCCATAGTCAAGTCTAATCTTACAATACAATCGGAACATAGTCATGTCTAATCCTATAATACCATAGGGAAATAGACAAATCTAATCTTACAATACAATCGGAACATAGTCATGTCTAATCTTACAATACCACAGGGCCATAGTCATGTCTAATCTTACAATACCATCGGGACATAGTCATGTAATCTTACAATACAATGGGAATATAGTCATGTCTAATCTTACAATACCATAGGGCCATAGGCATGTCTAATTTTACAATACCATAGGGACATAGTCATGTCTAATCTTACAATACCATAGGGCCATAGGCATGTCTAATTTTACAATACCATAGGGCCATAGTCATGTCTAATCTTCAATACCATCAGGACATAATCATGTCTAATCTTACAATACCATAGGGCCATAGGCATGTCTAATTTTACAATACCATAGGGACATAGTCATGTCTAATCCTACAATACCATAGGGCCATAGTCATGTCTAATCTTCAATACCATCAGGACATAATCATGTCTAATCTTACAATACCATAGGGCCATAGGCATGTCTAATTTTACAATACCATAGGGACATAGTCATGTCTAATCTTACAATACCATAGGGCCATAGGCATGTCTAATTTTACAATACCATAGGGACATAGTCATGTCTAATCCTACAATACCATAGGGCCATAGTCATGTCTAATCTTCAATACCATCTGGACATAATCATGTCTAATCTTACAATACCATCGGGCTATAGCCAAGTCTAAGTTTACAAATGGCCTGTATAAACTGGAGCAAGACCTTCCCATCAACCCATCAGTCTATACTTGGTATGATTCGTAATAAATCAAGCTCTTTTTTAAATTTGTCCTTGGTGTATCTAATACATAAAATAGCAGTTTGTGGTGGAAAATAAACCCTAAATGTCCTCATCCAACATGTCTAGGACAATCATAAAGTGAGAGCTTATGGTCATTAGGAATATGTTATAATCAGTCGAAGTCCATAATTTAATATTTCGAAGCTTCGGATCTATTTTCGTCTGCTACTTTGTGAATGCTATGTAATAGTCAATATTCTTTAGACCCTTTGAGCTTCAGAAGATTAAAAGGTCTGAACAAATCACTTTACGGAGTAAGGCATTTCAAAAAGCTGCTAACGTGATGTTAAATACACTGAGTGATGGTATGCTGCCATGGGTACACCCATCTCCAAATGATAACTGCTTTTCTTAACCCCAAAATCTAGCTTTTATATTTATAGACATAACGTTAAGTTGGGTGAGATTAGCCTTGGTTGAATACATCTCTCATTATCTTGTAATCCCATATTGTGTCATAGGATTTCACCAGGTCGATAAAGGACAGCAACTGTTATTTGCTATCCGATATCTCTGTCTGTTCTGACCAAGACCGACGGAGTCTCTCGTTTCCCAAATTAGTTCGAAATGTTTAGTGGTGTGGTGAAAACAGCATCAGAAAAGTCTTTCAAAAGTTAAAAATCAATATCAACAGGTCCTACTGCAGTATCATGGCTGGATCAAAAGTTTTCTAGCTCTCAAACAGTGAAAGGCTTCTTGTTGTAAATCTTCAGCGTATTTAGGTTTCGAAATTTTCTTTTATCCTTTGCACACGGCTTCATATCAATTCTCTTGTAGGGATTTTTTTCTAACAAGTGCCAGTGTTTTTTGCATATCAGGTAGGGTATTAACCATTTCATGAGATTCCATAAATGTTTGCTACAATTACTTGTTTTGGCTATAAAATCTAGTAGAATATTCCATCGTGATCAATCAAGAGGAGACAGAGGATAACCTGGAGACGAAACGGCCATTTTTCGGCCTTTCGGGCTCTTTGTTTTACATCGAGATTTTAACTTCTTTGATTGGCATTGAAATACTGAAATAAATGTCCTTTGTCGGTCTATGTATGTATTAGCACACCATTTTTGTTGACATATTTAGGAATATATATATATATATATATATATATATATATATATATATATATATATATATATATATATATATGTATATATAAATTTAATTTTAATTAACGTACCAAGAGAAATGAAATTACATAAACTTATTATAGGTGCAAGTTACCATTCTGCAGACAGTGTTTGAGTCTTTGACAAATTCCATTAACTGAGTCATTGATTCATTCTTAATCCTTTTGAGATCAGATACCAAACTAATGGTTCTAGTTTTTGTTAGTTGTCCATTAATGGAAAACTGTTATTTTGTCACCTGTACTACGTAACCTCATCTGAGCCCAGGACGGGAATTAATCAAGGGCAAACAGGTTATCCTCACTTTTTGACCTCCTACAACATGTAGCGATGAAGCATCGGGCCTATGATACAACCGTAATCTGACAGGGCGTAGTTTAATATTAGACATAAAAAACCCATCTTCAATAATGATTTTGTACATGTGCTTTCTGTGTCTTTTAAATTTTATCTATCGTGTTTCATACATAGAACGGTTTAGATTTGCAAACATTTTTTTATGAAGTGATTTGTTTAATTTAACGTTTGTGAAAGTTGAAAATTCTCTCTGTTTAAGACAAAAATAAATCCAGCGCGCATGGTCCTATAGACGGGATTTCTGGATTCATAATTACATAGAATCTGCATCTTTGCAAGTCTTTTTGATTCTGAGTCAGTCAAGGGACGACAACACTACATGCTGGATCTCCTATTCATACTGAAGCTTGATCACTGCACGTATCATGACAATATGGAAAATCGTTAAATGTCACGGCGTCACCAACTTTCAACTGAAATGTCAAATGCACTTGAATACAATGAAATGTATCTGTTTCGTCGGCAACAGTCATAAAACGTCGATCATTCAGACAAGCATCCCGAATTGTTCTATCTGTCGTAGGCAAGGATTGCCTTCCAATTAATGAACTAATTTACAGAACTTGTAGCAATGGAGGAGCTTTCATTTTGCTTATTGGGATATGGCGTCCATGAGCCGTACTGATGCAACGTACCTAAGAAACGTATACTATGGCTTTGTCTTAATCAGTATTTTTGATAGTACAAATGCCAATTTGAGGCCTCTTAACATTGTACTATCTGGTAATACTGTTTTAGAAAAATTGTACAAATTCCATATTCACAGCATCTTCCTATTTTGTCTTTTTTGCAGTATGATGTGTTGATGGGCTTTTTTAAATTGTAAATTTTGTATGCAATTCATTGGATTTATATTTTTAAAACTGTACTTTTATATGGCCGCAATTACCCATTATTGAGCTGACCACCCGTTATTGTGCTGACCACCCTTTATTGCTCGCACCACCCTTTATTGGACTGACCACCCGTTATTGTGCTGACCACCCGTTATTGCGGTGACCACCCGTTATTGTGCTGACCACCCGTTATTGTGCTGACCACCCGTTAAAGTGTAATTTATTTCCTTTAAAACACTTATAAAATCAATGCACTTAGGCAGCCAGGATGATTCTTTTACAAGACAAACACAGCATTAACAACTTCTCAGATTCGTTTCTGTTGAAATCTGCAGATTTGTTTGGTGGAGTATATCATTGAAACCTCGATTCCACATTAAATATCAGTCGAATGACCTGACCACATTTCAAATAAATAAATATGTATCTCTGACATATGTTGGTCAATTTGTTTTGTATTCTTAAAAGTAACTGAGGTGATCCGAATATGAGCAATCTGCAGACATTTGAAGCATGAACAGTAGCATTGACATGAAAGGTTTGAAGACTCAATATAGAATTTGTACTTACTAAAGAATGGTGACAGGCCATTTTATTGCAAGATTAAACATATAAATGCAATTTTGTCTTGATATAAATCTTGACACCTTTTACACCCATAGAACAACTGTAGAGGTTCATGTAAAGTAGGTTGGGGTGGGGTGCTCCAAGTATTATTTTCAATTATTACAGAAGACTCACCCAGGCTCGTTTGTGTTTTAAATTGAACTAGTGATAAGACGATGCAAATCTCCAAGCTTCCAGTCAGCTATGCCGACAGTTAAATTCAAATAAACAAAAATTTAGTACACTTATCTGCATTATTCTGTATCTAAACTGGTACTCTAGTTCCCCTCCTGTCCATCTAACTTCTGCTTCCGTTCTCTCCTTTTTTTCGTCTTTCAGGGACTTGGGACCAACTGTTCTAGTGTATTTTCCTCCGTCGCATACAGCTCCTCTGGTCCCTAAAAGATTCCTGACTGAAACTCCTCGGTACGTCCCAGAATAACAAAGTTTTCCGCCGATTTCGAACGACGTCGGAGTACCTTATGAATTTCCGCAAGATGTGACTACTGCGATTTAGTATTCTAGATTTAAGCATGCGATTCCAATGGTGCCCACGCTTTGCTCAACTCCGAATCGATGTCGATTTACCCATGGTTTACATAATTAGCAGACGTCCCTCCCCCGGCAGTTTGTAAAGGGTCGCATTACGACCTCCACTTGATGTGTTCCATTGAAGCCAACACCAGCAATTCAACTCTTACATGTAAATCGCGTGACTACAAAAAAGGTGCAGGAACCAAGTTCATATGGCCATGTTACACAACTGGCATTGATACCTCCATGTTCGTAATATTTATTAGCAAAGATTAATAACCTCGGTGTCAACCAGAAACATGTTGTAATCTGGCTATTGTTCCTTACTTACAAAGTGACAACAACAAAGGTCACTCTGTCCTATATTTTATACTCCAGTGGTTTTATTAAAAAATGGAAGGGGGTTCTTTCCTGCTTACTTTTTATACCGGACGCATACAATGTGATGAATGTATTCGCCTTTGTTACTACAATAGACTGAAAACTTACAAATCCTATGAGGGTGAAATTATCAAACAGAAGACCTCATACAGTCTTCATATATCTTATTATGATCATGTATTCTTACAGCGGCAGCTGAAGACTAATACAATATTGTAGAGGACATCGATGTATTCTCAAATTTCTTTCTTGTTTGGAAATGCTTTTATCGTTCATTTTTTCATGAAAAAGAAAAAAATATTTGATATAGCTCTAGATAAAGCATCTTCTAGTTTTACTTATATAACTATTGTTTTCTGTTAAGGCCGATGACAGCAGCTGTTTGCTCTGAATATTCTTCAAAAACCTGTCGGGAATTCATTTCCGTAAAATCATTTTCATCCAAATCATTGAATGCATTTTGATTTGCCTGGATGAAAATAGTGTAAAGTGTAATCTGTTTCTGCAGAAATGTATGAATCTCTTAAAATGTCTTGAATGAGGTCGTGGATTGCGCATTATCATAGGTTATGCTCGTATAATCGTTGTAGGGAAGCGAACTGTGTGTGATTCATATCTTCAGCTGTATTGCTTATTTATTTTGTTTCATCAAATGTATAAAAGTCAGATAATGACAACAGTGACATCATGTTATCAAGATTTTTGAATATTTCATAGTTTATATATATATATATATATATATATATATATAATAAACAACAACAACACGTATTAATGTTGTGACCGGTTTCGCTTTAAGGCTTTATCAAACTGAATTCAAACTGAATTTGTTATGATTGCTTACGTCATTAAATATATCAAGTTTCTGAGTAAACAATATGACATAAACAATATGACATCATAGCTTACGTTTGTACATTTGTAACCTACTTTTCTTATTCTTTAATAAATAACATGGACATGGATATATATATATATATATATATATATATATATATATATATATATATATATATATATATATATATATATATATATATATATATTTATTATATACTTCAGTGTGAAATATAGAAAATTACAGGCAAAATATTTTTCATATTTTGTCATTCCTATATTTTCACATGTGAAAAATATATCCTTGTATTTTCACATGTGAAAATATAAGATTTTTCCCATGATGCAATTTAGTTCTTGGACTACTTTTTTTTTTATAACAAGAGTTATTCCCTCTGCTTATTGCATACAACTTGTCTTCTGCTGATAAGAAATATGGCACAAGCTGATGATTTGGTGCTTAATGAATTAGAAATGGATATAGAAGTAGATGAAATGCTTGCAGGTGTTGACTTTAATATAATAGAATCCACAGAAGATGTGCCTGTGAATCAAAACTTCAGGTTTAGGAAACTGACAGAGGCAGAAGTGCAAAATTTTTTGGATGAGCAGGAAAACAAGAACACAAGAATCAAAACAGAAAATGATGTTAAACTGCTCGCAACATATCTCAGTTCAGTTGAGGAAATGAGGAACATGGAATTGATCCCACCTTCCAAGCTGAATGACCATATTGGGAACTTCTTTCTGGCAATCCAAAGGAAAAATGGAACTGAATTTGAGCCAACAACTCTCAGTAGCTTTCTTTCCTCATTTGATAGGCATCTGAGAAAGAAAAAATATGGATTGTCCCTCATAAATGATATTCAGTTCAGCAAATGTAGAGAAATGCTTAAATTGAAAATGAAGCAATTGAAAGGGATGGGATTTGGAAATCTCCCAAATGCAGCAGAACCTATTACTGTGTAACGCCGTTTCCGGCTACAATATTTTTGGGTTCTCCTGTCTAGCTTTTGATTAGAAAGAATAATACAAGACCGTATAGAATCAACATCAAAAGTGTTTATTTGTAAATTGCCTCAAGTACAACAGCAGGTAAACATGCAATTATTGAGTGTCAATACTGTTACATATACATAAACATTTAATATTTAATACGAGACTTATGTAAACCAGAGAATCACGGGAGACAAAGGTGATCGACTCCCGTGGGGGAAGGTGCAATGGAGCTTCAAATATAATTGCACCTTCTCCACCTCTTTTAGAATATATTTATAATGGTTTATATTACATAGAATTAACGTTATGGACGTACAAGATGGAGTTGCTTAAGTGCGATGGTGAATAAGGTGAAGTATTAACCTTCAGGTGTTGAAGGTGAAGAGTTTTGTAAGGTGAAGGTGCAACGTGAGTCACCTTCTAATGAAGGTGGAGAGTTTTGTAAGGTGAAGGTGCAACGTGAGTCACCTTCTAGTGAAGGTGGAGAGTGACGGTTTAGTAGCGTTAATAATTTATATATCAGTTTCCGAGGGAACAATGTGTATGTTTCCAAGGATTATATTTATCGTAATTATCTGTCACCTTCACTTTACATAGATTAATTGCGGTGAAAATTCACCGAAGGTGAAATCATATTAACCAATACGGTAGCAGACGTCACCTCATGAATAATAAATAACATCTGGAATTACCCGTAATGTCAAGCAAGCATATCAATTTTCAATTGAACTAACCATTGCAACCTGACTATGTTTATCCAACATAGCTTGAGACATTATAATATAGTTGAATGGGTACAAGTCACCCGATGCTTTGCTTCCGTCTGCTCTGAACGCTGGACAAGATAACAGTGAAGCCCCCGATTACATGTACGTGGTGCTATTTATAGGAAAAGGTCATGTGACCAATAGCCAATCAGATTCCATTGTGCTCTCTGACCAAAAGAGTGCAAATGACGGATTAGTACGTATTTTGACGGCAAGTACACGGCCAAACATTGGAGTTATAGAATAATTTTACCATGTCCTGGTGGAATTATACATTTATACGAGGTAATTTCAATTGTACTGCTATGACTAAGATGTTAAATATGCACAAACTATTCATACAAGGTTACAATACATACCAAATCTGCCTATCACATCGTGTCAAAACAGCATGAATCAGCGTGTCCAATACACAATGCAGGTAACAAAAGTCACTTGCTAAACGCTGAAAGACGTGTCCTCAATAAGTAAGTAATACATATTACCATAAATAAAGCACATATCTCATCTAGGAATTGATGCATAGTAATTACATTGTAAATTCGTAATGAAGGTAATGTTCATTACACTGCCCCCTTCCTAAGGCATTTGATCCCCAAAGCTCACAAGAATAGCATAAATGTTAAGAATAAACCGAGATATATTTAAGATTTAAAGATGAATTAACATTTAGCATCAAAGCAAAAACAGTTTTAAAGACTGTTTTGGTCATATTAGCTTTTGAGTCCTCACATAAGCAGGTACATACGGTAAAAATTACAGACGTTACTACTGAAAGTCAATAACACTTAATGCAAGATAAAAAATAGTTAAATGTACACTTCAGTACTATGTGAGAGGAAAACAAATACATCATACTGTTGTATGACAAAGTGGATACAATGATGAATATTTACATGCAAAAGCAATGTGTCACGAACTTAGAAAAAAATTGATTTACTTAAGCAAAGATCAATACAGTCAGCTGTATATATACATAAACTATTATAATCCTACCATCTCTTCATTAATTGATACAATAGCTATATTACAGACTTGTATAATTGTCTTAATTCAGTATAACTAATCCAGTCGATCCCAAAAATTCTATTCTTCTTTCCTTATGGTTGTGATAGCGAGTCACCTCTCCAGAAGTAGGCTGAAATGTTGTAGGTTGTAATATTCGGCTTCTCTTTGTAGTTCTCTCAAGTACCTTAGGTCGTGTGGCAAAGTATTAGTTGTGTCTCCTCCTCCATTTCTTAGATAATTTAGAATGTGTCTGAAATGACTTGGGTCACGATCTATGAAGTAAGTATAAACGCTGTCGGTATTGTATGGTTTCAGGGGAGAGTCTGGCATGACCATGTATGCCAAAACAGATGATGTATCCTTCTGTAAAGTTGAGACAGATGTCTCGAACTTCTGACCACCAACATTCAGTATGACTCTCTTATCCTGGGCCAGCTTTATCTGTTGAACCCTGAGAACTTGGGTCGGGGTAGGTATGTAAGCCACACTTGGTGCCTTGGCTGGTGTCCTAGGTTTGGGTGAATACAGACTTTCGGTATGGATACTCTCAAAGTCATCATCCACCTCAGCCAGTATGGAAATGGCATCCTCCTCCTGAACTGGAGGGCTGATTGCATCAGAAGCTGGTCCTGGATGGTGTAACCTGACAGAGGATGTTTCAAGTAGATTGCATGGATTAGGCTGTAGATTTCCTCCCCTTTTCACCTTGGGCTGCTTGAGTGGTGATGCTAGCTCTTTTGTAAAGGTCTGATGTGATTTTTCGAGGACGGTAATCCGTTGCAAAGGGGTTGATGACTTACATCTTTTGGGAGAGGGTGATCGATCATGCTTTTGCCAGAGTTGACTTATATGTGAGTGAGCTCTGTGAAGGTTTTTCTCTTGCCCTCCCGCTACCTCGGCAAGCCTCCTCTTGACCGGAACTACACTGTTCTTACAGTTTTGGGCGTACGCTTCATACGCGGCCTCAACTTCAGGGCCTCTCTCCATTGTCATCCTTCTAACTAGGGTCATAGCTATATTCAGACCTCTTTTGCTGCATGAATGGCGCACAGATGACCTAGGGAAGACATTCTTGCACGTGGAACATTGGTATCCAAAGCCACTGTGTCTTTCCAACATATGCCTCTCCACACAGTACTTGGAGGGATTCTCAAAGTCATTCTTGCAATGTGCACACTGCCACAGAGTCACCTGCAAAGAAGATGTAGGCATCGTAAGTAATCTTGTTTAGGCTATGCCTTTACAATTAAATAAATACGTTTGCATTCAGCATTGGATTGGAAAACAAAACAAAACAAAATGATACAGCTTTTGTATATTTCTGGTCATTTATCAGTATACCTTATGACAATAACCAGTTTGGTTTATCTTGAGCTAAGTAAGGCTTGAGTCTGTCAGAGTGAACCACTTTCGGTTTACTTCTGCGATCCTTCTGGACTATATAGAGAACATCGTTCAATTTACAAGTGATCAAATATGGACCGTCCCAGTCACATTGTAACTTTTTACATTTGCTTTTAAGTTGATGAGGATAATACAGCCATACAGCGTCACCATTATTAAAATTGGGTTTCCTTGCTCGGAAATCATACTGTCGTTTCATTCGATTGCTCGATAGTTTGATATGCTCACGTGCGAACTCGTGAATTTTATCAATTTTCTGGCAAAGTTCATAAGCATAATCACTTCGAAAGTTCTCATTTTCTTTTTCGGCCTCAATACGGCCTAACACTAAATCTACTGGCAATGACACCTGACGTCCGAACATCATTTCATAGGGAGAGACTCCTGTACTCTCATGAACAGCTGATCTGTAAGCCAGCATAAGTAGATATATATGTTCATCCCAGTCCTTTTGCTGTTCTGAAATATAGGCAGACAAAATAGTCTCAATAGTTCGATTAGCACGTTCAACCATGCCATCAGATTGAGGTCGTAATTGGGTGGACCTTGTTTTTTCAATACCCAGGATATTACAGACCTCTTTAAACACATGAGACTCAAAATTCGCCCCTTGATCGGAGTAGATTTGCATCGGGACTCCGAAGATTGATATAACTCGTTCAATAAGCATTCGGGCAACTGTAGCGGCTTCCTGATTTCTAATGGGGATTGCTTCTGTCCATTTTGTGAAGTAATCTGCTACCACCAAGAGATAGCGGTTACCTTTCATAGATGTCGGTAAGGGTCCAAGTATATCTAACGCAAGTCGTTCAAACGGAGCGCCAACATTGTATTGTTGCATTGGTGCCCTTGACTTATATAAAGGAGATTTCCTTGAAGCACATTTGTCACAGACTTTACACCAGTGTTCCACATCACTGCGTTGCCGATACCAGAAGTATCTATTACGAACTTTTAAGAGGGTTTTCTTAACCCCAAGGTGACCACCTGTTATAGAATTGTGTAACTGTTCAAGTACAAAAGATTTTAGCGAACTAGGTAGCACTATTTGCCAGACGATATGCTTACCAGCATCTGATTCACATTTCCGACAAAGAATTCCATCATGCAAAAACAACGACTCATATCGAGCCCAATAATATTTGACCGCCACACCTAGGTGTGAAATTTGTGCCCAAGAAGGTTTCTGCTCCTCTAACTTCCATTCCCTAACATGACAAAGCACTAAGTCCTGCCTCTGCAACTCTCTCATCTTTTCCTTGGAAAAGAATCCCACATTCTCGCCTTCTATCTTTTCACTTTCTGTATATATCGGGTCATATAACTTACCCGACCGAGTGCAAGATCGTACTGAATTGGTTAAATTCACATCGGTGAGTAAATGTGATCTCGAGCCATAACTACGTTCGATTTCTGTTGCTAAGGAAGTACCATGCAATCTACCTTCAGACTTGTGTCTTTCTCAAGGCAGATAGACTTGTGTCTTTCTCAAGGCAATCTTCAACGCCTACACCTGCGCAACTATTTTGAGAATTGCACGGTTTCTCGCCAGCTGCGTCTCGTTGGTATAGCTCGTCCGTTGAATTACCGGTTTCGCGCCTTATATGCTCGTTCGCAAGTTCGATCGAGGCTACTTCGATCCTTTTCATTGTCATGGGTCTAGCATCTGCCAGATCCAGAAACCTCTCTTCTGCCCTTGTACAGAAATTACAACCGTTCTCGAAGCACGGTCTTCGAGAAAGACTGTCGGCATTACCGTGAACACATCCCGGGCGATGTTCAACGGTAAAATCATACGAAGATAAAACTTCAATCCATCGGGCTACTTGCCCTTCAGGATTTTTAAAATTGAGGAGCCTTTTTAAAGCACTATGGTCACTGCGGACCTTAAAAAAACGTCCATACAAGTAGTGATGGAAATGTTTGACGGAACATACTATAGCTAGTAATTCTCGTCTAGTTACACAATACCTTCTCTCTGCTCGACTGAAAGCTTTACTAAAGTAACTAATCACGCTTTCGACTCCATTTTGTTCTTAGGACAAAACAGCGCCCATACCTTCATTGCTAGCGTCAGTGTCTAGAATAAATAGACCTTCCTGTTTCGGGTAAGAAAGGATGGGAGCGCTTGTCAAACATTGTTTTAGGGTCTCAAATGCGATTTGGCACTTTTCTGACCAGTCAAAAGTTTGACCAGACTCGGTTAGTTTGTGCAACGGCCGGGCAATATCAGCAAAATGATACACAAAACGTCCATAGTAGGAACAGAGTCCCAAAAATGCTCTAACATCTTTTAGGGTTTGGGGTATGGGCCAGTCTTCCACTGCCGATATTTTTGCGGGATCTGTATGAACTCCGTTTTCATTCACTATATGTCCAAGGAATGATACCTCTTTTTGAAAAAGTTTGCATTTTTGAGGACTGAGTTTTAAGTTTGCGTCGCAAACCCTTCGAAATACCTCGCGCAGATTATCCAATTGCCCCTCGAAATTCTTTGAAAAGACAATAATATCATCGAGGTATACGAGGCATATTTTCCACGATAACCCCCGACAAGGCCTTTTCCATAAATCTGACAAAAGTCGCGGGCGCGTTGGTCAGCCCGAAGGCCATGACAGTAAACTGCCATAAACCTCCACCAGGGATGGAGAATGCAGTCTTTGGGAGGTCTTCATTTGCCACACCAACCTGCCAATACCCACTTTTTAAATCCAGAGTGGAAAACCACTTTGAGCCTGAAAGTGCATCCAACGTATCATCTATACGGGGAAGCGGGTGTGAATCTTTAATTGTAATGTCATTTAACTTCCTGTAGTCAACACAGAAGCGAAGGGACTGGTCCTTTTCTTGACAAGTACGACCGGAGCCGACCAGGGCCTAGAGGAAGGTTCGATTATCCCTTGCTCAGCCATTTTTTTAATCTCTTGTTCAGCGTCCTTGACTTTCGCCAACGGTATACGCCTCGGTCGTAGGCGTATCGGTAGGTTATTACCTGTGTTAATAGAATGTTCTACTAAATTTGTTCGGCCCATGTCATCTGGTGACTTGGAGAATATACTTTGATATTCAATAAGCAGATACTTCAATGCAGCCTTCTCCACGCCATTTAGATTCGTGCTACTCTCGTCAAAGAGATTTATCAAATGCTCAGGGAGTTCTGAAGGCGTGGATTTACTGCCTTCCATAGCTGTAACGACATTGACGTTCTCGGGTGATTCTACCATATATTTTTCTATGCATTCTAAAGTAGCGGCAACTGTATTTTTGTAGATAATACGCGGTTCGTCGCTTAAATTCACTACGCGCAAAGGCACATATCCACGAGAAGGGTTCACCAGGGCCTTAGCGACAAGGAGACCACATTTCTCTGTGAAATTTGAAATCGGTGATACGAGACCCACATTTTTATTAGATATGATTCCAATCGGTTTCCCAGGTACCAACACTTCGCTGTCTGGTGGGACTATAACCTTCTCAGTGACCGCTATCCTGCAGCTAGTGTACTGAGCATCCTTGCTGTAACTAAAACATGGAATTTTATTACCCTTTACTAGGATAATTTGTTTACTCAGTAAAACATCACAGCGATTAGATGCTAAGAAGTCAATTCCTAAAATTCCTTCTGATTTAATATCAGCTATTAGTGCCTTATGCCTAAATGTATGTTCTCCAATATGGATATATACGATAGCCGCACCAAAAAAAGGAGAGATTTCACCCGTGGCTGTTACTAGACTTATATTTACAGGTGAGATATCGGGGCGAGATGTTTTTTCAAGCTTGTCAACAAAGTCTTTGCTTAAAATTGTAACATTCGCTCCGGTATCCACCAATAAAGTTATTGGCGCGTTTTGCACCTTTGCGCTCACAAATAGACCTTCCTCATTTACAAATGAATTACCCATTGTCAAAGTATTGGGCCACCCATTAGGATCAGTCGACTTCAGGCCCTTAAGCTCGACGTTTAAAAGTTTCCCTAAGATTTTGTGATGTTACTCCCCTCGGGAACCTTATTCTCTTTGTGTAAATGTTGTGGGCCGTTTTGATTCCGCCATTTCCAATTGCCGTTTTCCCGATAATCTCCTCGGTTTTGATTCGGACGCTTCGAGTTATTTTTATCGTGGTTAAACTGCTTGTACTGTTTGTTTAAATCTGACAGATTTCTTACTTCTTTTACTAAATTTCCTATTTCTTGTTTGAAACAGTCAAATTCTTTATGTAGCATGCTGCAGATGCTATCATCCTTCCTTTCCCCTTTTGTGTCAGATAAGCTTTATGCATCAGAGATATTACTTTTATTTACAAGTCGGACAGAGCGTCCGCGCTGTCGGTCCGCTAATCTATGAGTCTCTAATCTAACGGCCAATGTTTCAGCTTCGTTTATGTCCTTTGGGTCGCGCTTCTCGCAACCTCAGTCTTGTGTCTGACTCGGATATGGCATCAATAAAATGATCGAGTGACAGAATATCAGTAACAGCTGAACTAGCTCCTGGATAAGACTGTCGCGTCAATTTTTTATTGACTGAGCTAATTCTGGAAAAGATTCGTCTTTACCCCGAACTCGGGTTTGCAGTTGTGCTCGGTACATTTCTGCCTTATTAACCGATCCATATCGAGTATTCAACGCGTGTACGAGTGTGTTTTAGTCACGTCGCTGACATTCGCTAAGTTCATTCAACAATGCTCGTGCGTTGCCCTTCAGGCTACTTGCCAGGTAAAGTGACATGGCTGTATAATCCCATTTATTTATCTTTGCCAAAATTTGGAATTGTGCTAGGTATTCATCCAAATCCTCGCTTCCATCGTACTGCTGAGGTTTCATTTGTAAATTTTGTTTATTAGCCCAGGCTGACCTCTCAGACCGTGAATAATGAAAATCTTGATTTTGATTCATATTTATACCAGACGCATGATCAACTGGAATATTTATGTTTTCACAACGCACTGAAGAGTGCCCTAGTGTACTTGATGCAGAATGACTTTCACGTGCATTCAACTTTGACTCCGATTTTGAAATTTGAAGGCCGAAATCTTGTCTCAGCTGATTTATCTGTTCAGTTAACTGATTTTTGACTTCACTTAAAGTTTTAGAAGTTTTTTGTTGTATTTCCATAACACTTTTACATATTTCATCTTTCATCGAGATCAATTCATTATTTAGTACTTCTGCACTGAGACCAGTCACTGCCAATGACAAACTTTCGTTTTCTTCGTCGACAAACGAGTAATCATTGCTATTTCTTTCGTCTACCTCATCTGATGATGGGAGTGAGTTTGGGTTAATTACAACTTCACCTGAATCATCCATCTTGGTGAAATATGTATAATTAAAATAGGAAGAAAATACTGTCTGGATGCTTTATAGCAATTAGTACAAATATCAAATTAAAATTCTTTCTAATCACTAGAATACAGGATGTATAATCCCACTTCGCTGCCACCAATTGTAACGCCGTTATTTTTGGGTTCTCCTGTCTAGCTTTTGATTAGAAAGAATAATACAAGACTGTATAGAATCAACATCAAAAGTATTTATTTGTAAATTACCTCAAGTACAACAGCAGGTGAACATGCAATTATTGAATGTCAAAACTGTTACATATACATAAACATTTAATATTTAATACGAGACTTATGTAAACCAGAGAATCACGGGAGACAAAGGTGATCGACTCCCATGGGGGAAGGTGCAATGGAGCTTCAAATATAATTGCACCTTCTCCACCTCTTTTAGAATATATTTATAATGGTTTATATTACATAGAATTAACGTTATGGACGTACAAGATGGAGTTGCTTAAGTGGGATGGTGAATAAGGTCAAGTATTAACCTTCAGGTGTTGAAGGTGAAGAGTTTTGTAAGGTGAAGGTGCAACGTGAGTCACCTTCTAATGAAGGTGGAGAGTTTTGTAAGGTGAAGGTGCAACGTGAGTCACCTTCTAGTGAAGGTGGAGAGTGACGGTTTAGTAGCGTTAATAATTTATATATCAGTTTCCGAGGGAACAATGTGTATGTTTCCAAGGATTATATTTATCGTAATTATCAGTCACCTTCACTTTACATAGATTAATTGCGGTGAAAATTCACCGAAGGTGAAATCATATTAACCAATACGGTAGCAGACGTCACCTCATGAATAATAAATAACATCTGGAATTACCCGTAATGTCAAGCAAGCATATCAATTTTCAATTGAACTAACCATTGCAACCTGACTATGTTTATCCAACATAGCTTGAGACATTATAATATAGTTGCATGGGTACAAGTCACCCGATGCTTTGCTTCCGTCTGCTCTGAACGATGGACAAGATAACAGTGAAGCCCCCGATTACATGTACGTGGTGCTATTTATAGGAAAAGGTCATGTGACCAATAGCCAATCAGATTCCATTGTGCTGTCTGACCAAAAGAGTGCAAATGACGGATTAGTACGTATTTTGACGGCGAGTACACGGCCAAACATTGGAGTTATAGAATAATTTGACCATGTCCTGGTGGAATTATACATTTATACGAGGTAATTTCAATTGTACTGCTATGACTAAGATGTTAAATATGCACAAACTATTCATACAAGGTTACAATACATACCAAATCTGCCTATCACATCGTGTCAAAATAGTATGAATCAGCGTGTTCCAATACACAATGCAGGTAACAAAAGTCACTTGCTAAACGCTGAAAGATGTGTCCCAAATAAGTAAGTAATACATATTACCATAAATAAAGCACATATCTCATCTAGGAATTGATGCATAGTAATTACATTGTTAATTCGTAATGAAGGTAATGTTCATTACAACTGATGCAGAAATTGATGCTTTGTATCAATGTAAACAACTAGGACCTGATAATCCTAAATCTCTTCAGAACTCATTGTGGCTTATATGTATCACATATTTTGGAATGAGAACCGGCATCGAGACACATGAATTAAGATGGGGTGATATTGATGTCAGACAAGAGGAGTCGGGTGAAGAATATCTCATTTATACACAAGAGCGACAGACAAAAACTCGATCTGGAACAAATCCCAGAAATGTAAGAAAGGTGAAACCCAGGGCATATTATATTCCAGATAATTTGGACCGTTGTCCAGTGGCCCTCTATAAGCTTTTTAAATCCAAGCGACCCAAAGAGATGCACGAGTCGAACAGTCCATTTCTCCTGACAGTGAACATATTGGCTCCACGTCCTGGCCAGGCATGGTACAAAAATCTACCAATGGGAATCAACAAAATATATTCAATAATGAAAGAAATGAAAAGCTATCTTAAACCTACCGGGAAGAAGCTTGTGCCATACAGGTATAATTTTGTGTAACCCAAAAAGTCCGCAAACATCTAAAAATGCATATTTTTCTTGCAAAAGTGACTAATTAAATGCAATCAGTTCAAATGATTCTTTTGGTTTCTTCTTCTTCAGGGATTACTGTATTGCAAGACATCCCAATTTTGTACACAGTGTAACAATAAATTTAAACAAAAACATTAATAATGAATTAAAGAGGACTACTTGATTATCATATTTCATCATTTTTAATGTAATTTCTACTCGTTAAACTATTGAGGGTGGTCGATGGAGAACAAAGCATTGAAACCGTGATCAGGATTTGAACCTGAATCTTCAGATTGTAAAATCTGATGTTTTTCCAACTAAACTATCCCAGTGTACTTTCCAGCTTTTATTCTCCATGTGTCCCTTCTTTTTTTCAGTGCCATGAAGCATTTATTACAAAAACTTAATTACCATGACATCCCAGCAACGCATATTATGCAAATAAGTGGACATAAAAATGTTCAGAGTGTAAACAGTTACTCCAAGCTCAATGAAGTTCAACAAAAGTCAATATCGAACATATTATCAAACAAAGAGCGACTGCTGTTACCTACAGGTGCCTCGAAAACCCAAACCCATACAACTACGTCTTCTACACTTTTACCTTCATCTTCTCCTCCAGACCAGAATGAATCTCTTGACCACACAGGAAATGAAGGAAGATTCAAACAGCATGATTTAAGCAGCTTCTTTATAGGAAATATAATCAACGCTAACACATTGACAATCAACATCCATCATCACCATGCAACTTCACATTTGGACGGCGTGCAGGGTGGGCAGTCGCCAATACATGCCAAAGGGAGAAGAATACTCCCCTTAAAAGACACTGATTCACAATAAAGCCTCCGCAAAGCTAACATTCTCAACTTTTTTAAGTTCCACATGTTCAATATTGTTCCATTTGTTTGATTTTTACATTTGTTAAAGGAGTTCAATGTGTCGAATCGAGCTAAAGCCTTCTGGTATCACGGTACCAATTGTTTTTCCATAGACCTCAATGCTAATATTTGGAGAGATAAATATATTTTCTATCCTAATTTAGCATGTATCTCACACACTGTTATAGAGAACAATGTTAGATTGTCAATTTGATGATGACAAAACCAGGTACTCCATTGCATTTAAGAGAGATAACTCTGCTGGAACTAGACAGGGGTATGAGTTATCTAGTCACAACATACCTATTTTCAGTCATTTTCAAAAAATCATAAAAGATACAAAATTTGATCTATTTAGGAATTAGCATAAATTCACATGTTGCCAAGAGGCTAAACTTTTTATTAAGCCTAACAGAAAGTACAACTCTTACATAATCCACCAATCAAAGCTTGTCTTGTTGTTTATTACTGCCTGCAATGGACCCTACACCTTTTGCACCGCCCACCTGGACATGCGCAATTGGTACCGTTATACCTATAGCAAACCTTGATTTTTCCAATAATCTGTGAAATAGCTCGGGACTATATAACTAACAAGTGTACTTAGTCTTGCTTGTCAAAAACAATTCTATGAAGTACTAAGCTATGTTCTATATGATTGTGTATAGAAATGTTATTGAGCTGTTGGAACTCTTGTTTGCATACTTTTGCTTCACTATCAAACTCATGTTTTGAAATAAAATGAATTCTTTTAACTATGAGTTGTGTTTTGTTCATATTAGCACTTATCAAACTTCACTTTGGTGATATGCGATAAATCACATTATGTCATATTGTTTAATAGTAAGGTCAAAGGTCAACACACTAGTTAGCATGTACCAGTTCTACTCTTAAAGAGACATTTTGATCTAAAATAAAGGACTTATAATTGTTTCATTAACACAGAAAGTAACAAGAAGGACAGGTGGACATGGCCCAATCTAATTATAAAGTATTAGCTTTGAACACTTTACACTGTCTGCATCTGCAAGAGGTCACTAACCTCTAGTCCTCACACAAAGGTCAAGCTACCCAGCCTCTTTGTCATACAAATAGAAAGCTTCCCTCCTTTCTGTAGTGCATACAATTGATGCAATAAGCCAATCTGACACCAAATAAAGTAGATAACAGCTTTTCTAAGTGGTTATCATGGATTTGGGTGTGAAAATGTGATCTAGTATACAGAAAAAGGCTAAGTTTAACAATGAGTATAGTGAGTGCAATGGATTCAAAAACAGGAGAAAAGTGTGTATCTAAATGGGTGATGTAGCTAATGATACTGGAATTAAAGGAGACACAAGCAGCAATGAGAAAAATGAGAAGCGAGAGCTTGATGATGTTACCTTGGACAATATTTGGAGGCAGTGGGTCATAGGTACAAGGACAATAAAAAAGACAACTGTGCTATAACATCCCTTACAGACACCAACTATCAGGTGACATGGTGTTCATTCCTAGCTAATATAAAAGGGTGAATAATATAGATAATATAGGTGCATACAAGTTATATTTCTTCTAAATAAGAAATTAACAATAATGGGCTTCTGTTAGACAGCAAAAATGCCTAAAACAAACAAAGCATGTTGGATCAGTTTTCAAACTTTTAAACTTTACTGGGAAAAATTATTAAAGTACTTCTAGTTCAATTTGCATCAAGACCAAGGGCTAATATGATTCTTCACAAATCTTCTATTGATTTTCTTACATATTAACTTAAATTGTGGGTTTTTATCTATTGAAATTTTAAATCTGGTGTAAGGGAGATAACTTAATGATATACATAAGGTGTGGTCTTTTTATTTCCTCTAAGATGTTATCCATGTTATATATAGATGAGTTCAAGGACACATGTATTAACTTCAATGCAATTAAATTATCCAAAAATGCATTACTGATAAAGTGAGAACCTAAAATCCAGGTTTCTATATGTAGTAGAGACCTCAATAATGATTATCTAACTAAGGAATCGCATGTTCATTTTTTACGGCACAAAAGTTTACAACAAAAAAAAATACATTTAGAGCAGGACTATTCAAATCAAAATAGGAAGGAATACCATATCTTTAATAAATTACCTAAAATACTCATACCAGAATATTCTTTATGGTACAAGTGAACTATCTACAAGAGGACCAGTAGTGTCCTCTATCCTGGTCTATAACATGCTTTAGAAGAACAAGAGAGTTGTTTTTTATCCATGATTTTTCATCTTTTGCGCATAAAATAGTTAATACTTTGGCTAAAATTAACTATATTAACTTTACATAACCTTTTTTTTTTGCCTGTATGCTAATATTGGAGCTGACTACACAGTCACAAAGCCATCAGTCTATATATGCTATAGATATAATTACAAAAGGCCCATTCCAAAGCTAATGTGTGTTATTTTGTACATTTTCTATGTAAAAGTCTGCCAATATTAGACCAAAACATCTCAATATCCATTGTTTAACCAAATGACACTATGACAGTATAGAAGTGGTGGTTATGTATACTCGTTACTATGGATACACTGTGAAGCTGGTATTATCTTTTAGGTATCACGGTACCAATTGTTTTTCCATAGACCTCAATGCTAATATTTGGAGAGATAAATATATTTTCTATCCTAATTTAGCATGTATCTCACACACTGTTATAGAGAACAATGTTAGATTGTCAATTTGATGATGACAAAACCAGGTACTCTATTGCATTTAAGAGAGATAACTCTGCTGGAACTAGACAGGGGTACGAGTTATCTAGTCACAACATACCTATTTTCAGTCATTTTCAAAAAATCATAAAAAATACAAAATTTGATCTATTTAGGAATTAGCATAAATTCACATGTTGCCAAGAGGCTAAACTTTTTTTTAAGCCTAACAGAAAGTACAATTCTTACATAATCCACCAATCAAAGCTTGTCTTGTTGTTTATTACTGCCTGCAATGGACCCTACACCTTTTGCACCGCCCACCTGGACATGCGCAATTGGTACCGTTATACCTTCTGATGAAATCGCGGTTCAGTGTACATATTCTTCCGCGAATGATGTGTAAATACAAGACCGACCGTTGACACTCACACATTGAAAATGTTCTGCTGGTTTGTGGTTTTTTTTATGTAATAAGTGGCATTAAGTATTTATTTCATTGAGAAACAAAATAATAAATTAAATGTGACAAATAAAAATTAATCATGTCTTCTTTCTTGAGAACTCTTTGCAGTCGCTCCCAACACTATACTACTAATGGTTTATGTTTTTTTTTTATTTTTTATTATTTTTTTTTTTAATGGGCGCTACTAAGAAGTGACTCGTTGGGTTCTAAAACAAGCAAAAAAAAGTATATAATAAAAAGAAAATTTTCTTTTCCTACGTTAATACCGGATATATTTCATCCTGTGGTACAAAAAACGACATATTTTAACTCGTGGCTTCGACACTCGTTAAAATATCACGTTTTTTGTACCACACGATGAAATATATCCGGCATTAACGTAGGAAAAGAAAATATCCTCTATATATATATATATATATATATATATATATATATATAACATATTACTAATATTTAATACATAGAAAGATATAAAACTGGATCTTCAAGATACTTGTTTCTCTATTGGTAAATATGTGTAAAATTTATGAATCAATAGAGATAAACAGTTTTATTTTTACTTTTAATATGTATGATGCAAATTAATTAATGTATATAAATATATCTATATTAAAAAAAATATTTTAAAAAATTTAAAAAAATAAAAAATTATATATATTACATTAATGAAGGTCGTAAAAAGCTTTGGAATTTAGACCTTTTGGATATACTGTATTAAAACGGTGAATACAGTAGGTTTCTTTTAGCAAACGATCCATTTCAGATTCAGCTATAACAATAGGTTGAAAGGAAAAATCTTGCAAAGTATGAGAACTATTGTTTATTCTAATAAATCTCCTATTCTTTCTTTTGTTTGTGTTGTCTCTCAGAGACTTGGGACCAACTGTTCTAGTGTATTTCCCTCCGTCGCATACAGCTCCTCTGGTCCCTAAAAGATTCCTGACTGAAACTCCTCGGAAAGTCCCAAGTAGTATATGGGGATACTCTAGCGTCAAGGGAAAATCCAGTCAAAAAGGGCTTGGGAACATCTAGCGTCAAGGGGAATTTAACATGGGGCATTATCTAGCGTCAAGGGAAATTTAACATGGGAACCATATGGGACTTTCTAGCGTCAAGGGGAATTGAACATAGTGGGCCTATCTAGCGTCAAGGGAAAATCCAGTCAAAAAGGTCTTGGGCAAATCTAGCGTCAAGGGGAATTTAACATGGGAAAATGTAACTAGGAGTGAATGGGGAATTGAACATAGCGACAAGGATTGGGTCACTTTAGTGTCAATGGGACCGTAACGTTAAACATGGATATATCAGAATTGGTGTCAATGGGAATTTAACATAAGAATCTCACCTGAAGTTCTAAGGGAATTGAACATTGGTGACTTCATTGTGTTTAAAGAGGGTCGAAACTATTTATAGGGTAAAATAGACTTGTAGGGAGAAAGGGCTGATAGGGACAAACATAGACATACAGAAAGAAACATGGGTTCAAAACATTTATTCAAGTATATACATAGGCTCTCTGGCCTGTGCTTTGGTCTAAGCACTATCCATTTAAAACATTCAAATCTGAACATAGAACAAATCTTTGATCTAGAAAAAATACTTTTATAATTAAATTGTATGCCTTCAAAAAGACCTCACTTTACATACAACGCATACGCATTTCATATAAGAATTTTACTTTTCATACAACAATTAATATCCATTTTTAAGAAAAAAGCTAAACCAAAACAAGTAACAAACAATCAAATAGGAGAAAGTTCATGTTGCTTTCTATATCCGTCACACACATGGTCTAAAATCTGGTCAGCTATCGCTTGTGTCCCAGCGTAGATGTTTCCCATTACGTACCCTTTTCATTCGTAAATCTGCTTGAGTCTTACGCTCGATACTTGGTGTGTGAAATGATTCATCTTTCTCGCTTGGCAGTGTTAGTCACAATGAACTATTGGTCTTGGACGATGTCCCTTTTTATATGCTGCCCAATCTCGACGTGACCGTACGGTAAAGTGAAGTGATTGGGAAGCCGCACTCTCTTCTGGTACACGATTTGATAGACTTTTTCCAAAGGTCGGCTAACAATTTGGTGTGTGGGTAAACGGACAATCTTGTGCGGTTCGTGGGTAGTCACTTGAAAAGTTTCATCCTGTCCAGACTGTAAGGCTTCTTGAAGCACGTCAAAGTTCACCACTTGACTGGTGCGATAATTGAGAGTCAATCCTTTTACTTTACATTCGGTGTGCATATCTCCTTGTAGGTCTCGGTATTCGTAGCCGTAATTTTTAGGACCACCACTTGCAAAACTTAGAATCTTGTCGTCGGGATGTTCATCGGTCCAGGCTCCTAAACGGTCTCCTTCGATGGTAGGGTTACACTGGTTCGGTCGGTGAATGTAGATGCAACTGTCTGTGTCAAAATACAGGACGCGATCTCCTAGCAGTTCTAACACTTCGTACAATTTTAAGCGAGCATGGGCTGTCACGTAAGCCGCAATGATGACATTTCCAAATTTGTCGGCTTCTACAAAGTTTAGTTCTTCTTCGTAATTAACTAAGATCAAGTCCTCACGAATGACGTCCACGTGTTTGATGACTTTGGTTTTGTCGTGAATCATCTGGAAGTAGCGAGAAGGTTCAGACAAATACTCCGTCTTGGGTAAAGACGGTCGTTGTGCCATTTTACCCCACAAACAATTGAGCATGACTTTGGCAAAAGATCGCCTTCCTTCGTTTTTCTCGACATGGTCTAAAGTGATACCTTCCTGCTCCCTATATTTTTCTTTGAATTTCTTTTGGTCTTCGGGAGTGTGACACCAGGATGGATAGCCACTAGCTTCTTGTTTTAGTTTTAAAAAAGCATTCACGTAGTCTGCAAAAATACCTTTCTGTGTCTCGTCGCCCTTGCGGTATTGTTGTGTTTTGGGAAAGTGATAAATTTCGTGCACTTCTAACAGTCGGTATCCCATGTCCAGAGCTTTATACAATTCCACGCTCACCCACGTTCCTGTCAAGGCGCGTTCTTCCAGGCTGTGTTGACAAGGTTGATCTTGGTTGCACGTTTCGGCACATGTGCGACACAAAGGAAACATCAGTTTTCCTTGGCAATGGTGAGGTAAAACGGGATGGTACAAGTCTGTGGGAGGTAAGACTTTGCACTTGATTAATCCTTCGTACTGACGAATGTGGTCCAAGTCAATGTGTTCTGTCATCAGTTCTGGATGTCCTACGGGAAAGTGACAATATTTGCAGACGTACGGATACAGCGAACACACGTCCAAGTATTTGATTTCTTCTCCCTTCTCCTCGTCCGCTTGGTACAGCAAACAAGTAGCATTCGTTCGTCCTCCGTACAAACTATTCCGAGGGTTCAATGGGTCCACCAACTTGTAACTTTCTACGATGCGTTTAAACTCGGGATCGGTTTTCAAACGCAGATCGTACTCGTGTTCCCACATTTCCACTACCTGGTATCCTTGCTGTTCTAACTTCAAACGTCGCTGACACGTGGTCTGGTACAAGTCTTCCATAGTCCGTTGTAAAAATTGATTTTTGGTGTCACGCTGAGGGTAGCACATAGGGCATCCGTGAAATAAGCATCCGTTAAACTCGTACACAATTTGAGGGTTTTTTAAGTCCCAACCATCCACCGAATACGTTCCGATGGTCTTTTCTCCTCCTCCGTTGCGAGCGTGTTGGATCCATTTGTTTTCCTTGTCACACAAGTAATGGAGCCAGCGTAGGGCTTTGACCGAGTATTGCCGTTTGACAAAGTTCGTCGTTTGAGGACTGATGACAGCTAGAGTATTTTCAGGCATGAAGCATTTTCGGTACACTAAGGAACATGCTTTGGCGATGGTACAAGCTTCTTTCAAAGGATCGATCCCTCCGTACTCCATGAACAATTCTCGAAATTTTCCACAGCAACGTCGTAAAATGTCCACATCAGATCGACAGTACTTTAACATTTCTTCTTGAAAGTCAAAAGGGTCCGAGGCATGAGTCTGGTACCAAGCGAAGAAAGCTTCTCGTTGTTTGGTACGCATGTTGTCAGGGTCGTAATAGTGAGCCTCCGGCAAATAGAGCAGAACGGTACGTTGATTGGCTTCGGTATTGAAAAAGTGTGGAAAATAACCTTTAGCCATTTCTGGCATACCAAACGTTTTAGGCATGCGACTCAATGGCATGGCCAAGTAACTCATCGAATCTTTAAACTGCACTTGTCCTACTTGCATGTAAATGATTTTGGCTCCGTTCAAAGTCACTTTAGGACGTTCGGTACTTTGTTCCGTATAGTATCTGAGCAGAAATTGCCCATCGTATCCCGAGAAATTGTGAGCCATGACCGTGGCATGGCGATGACAATCTCTGTAACGTTCGATGTCTTCTGGACTCCACGTCTCATCGATGGGGTTTAAGATCCATTGGGCAAAATTGACCAAGGTGTTTGACCCTCGAAATATTTTTTCACGTCCTCCAGGAATCTTGCTACAGTGAGGGCAATGACTAAAGATGGGTTCTTGGATACACTGATCGCACGCTCGATGAGCCACGCAGAAATTGGGAATGTGAATACCGGTCTCTTGCATGCATTCGAAATCAAAAAAGATAAAATTTCCTTTTTTCTGGGTATCTTCTGGTAGGGGTTGGTATTTTTGAATGAAGCATTCGTGATCCAAATCCACGATTTGGCGACAAATGTGACATAGTTTCTTACCTCGACAAACGTGAAACTTGGCACTATTGGTACGTATGCCTTGTCCACAAGTAGGGCACAATCTCAGGAGTTGACAAGCGTTTCTCTGCTGTGAACCTTGCATCTTCAAATGTTGTTGGTAACAGGTAGGACTGACAAAAGTGCGCTGACACACAGGGCAATGCACTCTTTCTTTTCCTTTGTCCAGACAAGGTTTAGAGGCCAAACATCCCTCACATTTTGATCCACAATACTTGTGTTGTTCTCGATTGTTATAACCATAGTCACATTTTTCACAGTAGTAACCGTATCCCAGGAATCCAGTGATACTGGTAATGGTATCAAAATGCTCATCGTGATGATAGACGTGAATGTATTTTCCGTCTTTGAAATCGGGGCCTCGAAACAAAAGAGGTCCACGCACTTCTTGAGGGTGTACTTTCAAGGTGTAACGTGGAGCCAAGACGTCTTGCAACTTTTGCATTTCTGGAATGCCGCTAAGGGTGTCTTTGGATATCCCCGCTTGCTGTAACAGGAGTTCTGCTTCACTTCTTTGTTTGGCTCGGTCCGATTGTTGAATAGTTTTCCAGGCTCTTTTCCATTCTACCGTGTCGTTCTTGTTGGCATACGTTCGTCCCACGACGACAGCACGGGCTAAACACATCTGGTCTTGAGGATTGTTAATTCGGACGAGGCTTAGTTTGGTGTTGCGAAGGTTGTCGACCAATAATACTTTTTTGCGTCCTGTCCCCTGGGGAAGAGACACGTGGGTCATGAACAGTGTGGCTTTTCCGTCGGCAATGTGAAACTTGTCATTGGATTGTTGTACATGTTGAATCTTGTCGATGACTTTAGAGGGTGTCAGTTCTGATGGACTGCTAAACTCGATCCAAACAGGAGACTTCAAACCGTCGTGATGAATGGAAAGTGTCAAGCGATCGTCTTCTTTGCATTGGCATCGTAGTTTCAGTGAGGTTAACAAAGAGTCCCAAAAATCGGCGATGAACCCTTCTACTTTCTTCAAAGGTACTTCCGACTTGAAATCTTTAATTTTCACCGTGTACCTGTAGGCTGTAGTTCTAAATTTTCTAGAGGAGCGTTTTTCCGTCTCTCGAATGTGGTAATACGTTTCGGGTGATACTGGTGGACTTTGGTTTGGAATATGCTCTCTCGGTCTGGCCTCAGACGTGGAAGGTATCGGTTCAGGTTCGCTCATGTCTTCGATTTGAGCAAACACTTCTTTACGTGTGTGAGGCGATACGTCACGTCGCTGCCTCTTACCTTCTTCTTCTCTCTCACTGAAATCGTGCGATCGTTTCATCCCAATTACTGATTCAGAAATGATTTAACTAAGTTCGATTTCTCTTTATATATACCCCTATGTACCTCTAGTTATGATAATGACTTGGTATATTTCACAAGGGCAAGTGAAAGTCCAACAGTTTGGAAGCCCTGGATGACTTATGCAAACGACAATAGTAAGTCTGAAACACCTCATGCATCTTGACGACCCTTCGATTCAAATCCTACCACGAAAAGAAAAAGGTTGCAAGAAAAGGATAAAAACTAGACAGTTGGTGTCATCAAGAGCTCCAGAGACTATACTGTACTGTTAAAACACGTACGTACTCCATCTAGAAAACAACGCTACTTGACTACGATGTCTCATTCTCTTTGTCACTTCTACTTTGCTGTTGACCGCGATATCTACCAACCCTGATTTAACACACGTCTTTCTTCATTTGATATTTTAAGAAAATAATAAACCCATTTTTAAAAGAACTACCCCTTTTTTTGACAACAGCGACGATGTCTCCTCCTGCTCTTACTACTGTTGCTGCACCTACAACGATGATCTTTCATAAGACCAAAGCATGAGTCAGAGTAAGTTAAGTTGTGAAGCTGAGCAGAGTTGTATAAACAACAACTGTCAAGACCCTATGTTCCAGTTCTGTTTGTGATAATAACTTGTGATACTTCACATTTTCTAAAGTGTAAATGTATGCAAGTCGTACAAAAGTTATGTGACTATAGCATTTGACACTTGCACAGACACTTCACTTCATAAGTATCAAGAAAAAATTACTATCAGATGTTTACCATTATACAAAATACGCACACACTTGCAATGTGACATGAATCTGCACTTCCATATTTGTGGATATACCACAGATTCGTCCCAACATACAGAGTTGGCTAAGAACTGTAGGAATATCACACCATTGTTTCAGAAATAACAACAACAAAAATTATGTGTATCTTCCCCGTTCCACTCTTTATTAGTGTTTGGGTATGTTCTCTAAAAACACAAACAATATGGAACAAAATTAAATTTTTAATTAAAAATTCTCTCTTTATAATTTTTTTCTTGTGCATGTCAGATTACATTCAATGCCTTCTCCAAGTGAAAGACATTTCTACACGTCACTGCATTTGATAAATTCGGTTGTTTGTTTTTTGGGGTGTTAGTCATCGTTTATCTTCAATTCTATTCTTTTATATATTTTATCTTTTATAGAAGATGTAAGATTGTTGATTGCTGTAACGGTATATATTTTGTTTAGTCTATTGCTGCAAAAAGAAAATATATATAGCACAGGGCTTAGGTTTGTTCATATTTTTGTTATTTCAAGCTCTACATAACGTACCAAGTTTTGTTTTGCAAGAGGATTGAAACTTAAAGTTGCGCAGACGTGAAGGAAAACATGCCTTTGTTACAAAAGTTTGCACTCTGTGTTAATTCTAATCATGCTTGCCTTATATCTTTTTGTTTTAGATAACACATTTCTTCTGATGTAAATACATGCATCTCTGGACAGACAGTTTGGGTTATCATCCTTCATGTTCACTGTACTTTAGTTTATTTACTTTATACAAACCCCAAATTCACTAGTTTAACAAAATTTACCACTTAGTACTATATTATTTCTCTCTACCTAGGCGAATGCGTTTATGTCAAAGTGTCAAAGTGAGAAAGTATTTTCTTGGTCAGTTTTAAAACTCGAACAATAATTGCACAGTTAAGTAGTTGATGTGTCATGAAGAAATGGTACAATGCGCAACAAAGGGATTGTAAGTTCACACTCCAGTCTGTCTGCGCTGCAAATGAATCAATGCATGAGCCTAGGCAAAACAATGCGACAGTAGTTAGAAGCAATTAATTGGCTACACTTTTTTCTACCCCCTTAGCTTCGAAATGCCCTTACTCGTTCTTAGTACAGTGACAAGATAAGACGTGTTTTTTCTGCGCCTGATCACTACACTATCTACCTTGAATTTCGAACCCAACAATGTGTCACACATTGTAAGTGATTTCATTGGCAAACCGATATTTTCCACAGCCATCGCTTCAAATCGGCTTCAGTTGTTATTCTCACAGTGAGAAGATAAGGCGTGTATTTCTGTACCTGTTCACTAGTCACTTTCCAAACAATAAAACTTATGCACAAATAATCGCACCATCGTTGAAATGTCAGTTTTATTGCGAAATACACCAAAACATGTTTGGATGTACTATTCTGTGAGAACTTCACAAAACGTTTTTGACATAATGATTTTAGTAGGCTATGTCTGTAATTCATTCTTGTGATATTTTACAATAGTGGTTTATTTCCTAAAGGAATAAGTATGTCAGTGAGATGTGTGTGAAATTTCGTAAGGAAAATATACCATACAAAACGTAAAAGAGTGGTGATATTTTTAAAAGTAAGAATAACACACACACTCTCTCTCTCTCTCTCTCTCTCTCTCTCTCTCTCTCTCTCTCTCCTAGCAATTTTTATTGAAATCTAATGGCATCTGTTCCTGTTTTGAAGATACCTCTCCAAAATTGTGAGCTGTAGTCACCATAATTACGTAAACTGTTCCGTCTGTCATGTAAATTTGTTTACAAAACTTACACCCTAAAATTATAGAACGAATTTTTCTTCTATCAGTAAATCATTGTATGAAACAAAATCTTGAGTTGACTTCAGCTTGTACAATTCTGGTATCTTAGCTTTATCCTATTTTTGCAAACTGCAATGTGTCATGAAAACAATCCTAATTTTTTATTCTTCTTCCAAAAGCCAGCAAACACAGGGCTTTTTCAAGAATGACGCGAGTGACATTGCACTGTATAACCCTGCCTATGGTTAACTCTAAATTCTGAAAGCGAAACATGCGTTCAGAACAATTGTAGCAATGTTCGACCTATTTCTCTCAGTTTAGGCTGTCGATAGAACAAGGCACATTTTGAGACTGCATCTTTTCCATATCCTTAGATTTGTGAAAACTTTGTAACATTGTTGGTAGCGTGTGCTGCGAAACACAGGACACCTCGTTCATTTTCGATCCACTGCAAAATGTTAAGTAGGCAATTGACAATACATGTACGTACCGCACTATCTTCTGTAGAAAATTGATGAATGAATGAATGAATGAAAACAATGACCATTTCTCATATGTAATGTGCGTTGGTCTTTATTAACGTTGTCCTTATCATACCGCAAAAAATAACAGACTCCAAAATGGTGTCCTACGTTTTGTATTTATTTACCAGTAATGTTAGCTATGTCTACCCATCTCTCAAACACTTCAGGCTAAAATATTGCCCAATTTACTGTTACCCATTTCAGTACAATTTGTGTGCGTGCTGTTGCTTTAGAAAAAAAATATGTGTTTGACTTATTGTAATGGTTATAAAAAAAAACAGACCCCAAATTGGTGTTTAACGTTTTTTTAACCATTTGTTTATTCTTTCTTTCTTTCTAAAACTTACACCTGTCCACTAGTCACTTACCAAACAATAAAACTTATACACAAATAATCGCACCATCGTTGAAATGTCAGTCTTATTGCGAAATACACCAAAACATGTTTGGATGTACTATTCTGTGAGAACTTCACAAAACGTTTTTGACATAATGATTTTAGTAGGCTATGTCTGTAATTCATTCTTGTGATATTTTACAATAGTGGTTTATTTCCTAAAGGAATAAGTATGTCAGTGAGATGAGTATGAAATTTTGTAAGGAAAATATGCTATACAAAACGTAAAAGAGTAGTGATATTTTTAAAAGTAGGAATAACATTCTCTCTCTCTCTCTCTCTCTCTCTCTCTCTCTCTCTCTCTCTCTCTCTCTCTCTCCTAGCAATTTTTATTGAAATCTAATGGTATCTGTTCCTGTTTTGAAGATACCTCTCCAAAATTGTGAGCTGTAGTCACCATAATTACGTAAACTGTTCCTTCTGTCATGTAAATTTGTTTACGAAACTTACATCCTAAAATTATAGAACGATTTTTTTCTATCAGTAAATCATTGTATGAAACAAAATCTTGAGTTGACTTCAGCTTGTACAATTCAGGTATCTTAGCATCCTATTTTTGCAAACTGCAATGTGTCAAGAAAACAATTCTAACATTAGATCTACCGTTTTTTCTTCTTCTTCCAAAAGGCAACAAACACAGGTTTATTTTCAAGAATGGCGCGAGTGACATTGCACTGTATAACCCTGCCTATGGTTAACTCTAAATTCTGAAAGCAAAACACGCGTTCAGAACAATTGTAGTAATGTTCGACCTATTTCACTGTTTAGACTGTCGATATAACAAGGCAAGTTTTTTTTATACTGCTTCTTTTCCATACCCTTAGATTTGTGATAACTGTGCAACATTGTTGGTAGCGTGTGCTGCGAAACACAGGTCACCTCGTACATTTTCGATCCACTGCAAAATGTTAAGTAGGCAATTGACAATACGTATCGCACTATCTTCTTTATAAAATTGATGAATGAATGAATGAATGAAAACAATGACCATTTCTCATATGTAATGTGTGTTGGTCTTTATTAACGTTGTCATTATCATACCGCAAAAAATAGCAGACCCCAAAATGGTGTCCTACGTTTTGTATTTATTTACCAGTAATGTTAGCTATGTCTGCTCATCTCTCAAAGACTCCAGGCTAAAGTATCGACTAATTTACTGTTACCCATTTCAGTACAATTTATTTGGGTGACAGTAGATTAAATAAATGTGTGTAAGAGTTTACAATAACACTTGTGTGCGTGCTTTTGCTTGAGAAAAAAAAATATGTGTAAGACCTATTGTAATAATTATAAAAAAAACTACGTTAAACGCCATTTTGGGGTCTGTTTTTATATTAAATTATTATATTAAAAACAGACCCTAAAATGGCGTTTAACGTAGTTTTTTTATAATTATTACAATAGGTCTTACACATATTTTTTTTTCTCAAGCAAAAGCACGCACACAAGTGTTATTGTAAACTCTTACACACATTTATTTAATCTACTGTCACCCAAATAAATTGTACTGAAATGGGTAACAGTAAATTAGTCGATACTTTAGCCTGGAGTCTTTGAGAGATGAGCAGACATAGCTAACATTACTGGTAAATAAATACAAAACGTAGGACACCATTTTGGGGTCTGCTATTTTTTGCGGTATGATAATGACAACGTTAATAAAGACCAACACACATTACATATGAGAAATGGTCATTGTTTTCATTCATTCATTCATTCATCAATTTTATAAAGAAGATAGTGCGATACGTATTGTCAATTGCCTACTTAACATTTTGCAGTGGATCGAAAATGTACGAGGTGACCTGTGTTTCGCAGCACACGCTACCAACAATGTTGCACAGTTATCACAAATCTAAGGGTATGGAAAAGAAGCAGTATAAAAAAAACTTGCCTTGTTATATCGACAGTCTAAACAGTGAAATAGGTCGAACATTACTACAATTGTTCTGAACGCGTGTTTTGCTTTCAGAATTTAGAGTTAACCATAGGCAGGGTTATACAGTGCAATGTCACTCGCGCCATTCTTGAAAATAAACCTGTGTTTGTTGCCTTTTGGAAGAAGAAGAAAAAACGGTAGATCTAATGTTAGAATTGTTTTCTTGACACATTGCAGTTTGCAAAAATAGGATGCTAAGATACCTGAATTGTACAAGCTGAAGTCAACTCAAGATTTTGTTTCATACAATGATTTACTGATAGAAAAAAAATCGTTCTATAATTTTAGGATGTAAGTTTCGTAAACAAATTTACATGACAGAAGGAACAGTTTACGTAATTATGGTGACTACAGCTCACAATTTTGGAGAGGTATCTTCAAAACAGGAACAGATACCATTAGATTTCAATAAAAATTGCTAGGAGAGAGAGAGAGAGAGAGAGAGAGAGAGAGAGAGAGAGAGAGAGAGAGAGAGAGAATGTTATTCCTACTTTTAAAAATATCACTACTCTTTTACGTTTTGTATAGCATATTTTCCTTACAAAATTTCATACTCATCTCACTGACATACTTATTCCTTTAGGAAATAAACCACTATTGTAAAATATCACAAGAATGAATTACAGACATAGCCTACTAAAATCATTATGTCAAAAACGTTTTGTGAAGTTCTCACAGAATAGTACATCCAAACATGTTTTGGTGTATTTCGCAATAAGACTGACATTTCAACGATGGTGCGATTATTTGTGTATAAGTTTTATTGTTTGGTAAGTGACTAGTGGACAGGTGTAAGTTTTAGAAAGAAAGAAAGAATAAACAAATGGTTAAAAAAACGTTAAACACCAATTTGGGGTCTGTTTTTTTTATAACCATTACAATAAGTCAAACACATATTTTTTTTCTAAAGCAACAGCACGCACACAAATTGTACTGAAATGGGTAACAGTAAATTGGGCAATATTTTAGCCTGAAGTGTTTGAGAGATGGGTAGACATAGCTAACATTACTGGTAAATAAATACAAAACGTAGGACACCATTTTGGAGTCTGTTATTTTTTGCGGTATGATAAGGACAACGTTAATAAAGACCAACGCACATTACATATGAGAAATGGTCATTGTTTTCATTCATTCATTCATTCATCAATTTTCTACAGAAGATAGTGCGGTACGTACATGTATTGTCAATTGCCTACTTAACATTTTGCAGTGGATCGAAAATGAACGAGGTGTCCTGTGTTTCGCAGCACACGCTACCAACAATGTTACAAAGTTTTCACAAATCTAAGGATATGGAAAAGATGCAGTCTCAAAATGTGCCTTGTTCTATCGACAGCCTAAACTGAGAGAAATAGGTCGAACATTGCTACAATTGTTCTGAACGCATGTTTCGCTTTCAGAATTTAGAGTTAACCATAGGCAGGGTTATACAGTGCAATGTCACTCGCGTCATTCTTGAAAAAGCCCTGTGTTTGCTGGCTTTTGGAAGAAGAATAAAAAATTAGGATTGTTTTCATGACACATTGCAGTTTGCAAAAATAGGATAAAGCTAAGATACCAGAATTGTACAAGCTGAAGTCAACTCAAGATTTTGTTTCATACAATGATTTACTGATAGAAGAAAAATTCGTTCTATAATTTTAGGGTGTAAGTTTTGTAAACAAATTTACATGACAGACGGAACAGTTTACGTAATTATGGTGACTACAGCTCACAATTTTGGAGAGGTATCTTCAAAACAGGAACAGATGCCATTAGATTTCAATAAAAATTGCTAGGAGAGAGAGAGAGAGAGAGAGAGAGAGAGAGAGAGAGAGAGAGAGAGAGTGTGTGTGTTATTCTTACTTTTAAAAATATCACCACTCTTTTACGTTTTGTATGGTATATTTTCCTTACGAAATTTCACACACATCTCACTGACATACTTATTCCTTTAGGAAATAAACCACTATTGTAAAATATCACAAGAATGAATTACAGACATAGCCTACTAAAATCATTATGTCAAAAACGTTTTGTGAAGTTCTCACAGAATAGTACATCCAAACATGTTTTGGTGTATTTCGCAATAAGACTGACATTTCAACGATGGTGCGATTATTTGTGCATAAGTTTTATTGTTTGGAAAGTGACTAGTGAACAGGTACAGAAATACACGCCTTATCTTCTCACTGTGAGAATAACAACTGAAGCCGATTTGAAGCGATGGCTGTGGAAAATATCGGTTTGCCAATGAAATCACTTACAATGTGTGACACATTGTTGGGTTCGAAATTCAAGGTAGATAGTGTAGTGATCAGGCGCAGAAAAAACACGTCTTATCTTGTCACTGTACTAAGAACGAGTAAGGGCATTTCGAAGCTAAGGGGGTAGAAAAAAGTGTAGCCAATTAATTGCTTCTAACTACTGTCGCATTGTTTTGCCTAGGCTCATGCATTGATTCATTTGCAGCGCAGACAGACTGGAGTGTGAACTTACAATCCCTTTGTTGCGCATTGTACCATTTCTTCATGACACATCAACTACTTAACTGTGCAATTATTGTTCGAGTTTTAAAACTGACCAAGAAAATACTTTCTCACTTTGACACTTTGACATAAACGCATTCGCCTAGGTAGAGAGAAATAATATAGTACTAAGTGGTAAATTTTGTTAAACTAGTGAATTTGGGGTTTGTATAAAGTAAATAAACTAAAGTACAGTGAACATGAAGGATGATAACCCAAACTGTCTGTCCAGAGATGCATGTATTTACATCAGAAGAAATGTGTTATCTAAAACAAAAAGATATAAGGCAAGCATGATTAGAATTAACACAGAGTGCAAACTTTTGTAACAAAGGCATGTTTTCCTTCACGTCTGCGCAACTTTAAGTTTCAATCCTCTTGCAAAACAAAACTTGGTACGTTATGTAGAGCTTGAAATAACAAAAATATGAACAAACCTAAGCCCTGTGCTATATATATTTTCTTTTTGCAGCAATAGACTAAACAAAATATATACCGTTACAGCAATCAACAATCTTACATCTTCTATAAAAGATAAAATATATAAAAGAATAGAATTGAAGATAAACGATGACTAACACCCCAAAAAACAAACAACCGAATTTATCAAATGCAGTGACGTGTAGAAATGTCTTTCACTTGGAGAAGGCATTGAATGTAATCTGACATGCACAAGAAAAAAATTATAAAGAGAGAATTTTTAATTCAAAATTTAATTTTGTTCCATATTGTTTGTGTTTTTAGAGAACATACCCAAACACTAATAAAGAGTGGAACGGGGAAGATACACATAATTTTTGTTGTTGTTATTTCTGAAACAATGGTGTGATATTCCTACAGTTCTTAGCCAACTCTGTATGTTGGGACGAATCTGTGGTATATCCACAAATATGGAAGTGCAGATTCATGTCACATTGCAAGTGTGTGCGTATTTTGTATAATGGTAAACATCTGATAGTAATTTTTTCTTGATACTTATGAAGTGAAGTGTCTGTGCAAGTGTCAAATGCTATAGTCACATAACTTTTGTACGACTTGCATACATTTACACTTTAGAAAATGTGAAGTATCACAAGTTATTATCACAAACAGAACTGGAACATAGGGTCTTGACAGTTGTTGTTTATACAACTCTGCTCAGCTTCACAACTTAACTTACTCTGACTCATGCTTTGGTCTTATGAAAGATCATCGTTGTAGGTGCAGCAACAGTAGTAAGAGCAGGAGGAGACATCGTCGCTGTTGTCAAAAAAAGGGGTAGTTCTTTTAAAAATGGGTTTATTATTTTCTTAAAATATCAAATGAAGAAAGACGTGTGTTAAATCAGGGTTGGTAGATATCGCGGTCATCAGCAAAGTAGAAGTGACAAAGAGAATGAGACATCGTAGTCAAGTAGCGTTGTTTTCTAGATGGAGTACGTACGTGTTTTAACAGTACAGTATAGTCTCTGGAGCTCTTGATGACACCAACTGTCTAGTTTTTATCCTTTTCTTGCAACCTTTTTCTTTTCGTGGTAGGATTTGAATCGAAGGGTCGTCAAGATGCATGAGGTGTTTCAGACTTACTATTGTCGTTTGCATAACTCATCCAGGGCTTCCAAACTGTTGGACTTTCACTTGCCCTTGTGAAATATACCAAGTCATTATCATAACTAGAGGTACATAGGGGTATATATAAAGAGAAATCGAACTTAGTTAAATCATTTCTGAATCAGTAATTGGGATGAAACGATCGCACGATTTCAGTGAGAGAGAAGAAGAAGGTAAGAGGCAGCGACGTGACGTATCGCCTCACACACGTAAAGAAGTGTTTGCTCAAATCGAAGACATGAGCGAACCTGAACCGATACCTTCCACGTCTGAGGCCAGACCGAGAGAGCATATTCCAAACCAAAGTCCACCAGTATCACCCGAAACGTATTACCACATTCGAGAGACGGAAAAACGCTCCTCTAGAAAATTTAGAACTACAGCCTACAGGTACACGGTGAAAATTAAAGATTTCAAGTCGGAAGTACCTTTGAAGAAAGTAGAAGGGTTCATCGCCGATTTTTGGGACTCTTTGTTAACCTCACTGAAACTACGATGCCAATGCAAAGAAGACGATCGCTTGACACTTTCCATTCATCACGACGGTTTGAAGTCTCCTGTTTGGATCGAGTTTAGCAGTCCATCAGAACTGACACCTTCTAAAGTCATCGACAAGATTCAACATGTACAACAATCCAATGACAAGTTTCACATTGCCGACGGAAAAGCCACACTGTTCATGACCCACGTGTCTCTTCCCCAGGGGACAGGACGCAAAAAAGTATTATTGGTCGACAACCTTCGCAACACCAAACTAAGCCTCGTCCGAATTAACAATCCTCAAGACCAGATGTGTTTAGCCCGTGCTGTCGTCGTGGGACGAACGTATGCCAACAAGAACGACACGGTAGAATGGAAAAGAGCCTGGAAAACTATTCAACAATCGGACCGAGCCAAACAAAGAAGTGAAGCAGAACTCCTGTTACAGCAAGCGGGGATATCCAAAGACACCCTTAGCGGCATTCCAGAAATGCAAAAGTTGCAAGACGTCTTGGCTCCACGTTACACCTTGAAAGTACACCCTCAAGAAGTGCGTGGACCTCTTTTGTTTCGAGGCCCCGATTTCAAAGACGGAAAATACATTCACGTCTATCATCACGATGAGCATTTTGATACCATTACCAGTATCACTGGATTCCTGGGATACGGTTACTACTGTGAAAAATGTGACTATGGTTATAACAATCGAGAACAACACAAGTATTGTGGATCAAAATGTGAGGGATGTTTGGCCTCTAAACCTTGTCTGGACAAAGGAAAAGAAAGAGTGCATTGCCCTGTGTGTCAGCGCACTTTTGTCAGTCCTACCTGTTACCAACAACATTTGAAGATGCAAGGTTCACAGCAGAGAAACGCTTGTCAACTCCTGAGATTGTGCCCTACTTGTGGACAAGGCATACGTACCAATAGTGCCAAGTTTCACGTTTGTCGAGGTAAGAAACTATGTCACATTTGTCGCCAAATCGTGGATTTGGATCACGAATGCTTCATTCAAAAATACCAACCCCTACCAGAAGATACCCAGAAAAAAGGAAATTTTATCTTTTTTGATTTCGAATGCATGCAAGAGACCGGTATTCACATTCCCAATTTCTGCGTGGCTCATCGAGCGTGCGATCAGTGTATCCAAGAACCCATCTTTAGTCATTGCCCTCACTGTAGCAAGATTCCTGGAGGACGTGAAAAAATATTTCGAGGGTCAAACACCTTGGTCAATTTTGCCCAATGGATCTTAAACCCCATCGATGAGACGTGGAGTCCAGAAGACATCGAACGTTACAGAGATTGTCATCGCCATGCCACGGTCATGGCTCACAATTTCTCGGGATACGATGGGCAATTTCTGCTCAGATACTATACGGAACAAAGTACCGAACGTCCTAAAGTGACTTTGAACGGAGCCAAAATCATTTACATGCAAGTAGGACAAGTGCAGTTTAAAGATTCGATGAGTTACTTGGCCATGCCATTGAGTCGCATGCCTAAAACGTTTGGTATGCCAGAAATGGCTAAAGGTTATTTTCCACACTTTTTCAATACCGAAGCCAATCAACGTACCGTTCTGCTCCATTTGCCGGAGGCTCACTATTACGACCCTGACAACATGCGTACCGAACAACGAGAAGCTTTCTTCGCTTGGTACCAGACTCACGCCTCGGACCCTTTTGACTTTCAAGAAGAAATGTTAAAGTACTGTCGATCTGATGTGGACATTTTACGACGTTGCTGTGGAAAATTTCGAGAATTGTTCATGGAGTACGGAGGGATCGATCCTTTGAAAGAAGCTTGTACCATCGCCAAAGCATGTTCCTTAGTGTACCGAAAATGCTTCATGCCTGAAAATACTCTAGCTGTCATCAGTCCTCAAACGACGAACTTTGTCAAACGGCAATACTCGGTCAAAGCCCTACGCTGGCTCCATTACTTGTGTGACAAGGAAAACAAATGGATCCAACACGCTCGCAACGGAGGAGGAGAAAAGACCATCGGAACGTATTCGGTGGATGGTTGGGACTTAAAAAACCCTCAAATTGTGTACGAGTTTAACGGATGCTTATTTCACGGATGCCCTATGTGCTACCCTCAGCGTGACACCAAAAATCAATTTTTACAACGGACTATGGAAGACTTGTACCAGACCACGTGTCAGCGACGTTTGAAGTTAGAACAGCAAGGATACCAGGTAGTGGAAATGTGGGAACACGAGTACGATCTGCGTTTGAAAACCGATCCCGAGTTTAAACGCATCGTAGAAAGTTACAAGTTGGTGGACCCATTGAACCCTCGGAATAGTTTGTACGGAGGACGAACGAATGCTACTTGTTTGCTGTACCAAGCGGACGAGGAGAAGGGAGAAGAAATCAAATACTTGGACGTGTGTTCGCTGTATCCGTACGTCTGCAAATATTGTCACTTTCCCGTAGGACATCCAGAACTGATGACAGAACACATTGACTTGGACCACATTCGTCAGTACGAAGGATTAATCAAGTGCAAAGTCTTACCTCCCACAGACTTGTACCATCCCGTTTTACCTCACCATTGCCAAGGAAAACTGATGTTTCCTTTGTGTCGCACATGTGCCGAAACGTGCAACCAAGATCAACCTTGTCAACACAGCCTGGAAGAACGCGCCTTGACAGGAACGTGGGTGAGCGTGGAATTGTATAAAGCTCTGGACATGGGATACCGACTGTTAGAAGTGCACGAAATTTATCACTTTCCCAAAACACAACAATACCGCAAGGGCGACGAGACACAGAAAGGTATTTTTGCAGACTACGTGAATGCTTTTTTAAAACTAAAACAAGAAGCTAGTGGCTATCCATCCTGGTGTCACACTCCCGAAGACCAAAAGAAATTCAAAGAAAAATATAGGGAGCAGGAAGGTATCACTTTAGACCATGTCGAGAAAAACGAAGGAAGGCGATCTTTTGCCAAAGTCATGCTCAATTGTTTGTGGGGTAAAATGGCACAACGACCGTCTTTACCCAAGACGGAGTATTTGTCTGAACCTTCTCGCTACTTCCAGATGATTCACGACAAAACCAAAGTCATCAAACACGTGGACGTCATTCGTGAGGACTTGATCTTAGTCAATTACGAAGAAGAACTAAACTTTGTAGAAGCCGACAAATTTGGAAATGTCATCATTGCGGCTTACGTGACAGCCCATGCTCGCTTAAAATTGTACGAAGTGTTAGAACTGCTAGGAGATCGCGTCCTGTATTTTGACACAGACAGTTGCATCTACATTCACCGACCGAACCAGTGTAACCCTACCATCGAAGGAGACCGTTTAGGAGCCTGGACCGATGAACATCCAGACGACAAGATTCTAAGTTTTGCAAGTGGTGGTCCTAAAAATTACGGCTACGAATACCGAGACCTACAAGGAGATATGCACACCGAATGTAAAGTAAAAGGATTGACTCTCAATTATCGCACCAGTCAAGTGGTGAACTTTGACGTGCTTCAAGAAGCCTTACAGTCTGGACAGGATGAAACTTTTCAAGTGACTACCCACGAACCGCACAAGATTGTCCGTTTACCCACACACCAAATTGTTAGCCGACCTTTGGAAAAAGTCTATCAAATCGTGTACCAGAAGAGAGTGCGGCTTCCCAATCACTTCACTTTACCGTACGGTCACGTCGAGATTGGGCAGCATATAAAAAGGGACATCGTCCAAGACCAATAGTTCATTGTGACTAACACTGCCAAGCGAGAAAGATGAATCATTTCACACACCAAGTATCGAGCGTAAGACTCAAGCAGATTTACGAATGAAAAGGGTACGTAATGGGAAACATCTACGCTGGGACACAAGCGATAGCTGACCAGATTTTAGACCATGTGTGTGACGGATATAGAAAGCAACATGAACTTTCTCCTATTTGATTGTTTGTTACTTGTTTTGGTTTAGCTTTTTTCTTAAAAATGGATATTAATTGTTGTATGAAAAGTAAAATTCTTATATGAAATGCGTATGCGTTGTATGTAAAGTGAGGTCTTTTTGAAGGCATACAATTTAATTATAAAAGTATTTTTTCTAGATCAAAGATTTGTTCTATGTTCAGATTTGAATGTTTTAAATGGATAGTGCTTAGACCAAAGCACAGGCCAGAGAGCCTATGTATATACTTGAATAAATGTTTTGAACCCATGTTTCTTTCTGTATGTCTATGTTTGTCCCTATCAGCCCTTTCTCCCTACAAGTCTATTTTACCCTATAAATAGTTTCGACCCTCTTTAAACACAATGAAGTCACCAATGTTCAATTCCCTTAGAACTTCAGGTGAGATTCTTATGTTAAATTCCCATTGACACCAATTCTGATATATCCATGTTTAACGTTACGGTCCCATTGACACTAAAGTGACCCAATCCTTGTCGCTATGTTCAATTCCCCATTCACTCCTAGTTACATTTTCCCATGTTAAATTCCCCTTGACGCTAGATTTGTCCAAGACCTTTTTGACTGGATTTTCCCTTGACGCTAGATAGGCCCACTATGTTCAATTCCCCTTGACGCTAGAAAGTCCCATATGGTTCCCATGTTAAATTTCCCTTGACGCTAGATAATCCCCCATGTTAAATTCCCCTTGACGCTAGATGTTCCCAAGCCCTTTTTGACTGGATTTTCCCTTGACGCTAGAGTATCCCCATATACTACTGTCCCAGAATAACAAAGTTTTCCGCCGATTTCGAACGACGTCGGAGTTCCTTATAAATTTCCGAACAGCAATGGGTAGTACAATGGCACCATCTTATGCATCTTTATTTATGGGAAAATTGGAAAATGATTTTCTAAATAAATGTTTCTTAAATCCAGATGTTTGGTTAAGATTTTTAGACGATATCTTTATGATTTGGAGTTATCAATTAGAAGACCTTTATTATTTGATAGACAGTTTAAACAAATTACATCAAACAATAAAGTTTACATTCAATGTGTCTAAAACTAAAATATCATTTTTGGACGTAGACGTCATAAAAAATGAAAGTAATGACATCACTACCATGGTTCATGTCAAAAATACAAATATTCATCAATATATTGAATATTCATCATGCCATCCTAAATCATGTAAAAGCGGGATATCATATAGTCATGCTAAAAGATATAGAAGAATTATTTCGGATGACACTGTGTTTAAATCATCTTTGATAGAGTTAGGTCAGCATTTTCTAAATAGAAATTACCCTTTTGATATCATTAACGCTGCTTTCCAAAAAGTATCTTCTCTTACACAACTTGAATCTTTACAATGTAAAATCGAAAATACAAATAAGGATATCATTCCCTTTATTATTGAATATAACCCAAGTTTACCTAATATAAGTAAGATTATCAATAAATATTGGGATTTGTTAAAATTATCAGGTAAATAAAATGTTAAATTGCTACACGAAAGCAAGCCCATGCTTGCTTATAAAAGGACAAAAAATCTTAAAGATTACCTAATTAATTCTAAATTAGAAAAAAACATCGTACAAAAAAGGATCAGCAACTAAATGTAATAGACCTAGATGCAATGTTCTCTTATTAATGAAAGTACTTCTTTCAGTAGTAGTAATACAAAAGAAACGTTTAATATGCATTGTGATACTATATGTGCAACATCAAACGTTATTTATTTGATCACATGCAAAAAATGTGACGTCCAATATATTGGACAAACTAGTCAACAAATATCTAAACGTATGAACCAACATAGATCAGACATAAAACATTATATCGATAAATTTTTTTCATCTCATGTTGCCGTACACTTTAACAATAGTTCTCATACTTTGCAAGATTTTTCCTTTCAACCTATTGTTATAGCTGAATCTGAAATGGAACGTTTGCTAAAAGAAACCTACTGGATTCACCGTCTTAATACAGTATATCCAAAAGGTCTAAATTCCAAAGCACTTTACGACCTTCATTAATGTAATATATATATAAAAAAAATTTTCAAATATATATATTTATATACATTAATTAATTTGCATCATACATATTAAAAGTAAAAATAAAACTGTTTATCTCTATTTATTCATATATATATATATATATATATATATATATATATATATATATATATATATATATATATATATATATATATATATATATATATATATACGACCATAGCCATGCATAATTTTATTCCACTATGTTATTAGTGAGAACGTAATAGAATTGTATGGGAATAGATTTTTACAATATGTGGAACATTTTAATCATCATTCAATCTTGTGTAATTTTCCCCTGGGCCTCGTAGTACATCATCAGACCTAATGAGTATGGAAATTATGCTTGTAAACTTTTCAAATTGTTTGTAATGTGTCACCAATACCTAATTGAAAGATGATCGATGATTACATTATTTAACATAAGCCGGGATATTTTTCAATATTAGAAAAAGAGGTTGTATTGAATCAGCTTGACTATATCTTTGGGTTTTTAATGGCCAAACACCATCCCATTCATATAGGAATAAATTATTCTCAAGGGATGGAAAGGTACTGTGGCGGTGATTATATATAGAGAAATATCAATGACATTGTCGCGAGCCGCAAGAGACAATCCTGTACACCCAGACAGGTTAGCACAGGAATGTTACAGAGAATCGCCTGTTGTTAACAACGGTGTATCAGTGTACGAAAATCGGAAACGGTATTGTGTTCGACGTGTTTCTTACAATGACAGGAATTTAGTTTTATCAAAAATACAAGTCAGGAAATCGGTTTTTTCGTAATGTGGTGGCATCATTACTTCGATTTTAATGACGTTATTGGAAGAGACTGCCAGAAGCGGATATCCATTAATACATTACGTGTGTTAGTCCTTTGCTGGTGCCTCCATATACATGCACTTTATTAGGGGGGTGAGAGAGAGAGAGAGAGAGAGAGAGAGAGAGAGAGAGAGAGAGAGAGAGAGAGAGAGAGAGAGAGAGAGAGAGAGATTCCAGCCCTTGCTACTCGAATTTCTGTTCTACTCAAAACATGGTAAACCATATAATGTTTCTGTATATTCAAATGTTTTATATTAATCGACTAATCTACTTTGACCAAATTCCGGTTTGTTCCGGCCGGTCGGGAACTCACGATCTCATACGTTCAGATAGGGTCTATTGAAAATCCTCTTTCCAGGCGTCGTGTCTGATAAAAAAAGCAGAACCATCAAGGGTTCTTTAAAAGAAAATCTGGTATTTTCACCTTTTTAATCCACCCACCCTTAACCATAAAATAAATAGCAAATACTGATACTAACAAGCCATAGTTTGTTATTTACTTGCTTAATGTTTTACAATATGACTGCCATTTTTGTAATATGACAGATTTTATGTTATATTATATCTGCGTAGTTAAATAATGCAAAGCGACGAAAGTGAGATTCAATCTGAGCATCCTTCGTAAGTGATTTTGTTCTGGTCTATCATCACTGCCAATTTTCGACTTCTGATTTACACTTTTAATCTTTACATTTATTCCCACTGCATACATTTATTTGTTGTTTAGTTGCCTAAGTAACACAATAAATCAATCCTTAAGGATGTCATGTGCATTAAAACAAGGAAAAAGCGTATATATGCAAAGTTGGCTTTTATTCGGTTGACTCTAAGTTTCACAATTCCGAATCGTTTATTTTCGACCTCCAATCAATTCTGGTCCTATTTTCCTCGTGAATGAGCTATTCGGACAAAAGTAGCTGTTTTGCCGGATATTGCTACACATGAAACGACATTCTAGCGAAGTTTTAAAACGTTGCCAGAAGATGTATTTTCGAAATGATTCCGAAAAGACATTGAACATTCGTTAAGCATTCGTTCGTTCGCTTTACAATTTCAGTACGTAAAGTTTGAATACAACTAAATTATTAGTGTATGACCGCATAATACCAAATAGCTAGTTTACGTGAATGCATTACTCGTATCAATGTATCATTTGTGTAAGAACAAAAAGCTTTTAATCATAAGGAGATAGTGGGCAGAATTGTCATACACAACTTCCTGTCAAAATTATTTAATGGTAAATATTGTATATAAGTACGTATGTTCATCGAACTGTCTAGTTTATGTGGAATGAAAACCAAAATGAAACATGAGAACATAAAAAATCAACCATTGGAGAGAGAGTGGCAACCAGAAATCTCAAAGATCAGGATATATGATGCAATGACGCATAAGGCACACTCTCGATTTAAACAGTTCTGCTGGCATGCCTATGAACTTGATTACAAGGTTGCTACCTTAGTTTATGTAAATACTTTTTATTGTTAATGACCATGTGATACCCTTGAAGATTTTAGAAATGTGCTATTTAATAATTTTACTTCGCACTTTATAACCCGATACGTTCTTACTCAAGCAGGATTCATACTTGCTATTCACACACTTTTGTCTGGAGAACCTGAAAACTGTCTCCACATTATTAACGTTGTAAACATTTAACAAATTTATCATTTATATTCCAACTTGTAGGGATACATATTTACATTTTCTAGTCATAAGTATTTTTTCAATTTTTGTGATTGTTATTAATGTGTATTTTTAGAAGAAAAAACTTATAAGTGCGATGTTTATTCCCACACACTTACACACACATACATACGTCTTATCGGTGGAAGAAAGACATTCATAGTGCTAAGATAGATCAATTCATATGATGCTTTCTTCCTTCTCGTGTATCTTCACTAAAGGATAGCTCTCAATAACTTGTAATCGCTTCATTTAACACGAACTTGCAACGCTTCCTCGATAATAACAAGTTATTTATGAAAGATCGCCGTACTTGTTGTATAACAGTTGAGATATGCAGTCCTGAAATTGCACGGATGGATCAGGGTCAACGTTATAATTTTGTCCACCAGAATAGTATTTCATCTTCCAGTGCGTGATAAAACTACAGATTTCGTTCTGTAATGGCATTCGTGGTGTGCGTTTTATACACGAATAAAGACGATAAAGGTTCCGTGTATATATTACATTAGGTCTTCTAGCATACTTAACTACGATCGATATTGGATAATAATCAGCGTTTTCCCAGACAGGTTGGTCCGTTTGGGAACGTACGAATAATGAACACGGCATATATTAATTAAACAGGTTACAATTTTCCATCTGCGAAGCGAATTCCTATAGATGCTAAGTTTAATGCCATGGAAACATTATTCAATAGTCTCTACCATAATTTACAATGTTCGATCGCCCGCATAGCATCATCATGATTAGTATTATTATTATTATTATCATCATTATCATCATTATCATCATTATCATCATTATCATTATCATCATTATCATCATTATCATCATTATCATCATTATCATCATTATCATCATTATGATTATTAGATGTATTAGCAGTATTATGCAATGCCGCTACATTGAAATATTTCTTTTCCTGTTTACACTTTGTAGAAGCAGGTGATTATTCGCTACAAATCATTCACGTTGTTCTTGTTTGTGTAGCACGGAAATAAGGCAAAACGAAATTGGGGATATCTTGAGAATATATATATTATCTGAACAAGCCGACATTTTCTTGAGCAAGTATAATTTATATATAATATATATATAATATATATATATAATATATATAATATATAATATAATATATATATATATATAATATATAATATAATATATATATATATATATATATATATATATAATATATAATATAATATATATATATATATATATATATATATAATATATAATATAATATAATATATATATATATATATATATAATATATAATATAATATATATATATATATATATATATAATATATAATATAATATATATATATATATATATATAATATATAATATAATATATATATATATATATAATATATAATATAATATATATATATAATATATAATATAATATATATATAATATATAATATAATATATATATATATAATATATATATAATATATAATATAATATATATATAATATATATATATATATATAATATAATATATAATATATATATATATATTCAAATATTAAAGTTATGGTCATGCAGATAACACGCATACAGTTCAATCCCATATTAACATTATCGCTATGCAGATAATACTTATACAGTGTAACAAGATAACCGGGACGGATATTTCGTATTGACAACAGAACACGTTTGATGATACAGATAATAAATTACGATTTAATGTGGAGATATATAATATAGCAAAAAAAAAATGAAAGGCATGCGTATTGTAATTCAAATATTAGATTTATTTAAACATAACGCACGGACTCGAAGATGCAAACAAATTATACAATGATACAAATAAATTATACAATGATACAAATAAATGATACAGAAAAGATGAATACAGTTCACTCACGTAGTAAACAATGCAGGATTAATCATATAGTAAAAATGTATACGCTCAAGTAGCGAAACAATATTTGAAAATAATAATAAAAGGGACAGATAACGACTTATCTTTCCAGTCCCAAAAGATATACTGGGTTCTGCAAACCCATATTAGCCCACGGCTAACAAATTACAAATAAATAGATATAATCGACTATTAGTATACAGCTCCACAGCTGATACAATTAAACTTCACAATTTATACAGACCCCGGACACTCGGAATACTACGAAACATTAGACCCTCCAAATATTAGACCCTCCGGACACTCTGGTCATTAAGACATCTCTACTCTTGTCACTCTTGACATTAGACACTCTGGACGCTAGACATGAGACACTCCGGCACATTCAACAGCTCTGGACACACCAGTGCATTTAAACACAGCTCCCGACTTTGACAGCTCCGGACAACCCCGGATGTTTAACACCCTCGGATCAATAGCTGAAAATATACCCGACACCGTGTACTAACCATGATAGAGACATAACGTAATGACGTTATACAAGGTAAATTATAAAGACTATATTATTATCACAATTTCAAAATGACAGGTTCTATAGTAAACCTTCCCTGTTCGATAATGCTGATAGTAAACAATTCTATGTTTAAAAAATATAGCTTTACATTACCAATCTAAATGCCTTGCAAACAAGAGTAGAAAATGCAGGCATTATGCTGCGTAAAAACTATATAACAAACATGCAAAAGGTAAATATAGTAATACAAAAGCTATCACTCAGTATCAAAAATGTACCTACCCCTACAGCTAAAGTTGTGCCAATCCTCCCTCGCATCAATGGCCCTACAGCTACAGTCCTTTAAACCAGCCGCTTGTTGACAAAACCCTTAGTAACGTGAAGACCCTTCACATATAATATAGTATTTATACGTTTTCGTTCTCCGTATCGAGAACACCCTGCACGTGCGGAATAGAGCGAATTGTACTCACGATTCCGAAGTACAACTGCCCATATATATAAATCACCCTCAAGTATCGTTGCACACGATAAACGAAACCCGAGTACATGTTTCCTGCATAAAAACAACATCATTCCGTGACATACAGCTCCTTCCAACATTAACGTTATCGCCTTACATACACCACTGTAATAGTAATATTAACGTTATCACCATGCATATAACACATAATTCATTCTGACATTAATCAGATCGGATGAAAAATACAGATTGTAGTCGGATCTGATCAAGCAATACACATAGTAGTCGGAACCGTTCATCCAATACACATTGTAGTCGGAAGTGATGAAACAATACAGATTATAGTCGTCTCTGATCAAACAATAAATATTGTAGTCGGAACTGTTCAAACAATACATATTGTTTCAGTTGATGTTATAAAGATTGATATACGAACGTTTTATTTACATCTTTATCGCACTAAATTAATATATTGAGAACTGTAGCTGAATATAAATGAAAAGTAATTCGGTATAAATGAAAAGTAAATTCGGTATAAATGAAAAGTAAATTCGGTATAAATGAAAAGTAAATTCAGTACGGGGAAATTAAATCTGATTCTTAACATTTCATTTTGAAATTTTACAAAGAAATTAGGAATAGATAGAAGTTTGTGCTGATTATGGTAAATATTAAATCAAGGCAGAGAAAAATCGATTTTTAAGGCAAATCCTCATTTGTTAGGAAACAAAAACCAAACAGGCTGGCTTGTTTCAGTTGCCAAGGAAACGGTTATAAATGTATATCTCTCTCCTGCGAGAGAACACTAATCTAATTATGCATGTTACATTAATTTGATACAATGTGAAACCCGTGGGTCAATGTCCATTAGCTTTCTGGTATACATACAATTTTTTAGGATACGCCTTATCGCTAATATTTGCTATTTAAAAGATAATTTGTGATCGTTTTGTTAATAATGAATGAAGGAATTCATTCATATATGAATAAGCTCTTTTGAAAAGAACTTTGATGTAAAGTATTGTTTCCAATTTCCGTGAATTTTCATGCGTAACTACAAACCAAGAAAAAGCTGTAATACACATCTAAAATATATCCTTGAGTCGGAATAGCCCATACTATATGTGAAATCGTTGCTTTAAGTTCTCGCCTCATTGAAATTATGTTTCGATCCGGTGCAGCTTTTATTTAGGATGTTCTGCACCTTAATTTTCGTAATTATACGACAAACCTATCAACCAAGACCTTAATAAAAAGCCCATTTCCATGGGAAAGTTAAATCTGTCTATATAGGCCTGAATGAAAGGTCTCTTTTATTGGGGACATTTAAATCTGTATAGAAAGGTCTGCAGGAAAGACCTCTTTCATGGGAAAAATTAAATCTGTATACATATGCCTTTATAAAAAGCCTTCTTCCTTACGAAAAAATAGATCTGTGTATAGAGACCACAAGAAAAGACCTCTTCTGGTGGAAAATATTAAATCAAGCTACATATATATGGATTAAAAGGTCCCTTTATTGGTAATAATAAATCAGCCTACATAGGTCTCAATAAATGTTATGACAGATTTACAAAATGTCAATATGATCACATAGGTTTCTCACAGGGCGAACGTCTGCACAATCATGCGTCACACAGAGCGAAAGTAGGCACAACGTGTCACACAGAGCGAAAGTAGGCACAACGTGTCGCACAGAGCGAAAGTAGGCACAACGTGTCACACAGCGAAAGTAGGCACAACGTATCGCACAGAGCGAAAGTAGGCACAACGTGTCGCACAGAGCGAAAGTCGGCAGGGTGAACGTTGACACACTTTTCAAGAGTGTGCACATTAGTTCAGCCTTCGACCAGAATACATACGATCCCTTTATCAATTGAGAGCGAAACACATTCTTGTCGAAAGCTACGACTTTTATGCAATGAAACTCGTGTATATTGATGTAAACTCGAAGCTGTGTAATATACCACCCGAGACAGTCTTGGAAATTTCATGGAATGCAGTTTATTTAAGCGATACTGACCATATAAGTTAAGGAGTCTATATGTGTCACCTGTATCTTTCATTTTACCTTTCACTAAATTGTAACGTTTAAATAGTGTCTTCTACTTCATATTTACGTTTATCTTCCGAACGATTTTAGTGGCATTATTTTTACCATTTTCAAACTTTACCTTTACTTGCTACTATATAGTCACTTGTGTGCTTATGTGCAGGGAAACGCTGATAATTATGAACGGTTTCAGTGACGAAGGATTTTAACTAGATCTAATTTGATTGTAAAGCATGAAACCTTATATATTGAAAGGGAAGTCAATAAAACACGCTTGTATAACCAATTTAGAGACAAGTCCTAATTTGTATAGATTTAAATGAACATTTCATAAGAATTATCCCTATATCACCTTGTCTCTAAATGACATGAAATATTTCCCGGAAGTTACACGAGACCATTAGATTCATTTCATATAAAGTTCCGTCGTTTATAACTGATCATTAGCAATTTAATGCTGACAATGCAGGCAAGATCGTGTCAACTTTTAGGCTTACACTACATTCTATATGTCAAGTATAAAACAGTGTATGATGTAAACGTCTTTTTTATTCATTGATGGACAATTAAACTTTCAACAGGCACATACGTTTGACGTTAACTGTACACAGCTATAAACATGCATTATTGTTCTCTGACATTTTATGGGATAAATACATTTACAACTTTCGAACAGCAACTTTGGCATTATGACAAGAGATCATACATGTGATAAATAATGTACACTACCAAAGAAAAGAGCATAATTGATCTCTGAAGTTATATTTGGAACACGAACAAAATATTCAAGATAAATGTACAGTTCCCAAATATTAATTATGATATTAATAATTGAGCCTACGTTTGCATATGCTTGATTTAGTAAAGCTTGTAGACCATGGCTTTTGTACTGGGTATAAAACGCACTTATCTTATAATTCTAAATAATTTTTTATCGAATACATCCAGACCTCAGTCTTCTACATCACAGATGTTCGTTGGTTGAATTTTGTTTCTTTTTCTCCCTCATGTTTTGCAAATGAAAACTGTCTATTTAGACCTAGCCGCCTTGGGAGGCAGAAACATAACAGTATCTTGGTTCAAGTCAGCATGGTAGAAATGAGGAGACAGACTTGCATTTATTTACAAGCAAGGAATGAGTCTATTCAAAAGTGCATACCTGAAGATCCAGCACAATCTGAAACAAACATTTGTGTGCCGTTAAAAATTCCAATTTACTAACATTGGTTGTATTTCCTGATAACTGATAACAACAAAAATAGACGTATATACAGACGCATACGTAGTATTTTTTGATAGTTTCACATCATCCAATCATAAAGTCGTGGACTCCTTTCTCGTGAAGTACAAGTTCTAATGCGGAATAAGTAAAATATGTGTTACACGTCATGAGCAATCTATAATATAAAGTAATATAATTTACAGTTTGTGATTTATTACTATAGCAACTAACCTAATGGATGGAGTATCAACATTAGACATTTTCCCCACCAAGGTCTGAGTGTTGATGAGATGAATTCATGTGCCATCAAGCAATAGTTTCGCTCGACAGATACAGTATTATTTAGTCAAGATACTAATATTTGCAAGCAATAGTCTTAGGTAAAAAACGAGCATTTGGCTTTTAGTGTAATAATTATTAATAGCATTAGGCATATGATATTGGCAGTTTGTGTAAAACATTTTGTGCAATAGCATCAGGCATATGATATTGGCAGTTTATGTAATAATTATTGTGCAATAGCATTTGACATTAGCCGTTGGCCTTTTTTGTAGTAATTTTTGTGCGATAGCATTAGGCATATGATATTAGCCTTTTGCATAATAATTATTGTGCAATATCAATATGTTTACGATATTGGCAGTTTGTGGAATACTTATGTGCCACAGCATTATGCATTGTGTCTAGATTAGAAAACTTGGCTTACATTCTATTTCGAATGTCTCGTGGGTCTATGATCCATGAGTCACTTTCAAGGAAGAATTAATCAAACCAACACAATACTTTTCAGCAATGCTAACAGAATCAAATATTCGTATAGTTTTCAGTGCTCAGGAAACATCCAGGAATTTATTACATGGACTTTTTGGAATGCAATAAGATGCTTGAAAAGAAAACAATCTTTATTATGAAAATATATTTTGTTCAGTTGTTTCTAAATTGAATTTAATTCCAATTCATGGTAAGTTTCCTAATAACTAGTCTTTCAATAATGCATCATAGACTTGATGACGTGATGACGTAATCTAGTACAACTTACTATATGTCGCATGTATCACTCGATATACACCTTTTCATATCAAAAACGCTCTAATTCCACATGAACTAGTCTCTTCTCCGAATATGCTAAAGACAAAGTAGATCCAATGATCACCATCATCTTTATTTTCCTTTGTTGCAACTGGAACATAGGGCATTCACTGTAGATTTCCACTTGCTGCCTGTTTTGTCAAGGGCTGTTCACCAAGTCATGGCTGGTCGTTTTCATCTGCGTTTGCCCTCACGTTCCTCTCAAGGGCATGGCAGGCGATGTTGGGTTTTTCTCAATGCAGGGTATGTCTAATAAATTGCCACCTGCGTTCCTTAACGTTTTTGGATATGGATTTATTTTGTGTCCTCAGTTAAACATCTTGGTTATTGATTTGTCTGGTTATCTGATGCACAGGATTTCTCAGAGACATGTATGTATTGACCAATAGATTATATTCCAAGTTGTTTGTCTGCCTCCAAATATTGTAGGACTGATGTTTCGATGTAATTGAAAGCTTTGTTTTAGGTAGGTGTTAACATTCTACCTGACTGGTTTCAGAGTACTAAAGTAAAGAAAATATTTGGCAAGCCTTGCCTTCACGTCCCATCAAGTATTTATTGACCAATAACTTATATTCCAAGTTGTTTGTCTGCCTCAAAATATTGTAGGACGGATGTTTCGTTGTAATTAAAAACTTTGTTTTAGTTAGGTGTTAACATTCTACCTGACTGGTTTCAGAGTACTAAAGTAAAGAAAATGTTTGGCAATCCTTGCCTTCACGTCCCATCTGTTCATCCTGATGTGTTCGAATGCGAAGGTATGCAAAATAATCGACATCCTCAATGATTTGCTCCTCTCAGGCAATTATGTAAATCCTAGATTGAATTGACTCTTTGGCGCTTGGTCTTGTCGGTATTAATCTCCAAACGTTTGGTACGCATGCTCACTAACTTTAATCGCGTGTAATCTAATGTGTGTTGCAGCAGTCATTTGAAAATTTCAGCTGTATCAGCTTTTTATTCTAGGCTCAAAGTATGTACCGTGTTTGGTCCAATGTCATCGTCATCACAGTATATCAACAGTGACACGAACAATGGTAGAAGCAATCATCCACGCCTGATGCTAATGTCAGCAGAGAAAAGGAGATACAATTCTGTGTTATGTATGTCATAGTAAATCTGTAAAGGTACTGGTTAATCCTGAGGGTATTCTCTGCGATGAGGTAAGTACCTCAGGATTTTCCAGATGGTGTTTGTATCCACCATCATATATGCTTTAATGAATTCGTCCAACGTTACATGCAGTATTGATCGATATATTAGAGACTGATTTATGATAATGCAGACGTTTTCTATATGGTATGTACAGGAATTCCGGGGACAAAATCCTGTTTATTATTATTTTAGCAGAAATAGTCCTTTCCAGCATTAGCACTGTTCAAGGCTTACTAATCAAAGATCGGATCTGACTATATCTCTAGTCCGGGCAGACAAACGTTTTGTAAATATAGCCCTTCCTCTACACGTATTTAACCTGTGTTACCCCATTTTATTCAGTCGATGTGAATCAGGTACACATCGCATCTTCTTCTACGATTTATGGTCGAATGTTTTCTGGGTCAACTAATTTACTACCCCTGATATTTTTAATTACCTGTATGACTTCTTTCTTGGTAATTTACCTAATGTATATGTCCACATCTTCTTACTCTTATAGGATGTGTTTTATGTGACCCTGTTCAGGCTGTTCTGCTGGTTTACTCACGATATACCATCCATTCTGAGTACTTATTTTGGGTTTTTTATCGTCTTGAAAGTTGCCATATCCGTGTGATGCTGTAATCATATCAGTTGTAACACTCTTGTTTGTAAGGTCAAGCTTTTATTTCATATCACTCTTCATGACATCAATATTCTTTGTATTGCATTCTCCTGAAGACACTATTTATGTGTTGCTCTGGTCTTTACTTGATTCCCCGCCTATCATCAGTTTTGTTTGTTGTGTCTTTCTTTAACCAATTGTTGAGCCTCTGTCTTTTTGAATCCCTGTGTCCGGTCAAACGGTGATAAGAATGTACCCCTAATTAGTTTCTATTTCGATTTTATTTAGACAACATTGAGGTCAACAGGTGACTGGAATCTTTAGGAAGGAAAACGGCGAAATCTTGTTGTTTCTCAACAACCATCAGACACGAGTTCAGATATTTGATATTGCAGGTGTTTCTTCAGTCTAGTTTTTTATATTATTGATTCTTGTCTTTTGCTTTGCCTTCAACAACTCATTGTCTACAGACTCCAGGTTCTTCAGACTCCTTCACCATCCGAGGTAGATAGCACAGTGGTCCGCCTGATTATCTAATGCTAAATCCGAGCATTTCCATGTAATCTTATGGCTCCTACGATATGTAAAACTGTCCCAACAATCATAAGGTCGTTCAGCTCACAGAAGTTATTAAAAAGCTCTCCATTGTTATGCATACATCTGAAGCCTCTTTACCATGACGGAGGTCCCGTTCGATATTAATATGCTAACGTATTCATTAATGTCACCCATTAAGGTTGTAGCATTTCTTTACGTCCTTAGGTCAAAGATTCATTGCAGTTGTTCATAAAATCCTCATTGGTTTCATTGCCTACAAGGTTCATTGAACCATAACACTGAAAAATGATTATATTTTGGAATTCGTCTGAAAGAAGAAGGTCAAAATCCACTCCATCAGGCTGCTTTCCTGCTCATCATCCGTCCCACTCCAGTTTTATGGCCATCGTCCTTGTTGGGAGATTCGCACTATAGATGTCCAGATGCTAAGATGATTTGACCTGATGGTGCCTAAATAATCTCATTAAGTCTTGGGATCTACAACCTGTGTCGGTCATCCATCTCTTTGGCAACTTGTTATGTTTGTTCCTATGTTCCTTGCATTTAATTTACTTTGTCTTATTTATCGCTGCCCATAGTTACGACTAAGGGTTTGGTACTGCCAGAAACATGCCATTTGTTTAAACATATTTACTTGGATTTGAGTCCTAAAAACAGGCCTGATTCAGACCTTAGAAGCTTATATAAATGAATAGTGTTGACAGTTTTGAATACTTTTACAGTAAGATGGGTTTTCAGAAAAGATTAGTGCCACATAGGTCAAGTAGGGATATATCTGAGGTTGTTTACATCAAATTAATTATTCGCGATATCAGTTTGTGGAATCAATTTTAGTTTTGCTTCTGTTAAAATTTGAGAGGATTTTTTTTACGTAAAATACTCATCGGAACTGCTTATTGATGTTTGGAAAAGATACTAATTTTGGATTGTGAATTCATTCAAACTATTTGGATGATATCGTTGATAAACCAACGGTCTAGTGGTACGTCAGCCTTTTCAAGTCCATTGGTACATCAGCGAATTCAATACTGGAATTCATTCGGAAAGCTATACGTTTTGGGGTTGTGATACAACATTTTGTACTGTTTGGGATTTATGTCACAATACTATTAGTTGATGTTAAATTTTTACCTTGTATTCTATCGAAAACAATTATTGGCTGAACTTTACTAAAATAGTTTCATCTTGCATGTCTACAGTCACTTAGGTGATAAATAGAATTATAACAAATCTCTTATAGAGTATTTTCAATGTCGTTTTTCCAATCCTTGTAACAGTCTTGATGGCGGCCAATGTTTAGTTTGACTGTTGTGCTTCGTATTCGCTAGATTGTATCGCTTCCATAAATCCAAGAATGTTCTACTGTATCGGTTACTGTAGTGTGGCTTTTTACGTGGTAATGTTTATAACCTCCAGAACAACGAATCAGTTGTTATAAAAGGAGCTTTTAGAGATATCAAGAAATAGACGAACATAGCTTAATTAATTCGATGCAGAACATTTGTTTTCATTGTTTAATTGGGCTATAAATCACATTTGTTTGTACGAAATGGTCATATATCGTTATATTATTGAAGAATCAACTCAATTCCATTGACTAGGCGTATGAATTAATATGTACATTAAACTAAAAATCTAGACTCCCCACAATCAGCGAAGTAACGTCAGCCGCGTTAACACTATTCAATTAGGAACTCTGGCATAAGTGATCGCCATATGCCATAGGTGAGAAGAGTTTAAATTCAAGGCTTGTAACAATGTGTAACTTCTAGTGGGTTTTGGGAAATGAATTTAAAGACAGATTTCCAATAATCACAACTATAGCAATAAAATTGCAATATCAATCGCATGCATGACCTCAGATAATAACACAAAGTAAACCAGAATCACTTCTAAAGCATTCAGAATTGCTATCTTATTCAGTACTTTGGTAACAATTTTTTTCAATGAAATGGTTTGTTCATGTCCTCAAGACTAACATCAAGTGTAGAAAATATATTACAGACATTAATGATCGTGATGTTTTGCTATGTGTACCTCTTCTATTCTGTAGTCATTGAATCTTACATGCTTGATATAGCAATCGATACAGCCTTGTTTCCGTATTGCAAACCTATTCGAACTACTTATGGAGCCTTCTTTGGCGTATGTGCATATACATTATTAGACACAAATAAGTCCAAACTGTATAAATCTCAGTCATTTTGGTGTTCATTCATAATGTAACGCGAAACATATCTATAAAGCGGTATAAGGTAAGTCATACAAATTCACCTGTGATCGTGTTAACTACAGAATCGGGGAAACGAACTCGGTTTTGATTGGTTATAGTTAATGTCTATACAGAATCGGGTAAAAGAACTCGGTTTTGTATGGTTAAAGTTACTGTCTATATACAGAATCGTGGGAAAGAAAAAATATGGCTATAGTTAATGTCTATACAGAATCGGGGGAAAGAAGTCGGTTTTGTATGGTTATAGTCACTGTCTATACAGAATCGGGGGAAAGAATTCGGTTTTATATGGCTATAGTTAATGTCTATACAGAATCAAGGGAAATAACTCGGTTTTATATGGCTATAGTTAATGTATATGCCTGATGGTCTAGAGGCCTGATGGTCTCGACATATCTCTTCGACATCTCCAACTCGTTCTTTCCGCCTGAAAAACAGGAAACGAATTCAGTTGTGTGTATATGTGTCATGTAGCTGCAATTCATGATACAAGTATCTCCATTTTGGGAACCATCAGCACGAATATTTTTTTTAATATGCAAAAACATGTGGGAAAGGCTGAAATAAAAACACACAAAAAGCTTCGAAATATCTTTCATTTAATGATCAATGAAACGAACAATACTTGTTACATAAATTGGAATATTAGCAACGTTTTAACTTACAATTGACTGATTGATTCCATATTGTCCTTTTATAATCATAATAATAATAATAATAATAATAATAATAATAATAATAATAATAATAATAATTAATGTAACAGGATAATCAACTCAACTCTATCATACCTAACCAATATCTCATACCGGTTGATACACCTGACGCATGTAAGTTTCCAAACATTGGCGAGATGGAAGGAAACAAAACGACACAAAAATATCCTTGCTGTGTACTTAGAGCAGACTTTCAATGTAATCTACTACTTTCAACTATATCACAACCATGTTTCAAAACTGTAAGAAAATATTATGTAAATACAAACGAACGGTATATTTATCTCTTTGAATTTCACATGATTTATATTTGAAGTAGCACTGATGTAATCAATATACATTTATTTACAGTTTCGCTTCAAAATTTGTAAGCCTTTTTGGGATTTGATGCACAATTCTGCACGCAAAAGCATTCAGTAGGAAAGAAACTGTTCACGACATATTTTAAACACACGACTACATTGTAAAGAGTGTAGTCAACACATTTCCGTTGTGTATTGTTTTTTTAAGACCTTTTAATAAATAATTTGGTTAGTATAGCTTTCCATCAGATGAATCAATACTCTTCATCTCTACAGTCTCGAGGACGGCATCATCCGGACTTCAGGGAAAGTATCATATATATATATAATGTTGTTGCTGTTGCAGGGTATAACATCATTTTTCAGCACAATATAGGCTATACAAGGCGGCCGGTTAAAATGGTTGAGAACGAACCAGGGAAAAAAAGAACCAGTGACCCACGATAAGCAGCAGGCAAGCTTTCGCACATACCCATATTGATACTGGCCGAACATGAGACTCGAACCCATGTAGATGTGAAATGGCAATCATGGCGTTTAAACACTCCACTTAAGTTCCACACATTGTATATTTATAGGTGTCTAATTCGTGTTCAAAATAATTTAACTATAGCAAACTTCTTTTGGCTTTTTAGCTTCTACTTAGTGTTTATTTCGATACGTGAGGTATGGAAAAGGTTTTGCAATGTAGTACGTTCTACAACAACATTTTTTATTATTTAACTTTACCATGATCATACCAAAATATTTGGAACTTTTCAGAACTATTTGTAGTATTGGTTCCTGCATTGTTTACATCACGGAATCGTATTCAATAATCGCTAAAGCATACCTAAGACAATGTAATAGTCGTTTAGAATCCTACTTTAGAATAGAGAAACGGAAGAAGAACAGATTACGCTCTCAGCGTTCTGTGTCATTTAACAAAAAAAATATCGACTTGGATATAACTGGCACCTGCAACTGTACTGAACGTGAAAACAGTTGATATTGTGTATGCCCTAGTTTGACGACAAATCATATCTAAGCTAGTTAGCTGCATTCTAATCAAGAATGAACACTGAAACATTATTTGAACACCTGAAAGAAACAGTCAAAAAGAAAAAGGCTCAATTTTAATGACTCCACAGATTATCCATGCTGATTATTCGTTGGTCTTAACTTTTCTGACAAGAGGTAAATATTTTCTTGAGGTATCAATATAAATTGTATGATTTCGTTGTTTCCCAACTTGTAAACAATGGTATATTTTACTTCAAAACGAGTAATTACATTCCTTCTTTATAATAAATTTTCCAGCAGATGAGATATGTATAGACCTCGCTTAAAAGAATTTTACTTCTAAACCTTTCATTGAAGTTAAACTTTTACTTTCAAATTGACCAAAATACGTATCATTATGTCGCACAGCGATGGTGTGCAATGAAGAGAACGGGTTTATTTGATAAATATAAAATAGCTGAAATAGATAATCTTGCACAAATATGCAAAGTGTCACAAAACACTAAGTTCACTGTTAGACTACTGCCATAATGGTCCAAATTAGGTAGTTTGTGTAAATAGGTTATATCTATTATTGATGGAAAATATACAATGGCTTTATAAGTAAATAACGCGTTGCTTGGTTTTATTATCATCCGCAGCAGATTGTGTTCAAATCTTAAGTTTATTACGTCATTGCAAAAAGAGATGAAATACGTTCGATCTTGTAAAGGAAGAGTAGTACAATTTCTATTGGTATACAGATGAAACAAAGAGGGAAACATATTACCACATTGGTCATCTTTTAGTTTGAGTTTAGCTGAAATTCTTGTGAAAGTAAGATTAAAAAACGTGAAAATGTACATGGATTACTGATTAAACTAGATTGTGAACAAGAACAATATAGTCAACTATCGATGTTTAGGAGAACATAAAACTTCAATAAAGTAAACACAGAAATCGCAATATAAAGAACAATATTGTTCAATATTTGATGGGGACAGTATCGAAGACATACAAAAGAAGAAATGCGATATTGATTCTGGTCATGCACAAATGCATGGCCACCCAATACATGTGCACGTACTGATCCAGGTATAATACACGTTTCGTGCACATCACGTGCAACACACGTGAGAAGTACAGTGTCTTTATTTTAAGTGATATTATGCCAAACAGCTCACATTATCATAAATATCCTACCAAGCAAAGAGAAGACTATAATGAACACCAATGAAATGTTGAGAAGTATATATATATATATATATATATATATATATATATATATATATATATATATATATATATATATATATATATATATATATATAATTTGTTGTACTCCTCCATCACAACCTTTCATTTTCAACCGGTATAAGGCGGGGAGGGGGGAGAGGGTACAAATGGGGCAACACGTGATAATAACATAGACTTAGAAGACATTCGCACACTATTTTTGGCATGAGCGTATTCTCTTGTCTTCAAACATTTGCATTATCAATCAGAACACGATGAACTAATAAGATATAGTTTCTGTAAATATTTGCCTATCAATTATTCAACAACCACGTACATCAATGTCTCCCAGAGCTTCTAGCTTGGGATCATAGCCTATATTTTTTCTAAGAAGAAACATGTGAATTTCTCGGAATGACGGCCGATCACTTTCCTGCCGATTCCAGGTTTCTAACATGAGATCATATATTTCGTTTGGACAAATCGCTGGTTGTGGCAGACATATCTGTTGATTTTCGTTTCTATAGTAACGTCCCGCGTTCTCAATCACTTGTTCGTCAGCAAATCCTTCATACGGTCGATCTCTTGCAAACGTCAAGATCTCCCACAATGTTACACCAAAGGACCAGACGTCGCTTTTTGCCGTGAATTTACCCTGTAAATAAATGAAATGAGTAGTACATATTATAGCATGCAAAAGGCAGACCCAACAATTAGAATCCCAGTTGACTATGTTCCTCGGTATTAAGCATTATTCACGGTAAAGTATGTCTTGTTGCCCAATCATGAAGGCAGTATTGACAGTCATGTCTGCTCAAATGGATACAAACGGTTGAATTGTTTTGGAGTTTGTTTTTCCTTGATGAAAACAGACCAGTTGTCACATAAAATAATGTATGAATCCAAACATCTTTAGCACCTTTAATGTGGTTTTTAAAAAAAAATGTTAGCACAGATTAGTTGAACGAAAATTATAATCATCGTAGGGTTCTTCAAATAGAATAATAGATGGCAGTGCGATGTTAGATCGCACGTTTGCTACATCTTTAATCACGTTAACGTGGAGTGATCTAGGACCAGGCAAAATGTCATGGCACTAAAGAGACTACTTGTGTCGTTGTGCCGCAAACGCCAAACGAAACATCCTTAAACTTAAGGCCCAGTTACATATACTATTTAACTGTAACATAACTATTACACACCCAGTATGGCTTTTGATCCTTTTCACATGATGACCTCAATATGTCGTAGGAATATTCGTTAGCCTTTAATGATGTTTATAAAGTTGTTATTTCAAGGCTTTACGCATATAAAGTGTCCTAATGTAAATATTATATACAGACCAAATCAGTAATATAAGGGATACCACATCACTAAAAGAGATCATACATACAGTTCATATAGTCTACAAACCACAAACCTGTCTATGTTACTACGACAACGCTAAAAACAAAATCGATAATGACTTAGACAATTAGCAACCAAACGGCAAAAGTAGTTGTGCCAGTACTAAATAATTTGATCCGCTTGATACATGATGTACAATGGCGTAAAATTATTCCGTTATTAATTAAATAGTTTTTGAACTGTCATTTTAACAGTGATAAGTATTTGTTCCTTTGAGCTGGAAAATTAAAAAAACAGTTAAAGTAGCGGACATGTAAAATGCTATTAAAGAAATACATCTAAAACGATGGTCACAACAGGTATGGGTTGATGACAAATATATCCTATACAGAACAAATGAGACATATTTGCTGGAAAAGATCAACAGTGAACCTTGCTCAAACAATAGCAATTATGTGGGCCATGGTTAACATTAATACGTGATACATGTAGAATAAAAGGGGAAATGTTTAACATTAATACGTGATACACTTACTCAAACTAAAAGGGGAAATGTTTAACATTAATACGTGATACACGTACTCAGACTAAAAGGGGAAATGCTTAACATTAATACGTGATGTATTTAGACTGACAAGGGAAATGTTTAACATTAATACGTGATGCACTCAGACCAAAAGGGGAATTGTTTAACATTAATACGTGATACACTTACTCAAACTAAAAGGGGAAATGCTTAACATTAATACGTGATACACGTACTCAGACTAAAAGGGGAAATGCTTAACATTAATACGTGATACACGTACTCAGACTAAAAGTGGAAATGCTTAACATTAATACGTGATGTTTTTAGACTGACAAGGGAAATGTTTAACATTAATACGTGATGCACTCAGACCAAAACGGGAATTGTTTAACATTAATACGTGATACACTTACTCAAACTAAAAGGGGAAATGCTTAACATTAATACGTGATACACGTACTCAGACTAAAAGGGGAAATGCTTAACATTAATACGTGATACACGTACTCAGACTAAAAGGGGAAATGATTAACATTAATACGTGATACACTCAGACTAAAAGGGGAAATGTTTAACATTAATACGTGATACACTCAGACTAAAAGGGGAAATGCTTAACATTAATACGTGATACACTCAGACTAAAAGGGGAAATGCTTAACATTAATACGTGATACACTCAGACTAAAAGGGGAAATGCTTAACATTAATACGTGATACACTCAGACTAAAAGGGGAAATGCTTAACATTAATACGTGATACACGTACTCAGACTAAAAGGGGAAATGCTTAACATTAATACGTGATACACTCAAACTAAAAGGGGAAATGCTTAACATTAATACGTGATACACGTACTCAGACTAAAAGGGGAAATGCTTAACATTCATACGTGATACACTTAGACTGAAAGGGGAAATGTTTAACATTAATACGTGATGCACTCAGACTAAAAGGGGAAATGCTTAACATTAATACGTGATACACGTACTCAGACTAAAAGGGGAAATGTTTAACATTAATACGTGATACACGTACTCAGACTAAAAGGGGAAATGTTTAACATTAATACGTGATACACTCAGACCAAAAGGGGAATTGTTTAACTTTAATACGTGATACACTTACTCAGACTAAAAGGGGAAATGCTTAACATTAATATGTGATACACGTACTCAGACTAAAAGTGGAAATGCTTAACATTAATACGCGATGTACTTAGACTGAAAGGGGAATTGTTTAATATTAATACGTGATACACGTACTCAAACTCAAAGGGGAAATTTTAACATTAATACGTGATACACGTACTCAGACTAAAAGGGGAAATGCTTACCATTAATACGTGATACACTCAGACCAAAAGGGGAAAGGTTTAACATTAATACGTGATACACGTACTCAGACTAAAAGAGGAAATGCTTAACATTAATACGTGATGTACTTAGACTGAAAGGGGAATTGTTTAACATTAATACGTGATACACTTGCTCAGACTAAAAGGGGAAATGCTTAACATTAATACGTGATACACTCAGACCAAAAGGGGAAATGTTTAACATTAATACGTGATACACGTACCTAGACTAAAAGGGGAAATGCTTAACATTAATACGTGATGTACTTAGACTGAAAGGCGAATTGTTTAACATTAATACGTGATACACTTACTCAGACTAAAAGGGAACATGTTTAGAATTAATATCTGATAAACATGCATAAACAAAAAGAAGACGAGTTTAACGTCAATACGTGTTAAATGTACTCAGACTAAAAGGGGACATTTTAAAACATTAATACGAGTTAAACTAATAATAAAATGTGTTATGTTTAACAACAAACGTGTTAAACGTAGACTAAAAGTGATAAGTTGATCATTTATACGTGTTAAACTTGACCATCAGGGAACATTTTAACATTAGTGCGTGTTAAAATTTCTCGGACTAAAATAGGACGTGTTTAACATTAATAAGTGTTGAACGTAGACTAAAAGGGGACATGTTTATCATTAATACGTGTTAAAGGTATAAACTAAATGGGGACATGTTTAACATCAAACTAGTTTTAGACAGATATTTTTTTCTTTTCAGATGGGTCTTAATTTTAACATAGCTACCGTTTTTTGTGCTGCTCGTGACACAATTTCTGCTCTTGATTCCTCTTCGGTAATTATGGAACCAAGATATTTTAACTGGCTCACTGTTTCTAGTTCCTGTCCTCTGACTTTATTCTTGGCTGAGATTTGTTTGCCACTATTTGGCATCAGCTTTATCTTCTCTGCGCTCATCTCATTGTCTAATGATGCGTTCTAAGCAGATGTTGAAAGGTGAGAGTGTAACTAGTTTGTGCATGTCAATTTCGTCAAGGTAGAGTTGTTGATCTGTTTAAAGCTTTTTCAATCGTACAACGTACACACATTATGCTTTACGGCTACACACAAAAATGCTTTTCAAAAAGCTACTGAGAATTACATTGGATTTACTGTCAGGATATTCTACAAAAAGATATTAAGGTTTACGGTTAGTCCACTTTCAGTACTTCAAATCTCTGCTGAGGATCACAGTGTCCTATCGTCAGGATATATTTTACAGTTCGAAACATACTGCAGAAAGCTATTATAGTTTTGTCATGATATACATCAAAACAATACCGTAAATTGCAGGTAGTTCACGGTCAGGATATTATGCGATGCAACTAGTTATTGACGATTTTTCTTATGGGATACGTAATAAATTATAACCTTATAGGTCACGGGATACCGTCAGATACATATTTAATACAAGATAACCTTTTAGATTACGGGATACCGTCAAATACATATTTAATACAAGATAATCTTTTATCTTTCAAGATACCGTCAGATAATATTTAATACAAGATAACCTTTAAGCTTACGAGATACAGTCAGATACATACTTAGTACAAGCTAACCTTATAGGTCACGGGATACCGTCAGATACATGCTTAATACAAGATTATGTTTTACCTGACGGATACCGTCAGATACATACAAAATACCAAAAACATCTTATAGTTACGGGGTTTAGCATATACTATTGTCACTCAATATATGCTAACATTATAGCTTATTGGATACAGTCAGATACAAAAGTCACTCAGTGAATCATAACCTTGAACCATATTGAATACTGCCAAATATGATTGTTACTATAACAAGATTAGCAGAAGTAGGCATTCAGAACTTGATAAATAGCAAGACATCATCAAAACAAAATAAGTGCGTATGGTCCTTAAAATTATATTTGTGCTTGGAGTAATTTAATTAACGGCAGAAACGGTAAACTAACCATTCCATTACAAAAACATATAGCGCGTATTGACTATTACAATGCCTTCAATGAACAGAGATGAGATACTTTTGCAACAGAAACAACAATAAGTAAAGATAGAAGTAAAATAATCGCTATTGATTTTCTTACGACCCTGAAATGCATCTGAACGATATCACGGAGGACATGACTGCAATCGGTAAGAAAAAAAAGAAAATAAAGATATTTAACATTTGAAACTCAGTTCCTGATTTCCAATAGCTCTTTTTACATAGTGTTTTGGTCTGTTAGTTTTGTATTATCATAGACAAGTGTGTTTGTGTTAAAAGATTAGTTTGCGTTAGAATTTTTTAATTGTCTACAACATTTTGCTGAAAGTATTCAGATTATTCTAATATTTTATATGCGTCTTCTATTCAGGTAATTTAATCCCATTTATGGACAGAAACCTGATGTGAGAAGGTAAGAAATATGTACAAAAATTATAACAGTTTTGTGTGCCATAGAAGTAAAAGTGGTTGAGAAGGGAGCCTTTAACGACAACGTATTATTTGACAGAATCGATTGGACACAAATCATATGCATGTAGCCAACCATTAAGGCGAGATAATTAATGAATGACTTTAGTGCTACTGAACAAAACTACTAAGGAATTAAGCCCGGTATACATACCGTATTAAACATAGGGTATCAGATACTCACGTGTCCGTTTAATCTTATTAGATGTTAATGAACATTTGTTGATTTTGGGGATTCGGTGCTCGGAAGATATTTCTAACCCGACTTATTAGTCAGTTTCTAGGTACAACATTCACGAGACTATATGATATCATAGATTTGTTTAGCGAAATAGACCTTCCCTAATTTCGTAACATAGGGAATTATTTGAATATTGAAGTTATATGTGTTTAGTAACTAGATATAGGAATAATAATTGGCAGTTTATATTTGGGCGTGTGTTCTATCACATGGTATGAAGTTTATATTTTGGCGTGTTTTGTATCACATGGCATGAAGTATAATATTTGGCTTAGATACGCTTATTGGTGAAACATACAAAAAATGATAAAGGAGAAACAGGACATGCAAGTGCGAAATTGTTACAGTTGTATGATGTATTGATAAAATGTGATTAGACAAACATTATGGTCCTTGTGTCATTAGGCGCCTTTCAGTCGACAACGACGTATGTCTTTGGGTACATGGAAATAAAGAAAAACATGAAATACCAAACTCAAGCAGATGTTCGATTGGCTCGGTATATAGACCCCTTGCATGTAACGATGAATGTTTTCATTTTAAAATAAACAGCTCTTTCCTATAATGTCAGAGGAACAGACAATATATAAATGCATTTGTTCCTAATTTTAGATTTGTTTTTAATTATGACCATACAAAGGAATCTGACACCAAAGACTTGATAACTTTTTACGGCTCTATGGTTGTAACTCAGTAACAGAAAAGAGCGCGAACCAAAACGTTTTTTTTTTAAAAATTATTTCCTTAGAATACACACTGAAAAAGTAAACGTAACTTACCGTATGAAGACTGAATCCTAGCTAGTCATAAACGTTTTATCACAAAGCTAACATTATTGAGTATTCCGATGAGTTCCAGTGCTATCCCAAATTAAGTTCACGCTATTGTGTTGACTTCTTAATGTATTATCATAGCATCCAAAATGTCTTTAAATGAAGTCACATTAATTATAAAACAACTATTAAATTCCATCTACTGAACATTTTGTAATTCCGAAGAATAATTGAAATGAATATTTTCAATTGTCTCAAATGAAATGAATACAGCCAAATGAATCCACTAAGACGAAAGTTTATCTAGGAATAAGTAAACTTCAGTTAATTATCCTTTAGATAAAACTAAAACGTAAGACTACTCAGAGTTCAATATTCAATCTAGAGCAATGTAACCTTGTCAACAAGGTCATATTATTTATCATCTAGCCAAGCAGGCATTAGATAAACAAAGTTTCTCAAGAAAACCCATGTCTTGAACTCTAATCTCATCAACATGTTTACTTCTATCCTGACACCAAGTCTTGAACTCTAATCTCATCAACATGTTTACTTCTATCCTGACACCATGTCTTGAACTCTAATCTCATCAACATGTTTAATTCTATCCTGACACCATGTCTTGAACTCTAATCTCATCAACATGTTTACTTCTATCCTGACACCAAGTCTTGAACTCTAATCTCATCAACATGTTTACTTCTATCCTGACACCATGTCTTGAACTCAAATCTCATCAACATGTTTACTTCTATCCTGACACCATGTCTTGAACTCTAATCTCATCAACATGTTTACTTCTATCCTGACACCATGTCTTGAACTCTAATCTCATCAACATGTTTACTTCTATCCTGACACCATGTCTTGAACTCTAATCTCATCAACATGTTTACTTCTATCCTGACACCATGTCTTGAACTCTAATCTCATCAACATGTTTACTTCTATCCTGACACCATGTCTTGAACTCTAATCTCATCAACATGTTTACTTCTATCCTGACACCAAGTCTTGAACTCTAATCTCATCAACATGTTTACTTCTATCCTGACACCAAGTCTTGAACTCAGATCTCATCAACATGTTTACTTCTATCCTGACACCATGTCTTGAACTCAAATCTCATCAACATGTTTACTTCTATCCTGACACCAAGTCTTGAACTCAGATCTCATCAACATGTTTACTTCTATCCTGACACCATGTCTTGAACTCAAATCTCATCAACATGTTTACTTCTATCCTGACACCAAGTCTTGAACTCTAATCTCATCAACATGTTTACTTCTATCCTGACACCATGTCTTAAACTCTAATCTCATCAACATGTTTACTTCTATCCTGACACCATGTCTTGAACTCAAATCTCATCAACATGTTTACTTCTATCCTGACACCATGTCTTGAACTCTAATCTCATCAACATGTTTACTTCTATCCTGACACCATGTCTTGAACTCTAATCTCATCAACATGTTTACTTCTATCCTGACACCAAGTCTTGAACTCAGATCTCATCAACATGTTTACTTCTATCCTGACACCATGTCTTGAACTCTAATCTCATCAACATGTTTACTTCTATCCTGACACCATGTCTTGAACTCTAATCTCATCAACATGTTTACTTCTATCCTGACACCATGTCTTGAACTCTAATCTCATCAACATGTTTACTTCTATCCTGACACCATGTCTTGAACTCTAATCTCATCAACATGTTTACTTCTATCCTGACACCATGTCTTGAACTCTAATCTCATCAACATGTTTACTTCTATCCTGACACCATGTCTTGAACTCTAATCTCATCAACATGTTTACTTCTATCCTGACACCATGTCTTGAACTCTAATCTCATCAACATGTTTACTTCTATCCTGACACCAAGTCTTGAACTCTAATCTCATCAACATGTTTACTTCTATCCTGACACCAAGTCTTGAACTCTAATCTCATCAACATGTTTACTTCTATCCTGACACCAAGTCTTGAACTCAGATCTCATCAACATGTTTACTTCTATCCTGACACCATGTATTGAACTCAGATCTCATCAACAACGTTTACTTCTATCCTGACACCATGTCTTGAACTCAAATCTCATCAACATGTTTACTTCTATCCTGACACCAAGTCTTGAACTCAGATCTCATCAACATGTTTACTTCTATCCTGACACCATGTATTGAACTCAGATCTCATCAACAACGTTTACTTCTATCCTGACACCATGTCTTGAACTCAGATCTCATGTTTACTTCTATCCTGACACCATGTAATGTGTTAGAAAACATAACATCATCTTAACGAAAATTAGTTTGTCTATGTGATATACTGATTGATTCTTACAATCTTTAATCATGAACAATGTTACATGTTATTAACTGAATGATACTTGCAAACTATAATCATACAAACTAATATACAAGATATAGATATACATAATAATTCGCAGCACGGCCATCTTTGTAATGAGAGCTATGTTGGACGTACCAACAAAACGACAACCATCTAACTGAAAAACAAAAGAGAATTATCTTACCAAAAGAATACTCTCCCATGCCATCCATCGAATAGGAAGGACTGCTCTGCCTTCTATTCTGTAGTAGTCAGCACTATACAAACTCCGGCTCATCCCAAAATCAGAAATCTTTATGGTAAATTTTGAGCCAACCAAACAATTTCGTGTGGCTAAATCCCGGTGAACCATGTTTAAAGATTCCAAATATTTCATTCCGGAAGCAATTTGAGATGCCATGTACATTTGACATCCATAGCTGAAAATGCAGACGAACATCGTTAACATTTCTGCTTTATCATTCGAAAACGATAATCTTGGTTCCAAAAACCGAAAAGCAGACTGCTACTCCCTGATTGAAATTGATCGTTCATACTCAATTATTGAAATTTGATTGCTTCAGTCCAGTTACTAAGAAAGTGTTTCACGTATCCAAAATCACCACATTAGTCATCAACGGTCATATTAACATTCTAATAAACCGATAACAAAATATTTACATTAATTAATCTTAATAAGAACAGCTTACTTATAAGGAAAGCAAACCCGTGCTTCTAGTACATGCTCTTTAATTCTTTAATTCAAGTAATAAAGAGTTACTCTGATGGAAAGGCAGAGTATCGTAGATCGATATTTTTACATAGATGCAGCAAACGGAAAAAGGACTAAATACGCGTCGCATGGAAAGCGTGTTCATTTACTGTCAACGTTAAAACTCTAAATGAAAAGAACCAATGTCAGACACTATACATGACATGATATTGAAAGATAACTAGACTGGAATTCACCTCAACTTTTCGGCATTACTAGCAGACAGGGTCGTCTCTGGAAAGTGATCGAGAAGGAACTGGTTCAGGTCCCCATACTGCATGTACTCAACAATCATACAAATTGGTTCTTCTGTTGTACATACCCCAAGAACTCGAACAATGTTGAAATCTTTCAGTGACGACATTACCTTTATCTCCCGTACAAAATCCGCTCTGCAACGAGATAAACATACAACGATCGATTTCATATCTTCCTGTGAGAGTTCCTGCGATTGTATTATAAAATGTCGATGAATGATTATAACATTTTTCGCCACTTTTATTTCACGACATTTACCCTTCTCTAGATTGTAATAAAGAATCTCACATAAAATACAAACCAAAATGTCATGGACAAGTATTTTGTCAACGAATCGTCCGATTGACTTGTACAAAAGTTGTGTTTATCAGCGCAGAAACGATTCATTTTAAGAAGAAGAACCTTTACAAATATCCTACAAAATACCTTCGGATGAATTTTGTTTACACTGTCCCCCTCCTCTCTGCATTTTCACCATAATAGGATTCAAAGTTACATCCTATCATAAGACACGTGATCAATCACGTTTAGGTAAGATTTGCTTTCAGCCAATAAGATCATTTTAAACTAGAAATATGTTTAAGCTCAGAATTCACTTACTTTGGTCAAGACGCGACTGGTATATGCACAACTGCAACAATATATCATTCTTGAATCGATTAACTGTCGATGGAGTACAATTAAGACTCTCCCAAATTAACTGCATAATCGAGAGAATTATACATGTAAAACAATGTAAATAAATTGTGTTTGTCTACAGACAGTAAACGTGCTAATTATTGCTCTCATGAATGAAACGTCTGTGAACTAGTCAAATTTTGATGAGAGAGAAGTATATGAAACACATCAAGCAAACCTAGCTCTATCATCGGCATTCGTTCGCAAGATTTTGACAGCAACCAACGTCGGGGATGACACCCGTCTTTTGATGATATAATCATCTTGAAGATACTCCGTTATGCCGAAAGCTTCACAAAGATGTACCTAAAAGAAGAACATCTTATAAATACTTGATGTTTATAATCAATGTTTTGAAGTGTTACAATAGTTAACATTTTATTTGTTCTTTTCAGTACATATCGAACAATTAAGGATTTGTTCACTTTCTTAAGTCTCCTAACAACACGCTTTAACATATAACATGGAGATTAATGTAGAACTTTTAATACTACAATCTAGCATGCTGTGTTTGTCTTAATTGCAAAAATTGATTTATCACTTTGACCACATTATTAATTTCGTTAACATATCAAATTATCATCTTTATGAAACTGAGATAACGTGGTCGTTTACCTCTCCAAATTGACCTTTTCCCAAAACTTCCACAAAGCGAAGACTCCTCCTTGGGAATTCCATCAGAGAGTAATCAATGCTAACCATAAGGTCGGCATTTGGTACAGCATAAATGTTGTTACCGCTCATGCCCTGCAGACTTGGAATGTTATGAACCTCGGAGTCAGTGACGTCAGTGGCTGGGTACAATGTGCCGTTGTTTAATGGCTGGTCAAACACGTTTGTCGTCGATGGTGATATATTCTTAAGAGAAGATTTCTGGATAGTATGTGCCGTCAAACCTCGTCCTGTCAAAAGGCCTGATTCATCACAATCTGAGGGCACGTCTGTTTTAAAAATAAATGTAGCAAAATATAGTTTCGTTAAGTTTAGACTCCTAAGTATAAACTAAAGAAATAATATTTTCGTACTAGGTAACATAAAGTTCTATGGAACATGTTTATGTCGCTTTATATGAAATTATGATCTTAAATATTCGTTTCATTCTGCTATTTTCACGCAAGTTTATTTTCTCTTTGTAATTGTCTGTCAATCTTTCTTTCTATTCTTTCTTCCTTTCTTTCTTTCTTTCTTTCTTTCTTTCTTTCTTTCTTTCTTTCTGATGCGATGTTGACTTAGGAGTGTGACCATTCTTGGAATCTTGACAAGATCAGGCACCTCGTTGTTTGTGACTAGATCACTCCAAGTAATTCCGAGTATACGTCAGAGACATCGCAAGTGCAAAGCGCTCAGTGTATGTTATGTGAGGCGTACAGAGTAACGGTTCCACTGGCATACAGGAGCGTAAAGCACTCAGACACGCTACACGGAGATCTTAGTGTTCAGGGTCAGCATACTGTTGTTAAACACACTTTGCGACATCCTGGAGAGAGTTGTTCATGTTTTTCCAATCCGCTTGTTGAGCTCAGCATCGAGCGATAGGTTGTTGGTAATGGTAGTGCCAAGGTACGGGAGCTGATTGACTACCTCAGTTTTGTAGTTGTTGAGGATGATGCTTGGTGGGTCCGCGTTCTGAGCCATCACGTTTGTTTTCTTTAGGCTGGTGGTCAGCCCAAACTCATTGCATGCTTTAGCAAATCGGTCCAACAGGTGTTGTAACTAAACTTCTGTGGGAGTGGTTAGGAAAGCATCGTCTTCGAAGAGCATGTTCCTGATGGCTGCTTCACGCACTTTGCTCTTTGCTTTAAGTAGTGCAAAGTTGAATATTTTGCCGTATGATCGCTTGTGCAGGTAGAAATATTATGTGGACGTCACAATAACATGCTTGAGCAGGATATCAAAGAAGATGCAAAAGAGAATGTTGTCTAGTACATATCTCTATTTCACTCCGCTGCAGTATTTGAAGGGTCGGACGTTGAGCAATTGTGCTGCATCGTGCTATTTGGATCATCATGGGAGGACTAGATCATGCTTCGCAGCTTTGAAGGTGTCCATACTTCGCCAGGATTGTACATAGTGCGTCTCTGCTGATCAAATCAAAGGCCTTTGTGATGTCTGTAAAGAACATTAAAGGGGTTTGTGTTGTTCTCTGCATTTCTCCTGCAGTTCCCTGACAGAGAAGACCATGTCCATTGTGGACCTCTTCGCGGAATCGGCACATAAACTCTGAATATATTCTGTCAGCAAGCATCTGAAATATGTTCAGGATGACGCGTGCAAAGTCTTTACCCACGATGTTAAGTTGGGGGATGCCCCTGTTGTTGTTGCAGTCACTTATATCGCCTTTTCTTTTGTACACATATCCTGAGGCACTGCAGCCTCATTCAGGAATTGGTAGAGGATGTCGTGCAGGTGTGTGAGCAGCACGCTGAAGCCGCATTTGATGGCTTCTACTGCCACAGTAGGTTCCTCGTCCAGTTCGGCCATGAGCGGAAGGTTTTCAATGGCTTTGAGGGCTTGACTGTCTATCACATCTTGCTCTCGTCAATAAGTGGTTTACCCTCCTGTCTAAAGTGTTGTATCTTCGTTGGCTGAAGCATCATGTGTAAAACACCAGTGATTGGTCAATGTCTGTGTCAGCGATGTGGACGGTACCGGTTAGAATCACGTCTTTCATGGCAGACCGTTTCGTAATGATCAAGCGCAGTTGGTGCTAATGTTTGGACCGAGGATGCTTCAGAGACACTTTATCTTGTGGCTTTGTCTGAAATGAATTGGTGATGTTGAGGTCCTGGTTCAAGCACATCTCTCGGAGTCGCTCCCAGTTCTCATTCATGTTCCCAATGCCAAACATGCCAAGACAAAAAGGGCATGCGCCATGATCCACACCCACCCTAGCGTTGACGTCGCCCAGTCATAAAAGTTCTCTTCCTTGGGAATTGTGCCGATGAGCGAATTTAATTTGTCGTAGAACTAATCTTTGGTATCTGCGATGGCGCTTAGTGTGGGAGCGTAAACACTGATCAGGTTGACATGCTCAGTTGTGGTGTGGAGTCAGATGGATAACAGTTTCCGTTTCCTTGTTGACAAGATCCTATTATCCCCAGCAGAAAGTATCTGACGGCGAATCCAACACCAAACTCTCAGGATTGTCAGCGTTCTTTCCTTGCCAGTATAAAGTGCAGATGGACCCGGACTCGGGTAGCCGTGTCTCCTGTAGTATGGCGACGTCGACCAATATATATATATATATATATATATATATATATATATATATATATATATATATATATATATATATATATATATATATATATATATATATGTATGTATGTATGTATGTATGTAGGTATGTAGGTAGGTAGGTAGGTAGGTAGGTGTGTGTGTGTGTACCTTTCCCAACGCTTTCTTTATTATCTGCATTATCATCATTGGTCACAGCATTGTACATATTTAAATTGGGTATCTTTTCCTGTGAATTTCCATGAACGTTGTTGAGCTTGACTGCTACGCTAGCGTCATTAGTTGGACTCATTGTCTGTCTAGTATTGTTTTGGTGTCGTCTGAGTCGGACAATTACAATGGCAATTATGATGACTAGAATAACTATAAGTCCGGCAAGAGCCCCGATCATGATGCTTATATAATCTTCGTCCGGTGCTTTTTTTGAGGTTGTAGACTTTTGCTTTCTGATTCCGTCATCTGATTTAGAATCTCGGTTTGTGCCTGTAAAAGGCAGTAATTCTCGTTAGGATTAAGTTCAAAACGAAAGAAGATGGACCGAAGAAGATATTTTGTATAGTATGAATTGCATCTGGCATAAGGATATTTATACATCGAGAGAGAATAAATATGTATACATTGAGATATCGATATTTATTTATTGAGATATCGGTATGTTTGTATTGACTTATCGATGTTTATGTATTGAGATATCGATATGTTTGCATCGATATATCGATATTTTTGTTATGAAGTATCGATATTTATTTATTCAGATATCGATATTTTTTGCAATGAGATATCGATATTTCCAAATTTTAGATTCTATGTTTTTGTGTGCAGAATAGGTGTGTCGCTGCTTTTAAGAAACAGAATCTTGATGTGTGAGGCTTGGTTTAGAGGGTTCAAATGAAAATGTATCGAAAAATATTTTAATTGTAAACGTATGTCAATAAATTATTTTGTGTTGATAGCACTGAGGCAATAAGTGTGGTTGTGTTGATGGTAAATATAATATAAAAGCTGTTTGGGAGTGTTATACAAGATTTTAAATTTATTACAAGAATTCAATTTTATTATAATCAGTGTCAAAAGGTGACACAAATGTTTCTAACATTATAATAATTGTTCTCTTCCATACCTTTGTAAAACTTTGTGTTTTCAAAGTAAGATAAACGAAACTTTAAACAAACTTATTATTTTGTGAATTTTACAATGTATTCAACAGTACATACTATTAATGATAACGTGTAAGGAACGTTAGATCAATTGATGATACTTCTCATAAGAGAGATGACGAACTACTATAAGAAAGGATTGGTAAACCGAAGACTATTCTATACATTATATTTCTCAAGTGCTCTCTAAAACTACAGTGTTCAGACATGTTCTACCAATACGCATTTTGATATTTCCGAGAACCATTTACCCTGTGATCTTTGAACGTCGAGTTCTTCAACCTTTTCTGGTTCTTGCTGTAGAACATTGCTGCTACTAGTGACTGGCGTTTGTGTAGTGGTGGGCGGATCTTCAGGGTAGAAGGTGGCACTGGCTACAACTGGAATTGTTGATTGGATTATTTGTGTATTGATATGAAACATAATTTTTTGCAGGTGAAAGGCAATTTCGTATCGATACAACTGAAGTAATATTTCTTACCCAGAGATGAGTAACGCAGCTGCCGACCCGTCGCCTCTGACATAAACCTTCTTATTCGACAATTTTTAAACCAATCAATAATCCGCATTTCTAGATTTAGAGTAAGGGTTAGACGTTTCGGAGAAATATTTATTACTGGAAATACGGAGTACAAATTTAGGTCTGATGGAGTGCTGCCTGAATTGAGGTTTCAAGCCCAAAGCGTTTTGGTCGTGCGTACGGCATGCTAACCACTGAATCACCTTCATTCTATGCAAGCTAAGAAAAAGCAGTCAAAACTACCAATTTAAGTTTAGACATGTGAATCGTCAAGATTTTATTTTTGTATTTATTTACGTAAGGTAAGCCCGCAATCATTTGCGTGTGATTTATGTTCGCATTTATCAGTCGTTCAAGGTAACCCCATGATTAGCGTAACAAAATAAAGGTAAAAAGAGAGAGAGAGAGAGACAGAGAGAGAGAGAGAGAGAGACAGAGAGAAAGAGAGACAGACAGACAGACAGACAGACAGAGAGAGACAGAGAGAGAGAGAGACAGAGAGAGATTTGCTCTTACCTGATTGGAAATGTACTTCACTTATCATAATCCATTTCGCATCAAAAAAGAGCTTTAATTTTATAAATCGTCCTGTGTTATTATTCAGTGGTACAGTAACATTACGGGCATGCTCCACCACGTTATCGGGTACAACGTCATACTGTAAGGGCTCGTTTACAAAGTGTTTGCCGCCAATACTGAAGTAAGCAAGTGCCCTTCGAATGACTTTTACTTCTTTTGAGAAATAGTTGTTACAATGAAGTGTCAGGGAAATAAAGTTTCTGATGGTGTCAAATTTAAATTTTATTTCTAGTGGTTCACTATTCTCAACGGAATCATTTTTCCATCCAACCCATTCGTAGCCTTTTATTCCTAAGCCTTGCTGGTCAAAACGGAAGTTGGTGTCCCCGTACTCTCCGTCAGTCAGCTGACCTAGCCCTAATGTGAGGTAATTCTCAATAATCATCCCGTCATAGGTGAAGTCCAAAAGGTCTACTTCCGTTCCTCTCCTCTCTCCTTGGCGGACATCGTATGATACAATGCCATCTACAAAGTGAAAAATAAGTGCAATGTATTGAACATTGGTGTGTGACACGCCACTCTTATTGCCCAACCAAAGCCACCTGGTAAAATGATCTTAAACCAGACACAAACCCAACCAAAGCCACCTGGTAAAATAATCTTAAACCAGACACAGCCCAACCGAAGCCACCTGGTAAAATAATCTTAAACCAGACACAGCCCAACCAAAGCCACCTGGTAAAATAATCTTAAACCAGACACAGCCCAACCAGAGACACAGGGTAAAAAGATTCCGGAACATCTAAAAACATAGCAGAGTCGGTTCATTCAATTTCTCGGCACAGAACAAAATCGGCCTATCTGAATCAGCCTATAAGGTACTCGGCCCATTACGAAATCGGCCTATCCAAATTAGCCTATAAAGTACTCGGCTCATTACGAACTCGGCCTACCAAAATCAGCCTATAACGTACTGGGCCCACGACGAACTCGGCCTACACAACTCGGCCCATTACGAACTCGGCCAATCCAAATCAGCCTATAACGTACTCGGCCCATTACGAACTCGGCCTACAAATTTCGGCCCATTACGCACTTCCATTCCGTATACCATATAGTTTGTATTAACAGTAAATAACTTCCAGTAATCCACTCTGTATACCATTGAGTTTGTGCTAACATTAATTCATTTCCAGTATTCTAGTCCGTATACCATGTAGTTTGTATCAACGATAAATAACTTCCAGTATTCCAATTTGTATACTATACAGTTTGTATCAGCAGTAAATAATTTCCAGTATTCCAATTTGTATACTATACAGTTTGTATCAGCAGTAAATAACTTCCAGTATTCCAATTTGCATACTATACAGTTTGTATCAGCAGTAAATAACTTCCAGTATTCCAATTTGCATACTATACAGTTTGTATCAGCAGTAAACAACTTCCAGTATTTCAATTTGTATACTATACAGTTTGTATCAGCAGTAAACAACTTCCAGTATTCCAATTTGTATACTATACAGTTTGTATCAGCAGTGAATAACTTCCAGTATTCCAATTTGTATACTATACAGTTTGTATCAGCAGTAAATAATTTCCAGTATTCCAATTTGTATACTATACAGTTTGTATCAGCAGTAAATAACTTCCAGTATTCCAATTTGTATACTATACAGTTTGTATCAGCAGTAAATAATTTCCAGTAGTTTAAGTTCGGAACGTCCCTGTCCTTAGAAAGCATGTATATTAATTTAATTATTCAGATAGTTCTTTTTATAAATCAAATTAAAAAGATTTATATTTTAGCATACAATTTTATATCTTTAATTTCCTTTCTCTCAATTGTTACCATAAATGTGTATATAAATGTAACAAAGAGTGACGTATTCTATTCATAACTAATCTAGTATCTGTTAAAGTCCATAGGATTACCAGTTTTCGTCGAAAGTCTTCTGATGACATTTAAGGTGCCAAGCATTCAACAATCATACTTGCATTGATTTAGTTAAAATAGTATTAATAATCATTTTACTGATTAAACGAGCATACATGACCCCGTTGATCTTTCTCTCTCTCTCTCTCTCTCTCTCTCTCTCTCTCTCTCTCTCTCTCTCTCTCTCTCTCTCTCTCTCTCAATCACACACACACGCACACACACACACACACACACACACACATCAGGATAAACATATTTTAAAATGTGTCATAGCTGATGAGACTCTAGCATTGATTCATGTATACGACATCAAAACTGAAGAAAATCAACCCATCTAAAACACAACCAATGTCCTTCCAATGCTGACATTTTAACTCCAAAATATGACTAACTCAAACACAAGCCGAACAAATGCACTAACACAATCCGCCACTTACTTTAAAGTTTAGTGAGTTTGTTATCGGCCTACAATTATAGCGTTGGTTCAACTCGTACATTTTGCGAAAGATACATTTCTTGCCGACTATCATGTCTGTATTTGCAGACACTGGCAACGTAACTTAATCACTCATGTAAATGCTGACATTGACAATGTAATGAATGAGGCCTGTAAAGGCTGACACTGACATTATAATCAATCAGGCCGGTAGAATCCGACACTGACAACGTAACTTAAGCAGGATCGTAAATGCTGACACTGACAACGGAATTAAATCAGGCCTGTAAATGTTAACATTGACAACGTAACTAAATCAGGTTTGTAAGTGCTGACACTGACAACGTAACTAAATCAGGTCTCGAAATGCTGACATTGACAACGTAACTAAATCAGGTGTCTAAATGTTGACTATGAGGACAGAACTAAATCAAGCCTGTCGATACTGACGCCAAGAATGTCACTAAATTAATGAATAAATATATTTTGCCCAAGAGCAGTTTTGCTCAATTATATTCCGTGCATGGCACAATGAGCAAACAAATATAAAAGACGCAAATTCACGTGTGAAAGTTTCCTAGCTAATACAGTTTCTTAACTATGGACTAATTGCTGTTTTAAAGCATACCATGCGCGCAACGACGTCCGTAGAAATTTTCGGGACGAATGTTTACCAAGAAGAGAGGGTCAACTCTGAAGCGCGAGTATCAGCATATAAAGGGTTATAATAAGGTTCGTGGATAGTTATATTGTACGTTAGTTTGCTAATACAAATCTTATGGTTTTCACTGCTCTTGCCATCTTTGGAGAAAATAAATTGTATTGTTGTTTGCATACTTATAAGTCATGTCTTGCTTGTACATGCAATTGATGCACAGCCGCAGCTACAGCGCGCGTGATGTGTTTGGAGTTATCTCAAGATTCTTACATAAATACGTCCATTACAGCTTCGAAGTTATGGTACCAGTCCATACTAATACGGTTTAAGGGCATGTCTGCAAGATAATAGAAATATGGTCCCTATTAAAAGTTAAGTTTTAATTTAGGCAAATGCAATATGAAACATCTGCTGGATTAAAAGTAACGGGGACACAGGACGTATTTCACAAAGTAGACAATGATATTGGGTAACATGACAAATAGGCAAAAAGGATATAACCAATTTGCCAATTAATTGTTTTCTTCTTACCAAGCCATGGACATCCATACACTTCAACTCTCATGCAGACAGTTCGAGGATATCTGCTGTATGGAATGAACCGGATGCGTTTTCCTATGATAGCTGGAGACACTGGTCTTACTTCCGGAATATATGTATTTGAATTTCCATCAAATATCTGAGAAAAGATCACAGCACGTTCATATTATTCAAATTTGAATTGTTTCTATTGTGAATGTACGTATGTATATGTAAATATAGATAAATGGAGTTTTGAAGGGCGAGAGAATGTCTGATAAGATACGACAGATCGGTCATTATACTAACTATTTGTTTCTGAGATTATTCACATCAGTATAAATTATTTTGAAGTAGACCACTTTCAAGGAATTCAACACTTTAAAAAAAATGTCACCGTACAGCACACTTTACACAAAAATATTAGAAATACCGCTTGAATATTATAATTTCTATTTAATAGTAATAAAACGATAATGGTATGCTCAGTTAGACAATGCTATTGATGCATAATTAAACGATGCTAATGATTACTGTAAGACATTGCTATCATTGATCTGTAAGACAATGATCTTATTATGTAGGACAATGATATTATTGATATGTAAGACAATGCTAGTATTGATCTGTAAGACAATAATATTATTGATCCGTAAGACAATGATATTATTTATCTGTAAGACATTGCTATCTTCGATCTGCAAGACAACGCTATCATTGATCCATAAGACAATGATATTATTATGTAGGACAATTATATTGTTGATCTGTAAGACAATGCTATTATTGATCTGTAAGACAATGCTATTATTGATCGGTAAGACAATGATATTATTGATATGTAAGACAATGCTATTATTGATCTGTAAGACAAAAATGATATTATTGATCAGTAAGGCAATCTTATTATTGATCTGTAAGACAATTATATTGTTGATCTGTAAGACAATGCTATTATTGATCTGTAAGACAATGCTATTATTGATCGGTAAGACAAAAATGATATTATTGATATGTAAGACAATGCTATTATTGATCTGTAAGACAAAAATGATATTATTGATCAGTAAGGCAATCTTATTATTGATCTATAAGACAATTATATTGTTGATCTGTAAGACAATGCTATTATTGATATGTAAGACAATGCTATTATTGATCGGTAAGACGATGACATTATTGATCTCCAAGACATTGATATTATTGATCTGTAAGACAATTATATTCATTCTTAATATAACGGTGCTGTAAATGCTAAATAAAAAGAATATAGTAATGCTCAGTAACGCAATGCTATTAATTTTTAGTAAAACTTAGCTTTAATGCTCAGAAAGACAATGAGATTAATGCCTAATAAACCTTAGCAATTAATGCTGAAGACAATGTTATTATTATTGCTCATTACGAAGGTGATTGTTGTGCTATTCAAAAAGACATTGTTATTAATGTCTATTTAAATACTATTATAAATGCTCGATTAAATAGTGTTATTAATGTTTATTTACACTATGCTAAAACGGATCTGAAAAATTATGGTGTTATTGCTCAGTTCAACTATGCTAATAATGATCTGGAAGAAATCATGTTATTAATGCTCAGTTCAACTTTGATGATAATAATCTGGGCCAAAAAGCACGTTATTAACGCTCAGTTCAACTATGCTAACAATAATCCGGAAAATCATGTTAGTAATGCTCAGTTCAACTATGTTAATAATGATCTGGAAAATGATGTTATTAATGCTCAGTTCATAAAAGCATAGATAATGAATCGGCATTAGTTATGTATTATGCAAGATGTCAAAATCACGCTCAGTTACTCATATGCACGATGACGGAAATAAGCATTGAACAACAATGCTAACAAATATTTGTTTTCCCATTCTTTGACTTTATCAAAACGTTCCGTTCTAACATTGAATTTATTCGATCTCGTACAGATTTTGCTACATGTTCACTAGTTCGTTTTCCAATAAGGTGACAGGTCAGACAGTAGAGAATGCCGGTTATTTCTTCCAAATATCCTATGTCAAATATTGAGACAGATTCTACTTTAATACGGAGAAGCCTTTGTTTAGTAATCTGAAAATTCGCTTCTTTTCAATGTTGTTTTACATGCAAAATGTTTCCTTTTTCGCTCATAAGGAACACCGGACGATCGTCATTAGGACATCGATCTAGTGGCAGATAATTCCCCCTTGTGATCTGGTGATATTTAATGTGTCAAAAGTTCTAACAGCACTGTCGATAAATTCTATCAGTTTGCCATAACATGTTGGATAATGGCACTATCATTAGGCCGTCTTTCAGAAATGATCACGTAGCTTCCAATAAATACTCGGCTTCGTCAAAGTAGTATATCAAACTGCTGAGTAAAGTAAATACATGTCAATGTTTTAAGCGGAGCATTGTTGGTTAATTATACTGTCATATGTTTCATTGAGAGAGAGAGAGAGAGAGAGAGAGAGAGAGAGAGAGAGAGAGAGAGAGAGAGAGAGAGAGTCTTTTTGCTACAAGGAAATTTAACGGAACAGTAACTAATGAGGTTGTACCATGGGTTAATGTGCTCGAGTGTGAATTACTTCATTTTGTATGGATTCTGGGTTCTAGAGCCATATTTATATTTTGGGCATTGATTGTACATTTTAAGTTTCCTTTCGTGTCTTCATATCGCTTTACCAAACGCATTTGTCCACTAGTTTGACAAATATGGCAAATATCACAAATATCAAGAATAAGACATGTTTTTAATTGCTTTCAATAGCATTACAAGTTTTAAATCGCTTCATGCAACACGTTTTGAATGGATCCAAGTACTAATAGGTTTCAATCACTTCAGATTACCTTACAAGTTTTAAATGGCTTCATATAACAAATCAATGTTAAAATAGCTTCATACATCTGTACAAGGTTAAAATCACTTCAGTAATCCATACAAGTTTTAAAACGCATCGGATAGCATTACAACTTTTAAATCGCTTAAGATAACTATACAAGTTTTTAAATCGCTTAAGATAACCATAAAGTTTTACATCGCTTCAGATAGCATTACAATTTTTTATTCACTTTAAATAACAGATTTTAAATGGTTTCATATAACAAATCAAGTTTAAAATAGCTTCAGACAACTGTACTAGTTTTAAATGGCTTCATATAACAAGTCAAGTTTTAAAATTCTTCATATAACAAGTCACGTTTTAATAACTTCAGACAACTGTAAAAGTTTTAAATGGCTTCATATGACAAATCACGTTTTAATAGCTTCAGACAACTGTACAAGTGTTAAATAATTTCAGATAACTATGCAAGCTTTATATCGCGTCAGGGGATAATACCGGTTTTGCATCGCTTTGTTAACCAAGTTTTTCATGGCTACAGATGTTTTAAATGGCCTCGTATACCAATATAAGATTTACATTACTTCAGATAGCATTAAAAAAATTTAATAGCTTCAGATTACATTACAATTTTTACATGGCTTCATATAAAAAATCAAGTTCAAAATAGGTTCAGACAACTGTACAAGTTTTAAATCGTTTCACGTAACTAAGTTTTATCTCGATTCAAGTAAGAATATAAAGTTTGAAATTGCTACAGATAATAATATAAAATTTAAATCGCTTCGGATAACGAGATAAGTTTTATATAGCTTCGATAACAGTACTAGTTCAAATCGCTTCAGGTAACAATGACAGTGTACAGCACTTCAGGTAACAATACACGTTTTAAGTCCATTTAGGTAGCGATACAAGTTATAAATGGATTCAAGTAACAATACAAGTTTCCAAACCATTCAGTTAATTAGAGAAATTTAAACCGCGCTGGGTAACTAGACAAGTCTATAATTGTTTCAGGCAAATTAGACAAGTTTTAAGTCGCTACAGTTAAAAAGACAAGTTTCAAAAATCTTCCGGCAACACGACAGGCTTTAACCGCTCCAGGTAACCAGGATAAAATGTCTGAAACGCATCTGGTAACCAGACAAGTTTAAACCGGTTCGAGGTACACAGACAAGTTTTCCATCTTTTGAAGCAAATTAATCACTTTTTTAAATAGACAAATCTTAAATCAGTTCAAGAAAAACAAATATAAAAGTTCTAAATCGCTTCAATTAACTAGATAAGATTTGAATCGCATCAGAAAGGTTTTAAATTACTTCAGGGATCTATAAAATGTTTAATTCGCTTTAGATAATTTGATAATAAAAGGGAAGAATTTAACATGAAATTTGAATCACAGGCTTAAGAGGTGAAATTAAATTAAATGGAAAAATCATTAAAATTAAATTCATTCTGCTTCTTTGATAAAAAACGTCAAGTTTTAGAAGTTGGAATACATTTAAAGTGCATATATGGGGCAAACATCAATTTATGTTGGCATCGTACTCTACTCATATACAAAGGATGGTATATTATCTATGTGGTATTGTCAGCATTTAGTTTACTCTTTTATAGATTGCTCGACTGCTCCAGTTTGTCTAGTTATCATGAGAATGAAACAAATTTTAAATATTTAAGTGTTTAATCTTATTACCCAGAAACCATTTAACTAACCTCATTTCCGGTCTTGTTTTTGAAACGGATCCATTCGCCATTATCTTCCCTTTGATATTCCAACAGGAAGTGTGTTGCATATTCTTTACCCTGAGAAAAGGAGTGAAACATATTTAATGCGTTTCTGATGCATCATTCTAATATGATGTTACTGTCATTAGCTTCTAACGTAAATACAGCTATCACGGAATTTTATTTTTCCATTTTACTTAGTAATATTGACAAGCTAGTATGTAGTAACTTAAGAGCGATTGTGCACAGATCAAGCAAGGCATACGTTAGGAATAAATATCATTAATAATTATTATATTCTCCCTTGTTTACGAGAGAGAGAGAGAGAGAGAGAGAGAGAGAGAGAGAGAGAGAGAGAGCGAGAGAGAGAGAGAGAGAGAGAGAGAGAGAGAGAGAGAGAGAGCGTGTGGGTGTTTTTACAGTTTGATTGGATATGTATTTTCCAAACATGCGACATGTTGGAAAATGTGGAAAGAAACCTAAAATTTTAATGTCGTTGCAGCAAGTTTGCTTGTATTATCACACACAACGGCAGCTTCATAACACTGAATCTTGTATTATCGGATACAAAGGCTACCTCAGAACACATAACCTTGCATTATTACTCAACATTACAACCTCACAACACGTACATTTTAATAATCATGCACAAAAGAAACCTATCCACACTGAACATTGTGATCGTCTTTCTAAATCAGCAATATGTAGTAGCAAAGATTGTAGCAGGAAAGAATGTATATATTTACCTTGCTGGAATGAATACGTGTTAATTTGTCTAAATTTTAATACTAAGACTACTCACACAAATATTGTCGCAGATATACATTGCTGTCCTAGCGTAAAATGATTTCATGACAAGGACCCCACCAAACGTGAATGTCGATCCGAATTGTTTGATTCACAGCACTAAGAGTTTTTCACGTTCTGCATTATGTATCCTCGTCTAAACAGTTTTTGCAAAAATGTTAGTAATAAATGTGGCCTCAAGCATATTATACTATCATGTCCAGGAGTTTGCTTCATGTTTAGCCCACTGTTTATACCAATCTACATTGTAACACATGGCAAACATCCATTGTTAACTATATATCCGCATGTTAGTAAGATCTGTGGCTATTCGTTTCGCTCTTGATCTTATGATTTCATTTTGAAAGCTGACAACGATACAATTATCATCAGCGTTGTTTGTGTCACACCCACTACAGCCAACTTCAAACATTATCAAACTCGACCAACCCTCTAACCCACTTAGCAATCTGTGGTTGCACATAGCATAGCAAAACTCTGGTCGTGTTCAAGTGTCTGCAGGTACTCAAAAGAATTTCAAGTGTTTCGTTGTTTTTCTTTCCCGTTTACTTAAATTCGTTATTTCTTTCCGAATGAATATATATATATATATATATATATATATATATATATATATATATATATATATATATATATATATATACATGCAATAGTGTCATATACCACTGACGCGAAAAGCAATATGTTCCTTGTTGTTGAATAATAAAAGTGACAAGAAAATCAAAATATGCATTTTAGTGATACAAGGCAACGCAGAGATCCTAAGCTACGTCTGCTTATATTGTTTTCAAAAGAGTCAAACTGGCTTCTTTCATTTTTAAGTAATTTTTAAAAACAGTATTAACCTCATCTATCTGAAGACACATTTCAAACTTTCAATAACAGAGACACATGATGTTAATTTGCCAATGGCCAGTTGTCTCAAATCGGTGTTATGTCTTTGCAAGTACACGACGATTACGTAAAACTAGTTTTATCCCAATGAACATAGATAGTCACATGCAATATCAACCTCTGTGGCATGATCATTTCTTCAAAACCAGTTGAAGACGAGAGCATGTCTCATCATGCCATGCAATATCCACTGTCATGCGTTATATATTTCGCGTTAGGTTCGTCCACATTTAACATAGTCTGGCACGTGAAAATACACCAAGCAAAATCCAATGAAGCATTCGTGTCTCTTATTACATGATGTCGTCCAAGAAATGAAATTTAAATATTATTCTCCAACTTTTCAGAATACTGGCAACAAATTGTGGTGAAAAATGTTCATTCAGATATTTGAATGGCGGGACTGTAACTTGCTGCAATTTATGGTCAATCTATTAAATACGCGATCATAGAAAACTAGAATATTTTATATTATCAAATGCAATCTGACTGCAGTGATAAAAGTTCAAATAAATATGTCTATTTCAGTATTTATTGCAAATCAACACATTATGTTCACAAATTAAGATACAATCATCTCTAATGTAATATTTGTGTTGGCTTACATATGTTCAATACCATGTAATATAAAATATAATGGCGTTCGTCTCATCATCCATCAACAACATGGCCAAAAAGATGTCTGATATACATATTATAACGTATCATAATGGAATGATAGACAAATCTGTTTGAGAGAAATGTGCCGTATTGCAACATTAGTAACTTCATATTTCCTAATTACATTGGCTGTGTACCATCAAACATAATCTCAACCAAGACATCGAAAAGCATGTATGCCGGTGGCCAAGTCGACTTTGCAGAGCATCATAACAATTTGCCCTATATAAGCGACATTTCCATTCTAGGCATGATCATAACGAGTATGCGACAATGATCGTCCGTACCTTCCCGGAAACATATGGTTCTTCCAAGGTTCTTCTTCCGCCAAATATGCTGGCCGCTATACATTGTCAATCATGTGATGAAAAATGGAGTTGAAGCGGACGACACTAAAATCGAGAAAGAATAACTGCATAGCAACAACGGCAACTTCCACTACAAAAACAACAACAATAACTACTATTACAACTGCTACTACTACTACTACCACTAATACTACTACTGACCTTGCCATTTCCGAATCTCCCTTGGACTTCGACCTGTGTGATAACCATCAACTTCTCAAGGTCAATCTGAAGGAATTCATAAGAGTCTTTACCGATCGTCGGTTTTGGACACCATGCTCCACCATGCAACTCCGTTCGTATCCTAAAATAAATAAAAATATAAATAAATAAACAAATGAAAATGTAATAATAATAATAATAATATTAACATTATTATTATTATTATTATTATTATTAAAATTCAAAAGACAATGAATTTCGCGACGATATTCCTCATATTCAAGATGTTTTCAATTCGCATCATATCATTGGCAGGCAACATATTCTGAGCACTACATCAGAAGAATAGGATGTGTTCCACTTCAAGGCTCATAGGGTAATAATTTTCATGAAATATCACCTATTTTGATGTACGCAGACATCCCTGAAAGAGTGAAACACACGATAGGACCAAGCGACACACTAATATATCGAGCAAGCCATTGTTTTCCATCAGTTTCAGATGAAAAAGAAGATGGTGATTGCAGATCCGCTGCATAATCATATTTGTATTTTGTGTGTGAGACACTGTGGTTGACATTTTTAGGAGACCAAGTGATAAGTGATGATAATCTATGTTGCATTTGTAAGTCTCAAAAGTGTATATGTATATATAAATCGACATCACCACATCATCTACATAGGATAATTTGGTGGATAACTTTAATCACGAGGAAAGTGCTAGTAAATGTTATTGCACCTGAAGGCTTCAACTCGCGATAGCACTAATGTCTACATATATCAAGCACCTATTTCGTTTTATTTTTTGTGGCAGGAACAGTGTCGCTTGGTGGCGTTCTAACCTTGATATATCGGCAGCAATATGTGCGATGATCTTTGAAACCCTGAAACGCTGCACTCAATCACTTAGATAATGTACGCGTGTCGTTGAGCAAGCCCTAATAACATATGTATTGATTCTGGTAGATAATGCGTATATGTATATTTTTCAATAGAAAGCTATTGAAGAAGGTGATTTAATATTGTGAGCGTTTAACTCTGAGTGACAAAACAACATCGCTCGTTTAAATGTTTGTTCCTCAAGGAGCATTCCGTTTGACTGAATTTTGAGTACATGTACTGGGGGTTGGGAGTAAAACCCATAATGAGCACAAAACTATATATGTTTTACTATCTGTACAATGCAAACCAAAACTTATAGTACATAGACTCTGGTCACAATTATTACTTCCTGTTCAGTACGATTGTAGTCCTAGTCTATTTTTGAAAATGTATTATCTCTCATTCTGGTGGTGATGCATGAGTTAGATTGGTGGATTTTTGGCATTGACTTAAACGTAAATGTTTATCCAGAGATTTAAAATATGAGCATTACGGTGCGGTTATCTCTTGTATGAAAGTTGCAATGGTAGATAGTCATGAAATTTTGTTTCAGGAAATTGTTTGAAAGTCAGAATAAGGCTTTCACTCAAAACACGTGAAAATATCTTTATCGTTAATAATGTGCGTTTTTGTCATTTATGCTATATTTATGGGTCTAGGCGGCTAATTTATGTGCTTATGATGGCTTGATTACGTTGCAAACACATATCAACTTGTGTGGATTCAGTAATTGTTTATAGACATATGGTACTTAACAAAGATGAATCGAGATAAAAACTCTGTAATAGTCTATTCAGGTTGTCTACAAAGGCTCTTTAAGAAAAGACAAATAGTTAAAGAAATAAAGGTAAAAGTGATCAAATGTACTCTCTTCACTTTGATTTACCTTGAATGTAAATACAACAGACAAAAGACGCAAGTTTAACACAAAATGTATTCCTTCTTCTTGTTCAGTTTTGGTTAAGGTGGCGTTCACCATTTTGTACTTTGCATAGAGTTAGAATTTTAAGTAAAATATTTTCCCTGGTGTCCTCACTGGTTATACTGGCTTTTTAAAAGGATATCATATGTTAATTCAAAGAACCTTTCATTCTGGTGTATGATTGATGGGTGTAGTATGGGTTATATATAGAGTATATATGGCCTTACTTCAAATGTGCATCTCTCAAAAACAGCTAGCACCGCTTGGTCATTTGCACTTCCTGGACATCAGAGATAAATTGTTTTAAAAAAAGCCGATAACTTTTTTTTACATTTTATATTCTTGGTAATTTTGTCATTGCACTCTCAAACGCTGTTTATGTCTAGTCTGGCAAAATTCAGGTTCCCTCTTTCAATAACTGCTAAAGATAGTGTACGTTAGACTAATTCAAGCTGCCTGTTTAAGCACAAAGGAGCAGCCATTTTAGTTATTTGTGGGCTCATATCATTTACAATTTCCACAGGTACAATATCCAATGACATTTCAGCTACAGTACATGAAAGTAACACAGAGGTATATCAGCATTCTATCCATTGTGTAAATTGAAAATGTAAACAACTTCACCTTACACCCACCACTTTTTCACAAGTTTGTAATGTCTTTCGAGCTACAATATTGAGTGAGCTAAGATATTGACTGAAAAAATGCAGGATTGTCGGAAAATAGCTGATATCCCATTCTAATAGAATATCTATCCTTACGCATGACTAATTACTTATAATTACTTTTGACTGACACTCTTAACATTATACCAGAAATGTTCGAATTATTTATATTAACTTTGTATAGATCATCTTTACATGGTTATATATCTCACACGAACAAATGTCCATATAATTTAGAATGTTTGTGAGCAGAATTTCATTAACATACTTCGCGTAGGATTTCATTTTGTCTACAGCTGATCTGTTTAGCACATATTTGGCTGCAAGCGCTTAGAAGATACCAAAAAATATTATCACCATCTTGAATTTGCTTATGCATGGTAATGCATTTTGATTTTTACTTTAACCGAATGTGTTACTGAAGCATCCGCTGATGTGGACTTTATTTGAGTGTGGTATAGTAGCATCAGCTGACCTCACATTACAATGAACCAATCAACTTAATGATTGTTAAGCGACACACAAATACTACAGAAATGTTCAAACAGTCTGCACAGTAGATCTTAATAAATATAGGTACATGTCCTACGTATGCAAGTGTTCATCACTTTTTCGGGAATAATACTTTAACATTAAGTTCATCATATAGTATATTTTGGTACTACCTATAGTCAATCTACCAAACCTTATTGGCTGCAATCGCATCAAACGTCTAAGAGTGATTTAGCCTACGTCACCTAATTTATCTGTATACTGGAATGAATTGCTTTATACCCATGTTCATACATCATCACCCACACATTGCCATAAACAGTATGATAGCTATTGCATCTTGCTAGTTATTGAATGGCTGAGCATAATAAGAAAAACGTACGTTTATAAATCTAAGATATTTTTTTTAAATAAATTGTCACTTTATAGCATGCCCTATTGCTTCATCATGTCAAGTTGAATGTTTTTTTCCCTCTGTACATGCTTTTTAAAATCTCCATATCTGACACTTTTCTTCTTTTATCCACATCGTACTGACCTACAAGGTTAAATGAAACAAGTTATATCTTGTCAGATCAATCCTGGTATCTAGAACGATACTGCAAATTTGGATTAGTTTGTAAGCTCTCCAATAGCGAGATGTTGATACCAATATCGCATTAAGACATATCCGATGTACCCGTGATCGGTTACCAGGATATATATATATATATATATATATATATATATATATATATATATATATATATATATATATATATATATATATATATATCACATCAAAACATTGCTGAGGTCTTCCTGAGTGAGATCAGAACCATTGTGCAGTAAGGTAGAGCATCACTGGAGCTCTAAGTCCCTATGACTTTTCGTCTTTTGTTTTATTGACAATTAAATGCAATGAAATGTTGCCGTAGCACATGTTACTGGTCTGTTCAAACAGGAAGTGTGAGTGTTCTATTATAAATACTAACGAATGGCTGAATAACTGAGACAATAAATGTGGAGTGTATTTCTTAGTATTGTTTGTTTAGTGTGTACACCTAATACATTTAATCCTCGCTAAAAAGTGACTGATAGAGCAGCAGAGAGGGCGAGCCGACCTAATTTTTAAAGGTCACATTTTGTAAACTAGGGCGCTTACAAAAACGTCAAAGACACAAAAACCAAGCAAATGTTCACCAAACAAAAGCAACTAACTTTCCAGAGAGTCTCACTCGGTTAGTTAGTTTGCTTCTTACTAGTTTTTAAATATTTTTCTAAACAAATATGCGCGCGAGGTTACGTCGATGAACTCTTATGGAGATCAAGCCATTTGTGCTGTTGTAAATTACATAATTATTATATCAATAATGTTTGGCGAAGCATTAACCACTATGTTGGCCCGTGAGCGACTAGAAGCAATTATGAAATTTCTAAGTCCGTGATTCTGTGCGTCGAAAATTACAAGAACGCCATAAATCTCAGGTCGATTATCCAGAACGTTCTCAACAATTATTCAAACATGTTACTGAAACAAAAAAACCTCTTCTTCTTCACCTTGACCAAACAGCTGAAAAAACAGGAAACATTAAAACTTTTTTACAAGATCTTCTTGGTTGAATGCCTCAACTAGCAAAACCTATTATTAAAGATATAAAAAAGTGATTAAGATATAATGGAAGAATTACGTAATAAATTTACTGAAGATGCTTTAACGGCAATTGATAAAATTGATCCAAATGAATTTCCAGTTCTTGTTGTTACAAATTGTGAAAAACGAAAAAATGTTGAGACCGACATATGGAAAATATTTTTCCTGCCGACAATACTGAGCTGATGTGCTTTATAAAATTGAAAATTTACAAAAGTAGAATCGACACAAAAAGTGCATCGTATACAGAATACATTGATGTGGTAAACAAAGTATCTAGTCAATATCAAGAACGAAAACAGCAAAAAGTAGAAAAACGAAAACAAAAACAGCAGACACCACAAGAGAGAAAAATTCTTCCATCTTTTAAAAAATTAATTCATAAACTTAAACCTGGAACTTATGACAAAATTAAAGATATGGATGATGCTCAACTAGATAAATAAACTGCAGATGATTCAAAGTATTCGTGTGTGTTATCAAACATCAAAAATTGTATGAGGATGATTATCGTGAGATGATCTTAAGAATTGGTTTTAATTAGAGTAGTCATAGTAGGGATAATCCAGATTATTATAAAATTTCTACAAAAGTTGAAAAAGAATGTTATAATGCGCCTGACAATGGTGCTACTGGTAGTGGTTATTCTACAGGAAGTAGTCTTATTGCCTGTCCTAATAATATTCTTTCCGACATAGTACGATTAGAAATTCTCATAGTAGGAAACGAGCTGGAAATAAGTTACCAGAAATAATATTTGTCGACGATTATTTCAATGTGGTATCATGAATATCATCGTATACCAGTAACTTATCGATGAACTGGTTGATAACTATTACAGCGATTAGATATAACGATAATAAATAAGATGATCATAGATCAACGACACCGTGGACCTTTGATGGTCAGAGTAACAAATTTACGATTACCAGTCTATAAAGAAATTTACGGTTATGGTCTTTGTAATGTTATTCAAGGGTTACTTGCAAGAATGGCTCCCAAAATAGCTACAAACGCAAAAAAAATTATCGGTGAAAGCAATTAATGTTATTGGTGAAAAAGCTCCTGGTGTTATTGGTAATGTTGCCTGTAAGGTCTTTACTGCAGCCAATAATAAACTAGCACGATCAAAACAACGAAAACCGCGGTCACCAGTGAAACTGGCAAGTACTGGAATTATGCCCGGAAATGTCAGTAAAATGAAAAACGAAGCCGTAAATCAGAAATTATCAGCCTTGTCTGTAGATGCACTGCGTCAACATCCAGACAAATATATAAGTACAAGTCTGATAGCAGGAAGTGGTCTTCGTGTTCCCTTGACAAAGTCAAGACGACCATGATTTAGATCATGGCAATTATAATAAACATATTCAAACTTGTGACCGACACAACAATTGATATGGATGCACCGGTTCTTAAAGCTGGATTGATACGTGATTATCATTTTTTATTCTTATGACGCAAAACAGCCAAATCAACGAGACATAACTTAACTACAAGTCCAGGATAAAAGTATATATTTTCTATCCGCTTTAGCGTTTATCGAAGTAGAAGGTGAACTTAACAAAACTGATGATACAGAATATGGGATGCTGTTATGGTTGGTTTTGTTAATAATGGAATTATGGCTTTGTTTGATGGCATTACATATATGACTGATGGAAGAAATAACGAATCAATTAAAAAAGATGTTAATGTTGCTAAAACAATAATAGACCTAGCTAGATATTCCGATGATTAGACAAGATCAGCTGGTCCGACAATGTTGTTTGCTAAAGATACTTCTAATAATCCTGATAGTACAAACGTGACTATCGGTAATGCAACAAATGCTTTAGGAGCTACAGAAACACCTGCAGTATTGTCGATGAATGATAATTTCAACTTAAGATTTTTTACACGCCGATCAATGTTAAAAGGTATTCGTATACATTTTTCATGTGCAATACCACTATCTCACGTCTTCGGTTTTTGTAGAAATGTTAGACAGGCTATTTTCTGAGCCGAGAATACAGTTTTACTCGTACTAAAAGGTGATGGTAATGATGATAGATGGTGACCTGGAGGCGATGCTGGTAAAGTAGTTTTATCAAAACTTTCATTGTGGATGAATGTAATGACCTCATCAATCAGTGACGAAAATAAACTATCATTTATGGAACCGGGTGATAAATCAATATTTTCATGTTAACAGTGACTGCAGACAGTATTCATAGTAATATTAACGGTATATTTGCATGGCATATAGCATCACAGCAAAATGTTTCTCCTGCACGATATATATATATATATATATATATATATATATATATATATATATATATATATATATATATATATATTTATACCACATACATTAAAAATAACATGGCATTTAAAGTGTTGGTATAAAGCAAATCTATATACCAATACTATTGGTATATCAAATAGTGATCCGCCCATAGCGCAATAATACGAATATATTATATACATTCTTTCTACCGTAGGCCAATAGCTATATGAAGAATTTCTACTCATTCATTAATCATAAATGACACGAAATTAACGACACAAATATTAATAGTCCCTGTTTTCTAAATATTAAAATGGTACACAATTTCATCGGAATCCTGTCTTTTTCCTCTTCCCCTCTCATGCAAAATAAGCACAAATCTGGAGTGAGAGAGGGATATATTGCGCTGGACTAAAACATTAAAGCTGAACTTGTACCAAGTAACCCACAGTACTCTGTTTCCTCGTAAACCTATGCTTACGCTTTCCTTGGGATTTATCTATAGTATTCATAATATCAATGATACATAGTTGCAATCGTCTGACGACACACAAGGCCTACATGTTAAATTTGTCGGTTACGATGCGCACATACTGTATTGTGTTTTAAGCCTTTGTTGTTGTTTCTGAAACCCGTTTTAATCGAGTATTAATAATTAAATATAAAACTGTCCAAATGGTCGCCAGCCCCGCCCCCTCTCTGGAGCAAAAATACACGAAAATACAAGCGTTGTGTATTTTTGCTTGTGTCATACGACGATGTCTCTGGACCTATGAATGATGGCAATGTTAGTCAAGACGTAGAGAGAGAGAGAGAGAGAGAGAGAGAGAGAGAGAGAGAGAGAGAGAGAGAGAGACAGAATGAGAGAGAGAGAGATGTTTATTCTGTAGAATCGCTAATTAAATCAAAATGATGACTTAGTTGAACTGTCAATATATTAAAATATTTTAATACCTCTTGTTGGATCGTGATTCCGATTCGTTTATATTCCACGCGAATTTCCATACGACAGTAGGTCAATGCCTAACAGTAAATGCATGGTCTATAATAAGATCACCGTGTTTGCAGTGCACTACTTTCTTCATTAAAAAAACAACACAACAACATATTTAATGTTTAAATAATGCGTGTGTCTTATATTGATTTAATAAATGTGAATAAAAAAAGAAAATGAAAAAAAAACAAACAATCAACTTATCAATTTGTATATGTGATTGTAAATGACAAGAAAAATCGTAGAACTAGATTTTGTAGCAGACAGCCACTTGGTTGTGAGGAGGTCATTTACTCTGGCAATATATCAGGAGCACATCGTAACTCCAATTTGCAAATATTGGTATTTGTATGTGATATAAATAAAATATATGTATAGTATGTACGCTGTATCATTGATATACCACTCGTTGTATAAATTTTTCATTAAAAGGAAACTCGGGCAAGCCTCGTTTCCTTTTAATGAAAAATTTATACATCTCGTGGTATATCATTGATACAGCGTACATACTATACATATATTCTATATATATATATATATATATATATATATATATATATATATATATATATATATATGACAAACTAGATGTATAAGAAGTCTCACTAAGTGTGTGTGTGTGTGTGTGTGTGTGTATGTGTGTGTGTGTGTGATTGGGATGTTTAACGTAGTTTTAACAATATTTCATTCATATCGCTACGATGCATGCGGTGTGGCAGTTTATAGTGATGTCTAGCACTAGGGCATCATGCTGCAGACATGTATCATGATGCTCCACCCAGTCACATTATCCTGACACCAGGCCGACCAGTCACTAACACTAACCTCTTAAGGTTGCACGCCAAGCGAGGTAGCTGTTACTACTATTTTTGTAATACTCTGGTACGAATCGGCCGGGGCTCGAACCCACGACCTCCCTCTTCCATGACCGACGCTCTAACCACTAAACCACCGGAGCGATAGTCTCACTAAGAATAAATGGTAAAAAAAGAACCATCTGAAGATATTTTACTTGATTTTGTACAAAATCAAGTAACACGTGCATATCATCTTTTGACGACATTCCTGGAACGTGATTACAATAGAGATATTTTTTGCAAATATCACAACTAGATTTTCAAAATCTATATCCGATCTATTATTTTTCACTGAAACATCAGACAGACTGTCTTTGATATACACTTCTGAGCTCGCGTTCACCCTGCTGATATTAATTACAGAGCAATTGCTGTTATAGTTAGCGATAAATTAATCTTACTTGAAGATGCTGCTGGATGAAATGAGTTATTAATGCACCAGAAGATAATTTGTTACACAATTAGATCACTCGTAATATTATAATGTCATATCATCATGTACATGTCTCTCTGACCTGGGTCAGATTTTAAAAAACAAAATACAAATCGCGCCAATAAAAAAATCCGGAACTACAATAACGCTAAACCACAATCAGATTATAGGTGGTCAAAATAAGCTGTCATTGACAGAACGCCAGCGTAAAAAATTCAATGTTGCTAAACACGACATGACCGAAATCCGATTTACTCTATCCGCGGGTGTCATTTCAGATATAACTAAATCAGGTGGTATATTTCCACTCTTGCATCTATACCAGCATTAATCCCAGCTGCTGCCCCTGCTGTCGCAAAAGCTGCTACACTCGGGCCTGTCTGTGCAGCGCCGGTAATGGCTATAAGGACAGCAACGGTAAAAGGATCTAAAGAAAACAGGAATAATGAGACTTCCGAGGACACCCGACTGGTACGGAAAAGGTCTGAGACTACCAGGGGTGATTTAATAACGCCGATGTCAAAATTTGATTTAATCGATGCTGATCAAAAATTAAAATAAAAACCTTTAGATGTGTTTTATGCGAGATCTGTTACCTTTCAGACAACCAGCGCAGAAACCGGTTCCATTAATCTCGATATTTCCACCGGACCTGGAATTCACGCGGATGACCCTCATGGAATTGTTTTTTACGATTCGTATGGGTTAGCCCCGCCAAAAACATCTATAGAGTATGTCAATCGTCACAAAGTATCGATCGGGTATTCGACATTAGCAACAAAGACAATAACTAACCCACTAATATGCGGCCAAGTAGTAATTGCTGTACTCGAGTCGGTTTCAAAATCAACCAAACCACCCCATAAAGTTGTACATGAGTACACGAGTAATCGCTTGTAAAATAGATCTTAAAGTATAATGGTAAATAATTACGGGAGATCTATCTCGGAACAAAAACCCACTGATGGAATATCGGTGTTCTCTTTTGAATTGTTTAAGAAAATATTCGCGGGCGAGCACAAAAGTCCGGTGATACAATGACAGGCGAACTCAACATAAACGGGAATAAAATTGCTGTATTTAGAGATCCAGTATCTGACAAAGATGCGGCAACGAAAAATTATGTAGATATCAACTACAGCACCGTAGACAATAAACTATCAACGCCGCGGACCGAGTATGATGTTCATATAAACGCGTTTGCAAATCTCCGTAGAAAGTATAGAAAAATTTATAAAATCGAAATTTCTTTGGAACGTTTACTGTTGTAATGAAACATTCTGATATCAAGGGAAGCATTGACACGATTGAACACAAACACAGCATTATATTGTTAGTGATTTTCCTGCTTTCGCTAAAAGGCTTGATAAGGTTAATATACCACATAAACAAAATATCAGCACCGTGAACTCGATACACCTGGACATCTCAAAATAACACTGTTCAAATTACTGCATCTGTTCGAGGTATATACAGATTAACGATGATTGTTGCTATACAGTTTAATGTATCATCAAGTGCATCCACTGGCGTTAATAATGTAAATGAAATAATAGAAAATGATCTCCTGAAACATTTAGAATATCCAAAATCAGTGGCAATTTAGTATCAGGGTCAATCACATTGTATGCAGAATTTAAGATTAAAATAAGCTCATAATATAATGAACGTGCCACAGTATAGATACAATTAAGTGCGTGAATTGCAAACTAAATTAAAAAACATTGACGAGTAAACAATACAAGTAATATAAATCGCAGGCGTATAGTCGTATTTGATATAATTGTATATTCTGTATCAGCTGTAATTGCTGGACCATGTTTACTCATATCGACATTAACACCATTAGTGATTGCCCCAGCAGTTTTAACAATCTGTGTTTCAGCGGCAACAGCAATCACAGGAGTTCTTAAGATAATTGCAAAAGAAATTATCTAAATGTGAACAGAATAAACTACAAGTGCATATAATAAAGCGGAATACCTCCGCGGCTCCATATTCCAAATTATCCTTAATATCAGAAAACGAGTTCACAACGATGATTAAGATCTGCGATGAAGCAACATCAGATTTAGAAAAAAATAAAAATAATAATAATAATAATAATAATAATAATAATAATAATAATAATAATAATAATAACATCGACGACAGAACTACTGCAGGAGATTGTACTTATAAAATTGCACCAAAGACGACAATGATAAACAAATGGATTTGGACACATTGGAAAGTAACGTACGGAGAAACAAATATAGAGACTGTATTCGAAAATTGTGAGCTTAATCCTCGTGTGCTATGTGACTAGATATAGGTCAAACGTACTACAATACTAGAGCGAGATTAAACGAACTATCTAACTAGAGTTAAGTTAAATTTTCTTTTGCAGTTTCTCTTTTGAGAAGTTACGCAAACCGTGTGCTATTAGCTTTAGGTGGAAGGATCAACTCCAATTACATTAGACAGAATAGACAAATCAACAATCCGGCCTAACATTTATTCCGCCCATTCTCAATATGAAAATAATATACCTGCTTCAGAATACTAAACCAGCAACAATTTTAAAGCCTCAACAAGTTGAGACCAATACTGTTCGAGGTATCATAAGTTATTCTTCTTACAATAATATATGAGCGTCTGTATAACATTGACTTTGTCTGTGTTAAGTGGTTGCTCGTCCGGGTACTGTATTAAAAATGGCTTATCCAATTTTACGATATTACTTAGAATCAATTCTGGTAAGTCCTTGCATTTGCTTTTAGTTGAATGATCTAGAGAAACGCTGGTCTGCAAAAGCATGTATGCAATGTTACGAACATGATTCTAATTAAGGTAATAAATACCTGCATGTAAATCACCCCCGGCAGATTCGTTAATAGATACATGATCAGTTTAGCACCCCATGGACAAAGTAGGTATAGGTACTAATATTACTATTAACAGACTATCAGAACTTCTTCTGCAGCTACTATTCATATTTTCCAAAAGATATCTTTTCAATCAAAGACACTAATGAAATATTGCGGAACTTTCAAATGTTTTGAAATGTAATACTTGTGGTTACATTGGAGTCAGTGTTTTAGGAAAGGTATGTTAATATTCAGCTAAATGCCAGATGCAAAAAACACAGTATCCTTTCAGTGGAGAGGAGATTAGATACATGGTTGATTAACACAAATCAACAAGAGATATTGTCCTAAGAGAAAGTGCAATAAGTGCTTATTTATTATTATTATTATTTATTTATTTATTTATATGTAAAATGTCACCAGCTGTGGTAGTAAGTCTGATCCATCCGTGCAATGCTCATAAATAAATATGACTCTTCCTGGGTCAGCAAATCTGGGTCAACGTGGTTGGTTCCGATTAGTGTATAGAATAAACAATATAGACCTTGATCCCTCAGCGCGTCATCGGATGGCCAATCAGTGTTCATGTTGTTTGCTGTTGGGCCCAATGTCTACGCGAATAAAGATGTAATGAATCCACTGCTTTGTTACAACTGTGATATCTTCTATCTGCAATTGAATTCATGGATAATCTACATTTTCATGAGAAGCAAGACACTGTGATTCTTTATATCTGGATAGCAATCGAAAGCATAACATCTCCAAGAACTAAAACATAGATTAGAAGAAATAGAAAAGAAAAATGACTCGAAATTATTTCAAAATTTGTGAAATGGATTTACTCACATCAACATTCATAATGTTGAAATAACCTGGCCCAACATTCATAGCACGTCTGGATTAAATTCATACACGATTCAAACTTGTGTTAATGTCAGACGTATAAATGTTCCTCACAATTTGTCGGATGATTAATTTATTATAAGCAATGTTAAGTATATTTGATATAAGTCATTTATATTTATTTTTATTTTTGTATGTTTGTTAGATTTAAATGTGGCATTTTAAGTTTTAAGATTCGTTCATTGAAGGGGAGGTGACCTTTAGGTTACAGAGTAAACACCCGGTGTTGACCTCATTTCTGACCTGGTTTCAGAGTTGTAAACAAGCTTTTAAAAATGATTGGTTGGTTCTAAAGACATTGTGGAGTTTTATATAAACATCTTTCTAATTTTAGTTGGGTCATACGCTGGGTGTGTGAGTTTTTGAACGTAAATGTGTTCCCGATAGATTCTAGAAGATCACGTGACCCGTTGTTTACGTAAAAAACAGAGATATAAATTATGTTTTGGGAGCGAGCTATTCAGTAGAAGTTTGGACTTTTAGAATACTAAGCTGTGTGCGTCTTTTTGAGTTATTTTTAATTGGAATTAAATGGAAATTGTGTCAATTTGTTCGGATCAAGAGGAATTATTTTATTACTTATCTGGAAAAGAATATGTGCTCATAGATTTTCATTAACAAGAACTGACTTCATCAAGAGACATTGTCTTCCATATTGGATACTTCGGTGGAATTCAAATATAGAATTATTTGGACATTTTATTACCAAGACTTTTGCAATTTCTCTAGTGGATAATATTTTGAATTATTTGGGATTAATGTTTGAACTGATTCTTAAAACCGTAAGTTTATTTTTCTTTTCTGAAAAAATATTTGTACTCAATAAATTGTTTATTAAGTTTTACAAGCTTGTTATTTTCACTCTTTCTATGTTACTGTTTATTCGAGCCTAAGCAAGTAACAGCAAGCATTGTACAAGAATACCAGAGTTCGTTTCTATTGTTTCTGTTCCTTTGTTAAAAATGAGCCAGATTTCACCTAGTGAAACAACTCATTTTCCCTTCTTATCCATATGATTTTGGAGAAGAATTGCTAAATTAAAAGCTTGGTAACAAGTAAATATATAACTGAGCACATATTATTAGAAAAAGATCATTGTATCAATCCAAAGTTAATCTTAGTTCCGATCGTACAGGAATGGCCTCGTAATGGTGTCTAGTCAACCTAATGACTGTCATTAGTTTGTCTGAAATCATACGTTATTGCAATAGGCGAACTGCAGTCAGTCTTTCGATTTTTAATAAGGATTTCCCAAGAGGAAAATATATGCTGAAAGTTGATGAAAACGCTTATGGGCCCAGACAGATTTATAACAATATAACAAAGAAATTGCACTGTGGTAAGGATAACATGTATATGCCTCTTAATACGTATGTCGCGATGTAAATCGGTAATATTTTATTGAGTCATGTCCACTTTCTTGTTGATATTTTTCACGTCCGCCAGACATCCATCTATTATTTATGTTCTTTGAGATAGATTGCTTATCTTTCCTGGGGCAATATTCCGTTCGATAGCATCCTTTGTAGCTCATTGATCATATATATATATATATATATATATATATATATATATATATATATATATATATATATATATATATATATATATATATATATATATATATATATATATATCACGAAATTGTATAAACCATTTATTTTTCAAATGCACGTACTCAAGTTTCGTTTCGATGTACAACAATACCCAAGGGTGATTAATGTATATTGTATTATATTTCAAAATAGTGAGTTTGGTTCATGCTATGCCGCACGTGCAAAATACTTTCGATGGGAAGAACAGAATGCTTCTAGTGCACAGACGATATATGTGCATACATACATTATGGAACGTCTTATCAGTGCGCGGGTCTACTTTAAGGACTTGCACACCTTCAGCTGTAGAGGTATGTAAGGTTAATAATTTCCTGTATATAAGATATAACTGATGTACTAACACGTGTTTGTGTGGTTCGTTTGCTATTTAGCATTGGTTTACGCAGTATAATTCACATATTAATATTCTCGTTTGAGACTAAACAAAGGATTTATATGAGTAATATAAGGCTACATTTTAAAAAACAGTTTGGTACAGTAGGATTCTTATCGAGCAGAGATAGGTTTTCTTCTGAACTTGTTGCTTTGTTATTCATGTACAGATAATATAATCTGTTTAACTGGTCGTGTATAACTTTAATCCGTTTTTTATGCCCATGTCGTGTATAGTACATGTTCTTATATATTTTTAGCTGTCCTAAGTGTACAGAGCAGTGTATAGACGTCCCGTGGGTTTGAAGTGTGTATGGAGTGTCCAGAGTGGCTAAAGTGACCAGACGAAACCGATCGTTAAATGTTATCGGACTGGTTGGGGTCAACGAAGTGCAAGCTGCAAAATCAACCACTGGAATCATCCGTAGCAGCTATGAAGCTGAACTGTAGCAGCCGTAGAGCTGAAATAAATTGTGCTGATGACGAAGTGTATCTCCTTACATATAATCTATTATCCGTGGGACCGTAAAGATGATAGGTTGTATATCTGTTATGTTTTGTTTCCGTAACTTCACAGAATGAATTCATTTTACATGGTACATTCTATATGGATTTACTAGCTGAGTAAACTGTAAACATCTTTTCATTGTGAAATCACTGTGATTCATCCACCCCTTGTCCTTTTGTTTCGTAAAGTATTGGTATTTTCATTATTACATTTGTGCGTTCTGATGTTAATTTATCCAATATTGGGATTAAATATTCACACAAGTATTCGTAATTAATTGATCTTTCAAGTCATACATTATTTACCAATGTTTGTGATCATCAAAAGCGTTTTGTTGTGAATCTGGAAATCCCACCATGTTATCTTGCATATTATCAGCGAGAAAATAAATTTATGTTTACGGACAGGATTAAACCCTAATCTTCTAAGGAAATGATTTATAACCCCTGAGCTGGGAACTCGTATTGAACAATTGGATTTGGCGGAATGTTTTGTTTCCATATATCATTATCACTGGCAGATTATTTGATTTTGAATCCACCACCTGCCTCCAACTCATCCCCCTTGTCAGTAAATCATAAAAGTCAAGTCATTAAGAAACCCTGGAGGAAACATCATAGGAAATGTAAGATTAGGAAGAAAAATACTTTCGTGATTTTTATAATTTCTCCACATCTCTTCCAATTGTACATGCAAAACCTTTTTTTACAAGACTATCCTTTGATTTTCATCGTTGATAGATCGAATAAAGCCAGTTGTTTTTCTCCTTCAGCTTGATCATTGCCTACCGTCTGAGATAATGCATACGAAAGGAGGTAACGGAATAGTAGCCGATACAAAGTGACTTATCGTAAAGAATTTAAGTGGTCATTTTGTAACAACTGGTAGATGTCGCATAAGCCAAAGAGACCCAAACTGTACTCTAACTCCACCATATATACCATTGGCGACTATAGCCACAGGGATCCAAAATGTATTGTTTTTGACCGGGCCCTGTATACAATAGACGAGGGATCCCAAACACTTGGCCAGCGTCAGCGTGCGCCCTCCAAGCTGTATCATGTAGCTCTAAAAATGATTCGCGTCACAAGGCGTCATGAGAGATAGTAAAGATAGTGTGGACCTTCGGTCATAGAAAATACCCTCATCCGGCCCTCAGGGTATTTTGAGTTTTGAGACCTTTGCCATAGATAACAGCGTCCAAAGAGAGCAAAACTATATTATGTTACTCGCCCCAATATGTCGTGTGAGTTTGGAATCATACGACTGTAACTTGTTTTAAATCATGTATCAAGAATATACTATATGGAAGCCTCAGATAAGTAAACGATGTCAATTAAACATTGGAAACCAATGAAGTTAAAACACATTGATTTCAATTTTTGAAAAGTTTAATAATCAATTAGATAGTAGCTTTCGGTCAATGGTTCATAGTGCAGTTCATGCAAACTTGAATATCGCATCAAAAGACATTAACTTTTTTTTCTTAAAATCTGAATGCTCGTTTGTTTGCGCCAAATAATCTCGATTGGCAGCTTTATTTCACCCAAACCATGCTACCAATAAATTAAAAACATAAAATCTGATACAAATAGGATGCAAATTATGTTATCAATGACGTTAAATTCGAACAATTGACTACGAATTTGAACCCCAACATGTTACCAATGGTATGAAAGTCGTACAGATGAGCACAAATGCCATCGACTGCAGTGTTAGTGATCATGTAACAACTTGTGCGGTTGATTTTACAGTAGTAGACGGTCATAGGACAATTGGAGTAAATTTAAAGTGTATAGCTTTGAGATGTCCGCATTATTGCTGTTTTACCATGTTATAGTAGTATAAATATTGTTACACGCACAGGGGTATTCACTTGACAGAGCGGTGTCAAAACCCTGGCGCGAGTCACGCTGGAAGTCATAAGTTTTCCCCAAATTTCCAAAGACTTCCATACAACTTGAGTTGTAAAATGGAAAAAAAGACGTGTCTGCTATAGCTAATAATATTTGCTCTAATCAATTGGCGACCCAGAGGAGACAACTTTCCCAAACGTTCATTAACTGCACCTTTGCATGGTTTTTCTTCATTATCATCCGTTTTCCGTACCGATAGCTTGTCATGCCATAGAAATTACACCAGTATTCCCTTACTAACTGGGAATTATTTAACTGCGCGACCCTAGGCCAGTCAATCCACAGAATTTCCGGCGTATCACGCTCATATACATACGCCCATTTTCCACTATGGACACATAAACGGTACCTACTAAGTTCCAACTTATTGATTCCATTCAATAATTTACTGATTTCCAACCATAAATGCTGCCATTTCAATCACAACACTTTTATACACCGCGGAATTTTAATATGGACTATGTTACTGAAAGGGACAGTCATTCGGCTTGTGCCTAAATTTACTACTAACGACCCCAGCATGATTCAAATTCACTAACACTCCTCTCTGTGATGTTTGCTCCTACTAACTGGCTAACTATTTCGGGCTAGCAACTCCAGATTTATTACAATATAAACGGTTTAGAATGGGGTTTTATTTCCTTGCGTAAAATGAATACCAGTGAAAAACAAAGAACTTAATACAGAATTATCTACGGTTTTGCTCCACTGATTTTGCAAAATGTTGTTAGCTCTTTCATAACACAATCTAACTTGTTAATAATTATATACTTTCATACAGGTATCTTATTTATAGAAAGTAATTTGTACCATCCAGTCTCAATGTGTCATATGATCATCCGACTACGCCATTCAGGGAGTTCTAAAGATCAGTCTTTACAGACACTAATGCTTTCAAAGAAACTTTTGGCATGGAGATAGAAAATTATCCAATATACACACAAAGCTGTTGAATATTGCATCTATACGGTGTTTTCCCATCAATGCTTACGCGACTCAGTTGTGTGCATATGTGGAGAATACACCGAACTTAATGAACATTATTTTTTTTAATGTAGCAGATTTTTTAACCAAGGAGGCATATTACTACCCGAGCTAATACATTTGAATTTAAATCTGAATTTATTATTAACAGGAAATCACAAATTGACCGAAGAGTACAATCAAAGTATGTTTGACAATTAAAATATATAAAAACACAGCAACGGTTAGATCCTAACAAAGCTTATATATTTTCCTGTTCTATAACAGATAATCCAGACTCTTATCTTTTATACCTTCCTTTAGTCCTGTTCAAATTATTACTTTTCAATGACACCATTATAATATTTATTTATGAACTTAAATGTTGCATGAATGCCAACTGTTTTAAACGTTCTGTACTAAACAGTATTATTTGCCTTGAAAAAGCTGTACGTCTTTAAGACAGTTTAGGGGATCTCATCGTGCATTGTGTGCAATCAAAATATGTTGGAAGCAAAGGTTAATACCATATGCATGAATACAGAGGTCAGATGATGTCTTTAACTTCAAAATATTTCAGCTAAAGGTAAGTGTACTGTATCGCTCAATTTCAAAATAAAATATGCCTTTACCTGTATACTAATTGTAAGCTAATAAATAAATCGGTTCTGTGTCGCAATATTATTTTCCCATTTGCTTTATTAAAGTATGCATCTTGGAGAAAGTATTGACTTTACATAAATATATAAAATTTATTTGAGACCTAATCCATATTGAAAGTTATTTACTAGAAGGTGATGGCTGAATGATTTTCATATCATACAAATGTTTTTTCCTTTAACAATACAATTGTCCATTGTAAGTATAGATTTCATGTATTAAGTACGATTTAAATGCAAGAAGTTTTATTTCGACTTACTGTGGGACGAGACGCGGAGCGATAAAGAAAGAACCAATCCAATGCCTTGCACCTAAGCACTCCTCGCCTACACGGCATTATACTTCCATGGATGTGCCAGTTTGTATTACCGGGCCAAGCTTTTATACAAGGAAATAATGTGGAATTGCGATCAATAGTTTCACTTAACAGTGAACGGCTAATAATGTTTAGAAACACAATCATATCTTGCGTAGCTTGAAATTGTCTCGATTTGATATTACGTATTATTAAAGCTTGTCTATCATTGCAACATCTAACAGATCGACCAACTGATTTGAAAATTACATCAATGAAAACCTGCCATGACATTTTTAAATCAAAGTGAATCTATTGTCGATAAAAGTAAATAACATAGTACGCAATTAGAAAATCTTTTCTCTGACTAAAATTAAGCCTTGTAAAAGTAACATTCGGATTCTACTTTTCTGTATTAACGCGTAATTATTATCTAATAAGTACATAAATCCTGTGTTCTGTGCATATGTATATCATGAATCGGAAATCAATATAGAGGATGAAAATGGGTACAAACTGCCCTCGATTTTTTTCGAATTTAACTATTTTTGTTGCTTTATGCGTAAATTAAGGAATTACCAAGAATTAATTGTTATTAGACACTAATTGGAACGACTTTCGTTCGAGTAACTATTCTGTTGATACATTTTTGCAGTCAGCTACGGCTAAACAAAAGTGAAATGGAAGCCCATGTGACGGATCGATACTCAGATACATATAGCAAACCTTATTATTTAAAGAACCAATCTGCTTTGAGAAACTTCCTCACTAGTAAGATGTTCAAAGCTCTTTCTGACATTTAGTTGAGATTCCTCAATCACAAATAACAAGCAGTTAAGATTCCTCTTTCATATAAAACTTATAGCGCATGCAGTTGCGATTAGACCTGACACATAGAACAACTAGCACATGTACTTACGATTACACTTGACACATAGAATTACTAGCACATTTACATGCGATTCCTCTAGCACATGAAACTAGTAGCACGTGTAGTTGTGATTACAATTGACACATATAACTAGCACGTGTAGTTGCGATTCCTCTATCACGCCTAACTAGTAGCATATGTAGTTGCGACTACACTCAATTCATAGAACTAATAGTAGATGTAGTTCAGATTACACCTGACACAGACAACTACTAGCACGTGTAGTTGCGATTCCTCTTTCACATAAAACTCCTCTATCACAAAAAACTAGTACCACATGTGGTTGCGATTACACCTGACACTTCAACTAACAGCAAATGCCCTACTACTAAACAGTTTTAGAAAGTATGAAGAAAACCACATTTTACAGTTATGCTGTTTTAAGTTTAATTTTATCTTTGTTTTAGTTGTAACTATTATTTTTCGAAATGTTTACTATTTCTGAATTTAAATTGATGCAAAGTCAAGATTCTTCTAAGTTTTTATCTAACGCTTTACGTAGAAACGAATATAAGTTTTCCATAGAAACACTTAATGCAAAGTATTAGTTTTCGACTTTTTGTCAGACAATACTTACCAGTAGGATGTTTATATTGGTTATTACTTTGAACGTATGATGTTTTGTTTGATTAATATTTGGACCGTATGGTGTTTTGTTTGATTAATATTTTGACTGTATGGTTTTTCGTTTGATTAATATTTTGACTGTATGGTGTTTCGTTTGATTAATATTTTGATTATATGGTGTTTAGATTGATTAATATTTTGCGCCTAGGTGTCTATTTTTATTAATCTTTTGCCAGTACAGTGTTTATTTTGATAAATACTTTGGACATAGGGTGTCACTTTTGATTAACATTTTGCCCTGCGATGTTTCGTTGATTAATATTTTGCCCTTTGGGTGTTTCTTTTGATGAATACTTCGCCCATAGAATGTCTTTTTCTATCAATATTTTGCCAGTAGCTAGTTTCTTTAAACTATTAGTGTGCCCGCATGGTGTCTGTTTTGATTGATAGTTTGCCCAAAGGGTCTCTTTGATTTTAATATTCCACGTAGAGTGTCTTTTTTGATTAATATTGTACGTAGGGTATTTACTTTCATTAACATTATGCCGAAGGGTGTCACTGTGATAATGTTTTGCCGGTAAGATGTTTCATTTTATTGTTAATTTCCTCTCATTAATCTTCTTATTGTCTTAATAGCCACGAACATTGCTCTGAACTGTTATCAATGTAGATTTTGATTATATATATATATATATATATATATATATATATATATATATATATACACGTATTGCATTATTCAACGCTCAATCAGTAGGGTCACAGGAAAAGCGCACGAAAATTGTTAATTTTATCAACGACTAGAATATCGACGTCTTCTTCCTGACAGAAACATGGTTACGATAGTCAGGTGATGAACCTAAGTGTGCGGATTTAACACCCAGCGATTACTCCATCAAGTCGTTCCCCCCCCCCTCCCCCCGAAACTTTCGCGGAGGTGGAATTGCTGTAATTTTGCAAAGAATTCCATGATCAAATGCCTTAGGTGCAACACAACCTTCAATTTCTGCCACACATCGTTTGAACTAGTCCAAACAACGCTCACACTGGAACAAAGGTCAGTCCATTGTTTCTGTCTCTACCGCTCTCCTCCTTGTAGGAAAAACAAGCTGACTGAATTTCTCTTTTTGGAGCAGTTTCCAAATCTTCTGGAGTATGGAAATTCGATAGTTGGTATCCTAATTATTCTTGGAGATATCAACTTTCACTTTGACAGTCCCGGAAAACCATACACGTCAAAACTCGTAGATTCCATTCATGTTTTCAATCTTAAACAGTCAGTTAACCAACCCACCCATAAACTTTACCACATTTTAGACTGGTTTCTTTATAGATCTGATGATAATATTATGTAATCCACCCTTGTATCCCACGAACTTGCATCGGATCACCTCTGCATTGTATGCCATCTCGACGTATCGGTCCCTCACCCTCCACCTCTATTTGCTACTAAGAGAACCCTCCGTATGATAAATAGAACCTAATTCATGCATGACATCCAAGAATACCTACAAACTTTCTTACATCCAACAGCGGAACAACTAGTTAACTGCCTGCGTTCATTGCTTGCAAAACATGCCCCAGCCACCAAATGCTGAGTATCAATAAACTAAAGTGTTCTCCATGGTATAGCAGTGTTAAGGATCAGCTTCGCACTGCTAAAAGACATCGCCGAAAAGCAGAGAGGCTTTGGCATTCCACCAGACTCACTATTCATAAACAAATCTATGAAGCCGCTAAGAAGAACGTCACAAACATAGTCAATTTAGCCAAATTATCCCACTACAGTACTAAGATCACGGAGAGTTCCAGCTGCAAAGAGCTCTTCGAGATAACTAACAAACTAATGTCAAGGAAGAAATGTACACCACTTCCAACAACCTTCTCTCCACTAGACCTTCCGGACCAATTTGCAAATTTCTTCCGTGACAGAGTACAAACCATTAGAGATTCGCTTGACAGCACCATTTCAACTGACTCGTAACCATACAGTTATGATGCAGAATGTCAGAGACAGCCATTACGAGCGTTTGAACTTGTTTCTATTGATTTAGTACGGACAATCGTGATGAAAAGTGCACCAAAGGTCTTGTGAACTTGATCCCATTCCGACAACACTGCTGCTTGAGTGCTTAGACCCAATATTTCCTTCACTAACTGATGTTATTAATATCTCTCTCTCATCGGGGGAATTCCCATCATGTTTCAAAACTGCCATCGTAAAGCCACTTTTGAGGAAACCAACACTGGACCATAACGATTTAAAGAACTACCGCCCAGTTTATAATCTCCCATTTATATAAGAAATCTTAGAAAAGGTTGTTCTAACTGAACTTGTATCTCATTTGAATTCAAACAGTCTTTTTAGCAATGTACAGTCTGCATATCGCACTTGCCACAGTACGAAAACTACTCTTCTGAAAGTATTTAGTGATATTCTCTCTGCTTTGGATATTGCAGTCCTCACTCTCCTAGATTTATCTGCAGCATTTGACACAATAGACCATGATATATTACTTCACCGTCTCCAGCATGCATTGGGCATTCAGAATATAGCCTTACAGTGGTTCAAGTCCTACTTAGTCAACAGGACAAAAAGTATATCTGCAAAGTGAATACACTCCAGCCCAGTTGACGTATGTTGTGGTGTTCCACAGGAATTTGTTCTTAGACTTGTTATCTTCATTCTGTACACTCAGCTGCTCTCAAGTGTCATAGATCATCACCCAGTGTCGCACCAATTGTATTCTGATGACACCCAAATGTACAAGTCTAGCCACCCAACTGAAGTTGATGCTACCATATATGGAGTGGAGACGTGCATTTCTGATGTGAAATCATGGATGACATGTAACAAGCTGCAGATGAATGACGATAAAACTGAGGCTATTCTGATCACAACACAAAGACGTTCTCATTCACATCCTTTACCTCAGACAATAAATATCAGCAACACCAACATTAAATTCTCACAATCAGTACGAACCCTAGACGTTACTCTAGACAGTACCAACATGTCATGAATATATGTAAGGCTGCATATCTTGAATTGAGACGCATTCAGTTGCATTCGTAAATATCGTTCAGTTGAGGCCACTAAAACACTTGTGTGTTCATTAGTACTTTCAAGACTTTGCTATTGTAACTCAATTTTTTCTTTTTCGTCACACTATTTACTCCACAAACTTCAAAAAGTTCAAAACACAGCTGCACGGATCATCTTTAGAGTACCTCGATCAGAGCACACATCAACACTGCTCTGTACACTATACTGGCTATCGATTTGATACAGAATCAAACACAAAATTTGTTCTCTGTGCTATGTTTCAATGACAGACTCCAATCGAACATACCTATCCAGCCTCACCCATGTGTATAAACCAGCTAAAAAGAACGTTCGTTTCCATACCAGTGCCCGGCGACGTGGAACGAATTGCCCATTGAAATTAGACACAAAGACACAATGGCCCCTTTTAAGAGTGCTCTTAAAACTCACCTGTTTCGACTGCAGGTACAAACTTAGAGACCTAACTGTGTTTTGTATCTTATATGTTTTCAGCATGTTTTTATGTTTTACAGTTTCATTGCTTTTATCATTTGTGTTTATGTAGTGTAGTCATATCATTATTGATGGTGTAAAGTGCTTGGAGCTTCGAAAGATTAGGCGCTATACAAAGTCCTCATTATTATTATTATTATTATTATTATTATTATTATTATATATATATATATATATATATATATATATATATATATATATATATATATATATATATATATATATATATATATATATACATACATACATACATACATACATACATACCTGTTTTTATTTATGTTGATAATATTGCAGGCTTTTTGTAAATGCTCAAGTGCGCAGTCTCAATAATCCGTAACAAACAAATCGGTAATCGTGTGCGAAATCCATCTTAAGTCAGTGTTGGTGCAGATCAACTCAAATTATTGATCACTTAATGCTGGTCCAACTCTCATGATGTCGTTAGCTATGTCAAATCCAATAAATCTAATGTGAACGTTTCGCATCCATGCTATTAGTTTCTGATCCTGCTAAAGTAAAATCAATCGTGCCCCGCTATTGATTATTCACAAATATATGTGTGAGATTATAAAAAAAAACTGGCATACAAAATTCAATAAAGCTAGCAACCAACCTTGAGGAATATAAACAACAGTATAAAAATACAAACTTGTTCTCAATTAGAAAGATACATTCTAATATATAAGTATATAACTGTGATTCATAAAAACAGCTCGCGTGACAACTTGGAAATATGAGCAAAACTAACATACTTGCAATATTAATTAGGCTGTTCTCATCATGATTAGCTGTATATCCTACACGGGCTATTCTGGTGGAAAAGTCACATATAATTGATGACGAACAAGAACATCGTTGCTGTATTATAGTTACCACTGCCACAGAGGCTGTCACAAAATCACAAAAATCTGAAGCACCAGAATTTGAGTTTTTAAACGCCGTGGTGATTTACAAGATTAACCTTCAATTATTATAGTTGAATACTAGATATTTAACGACGCGGGAACTATTGTTTCAAATATGCGCTCATAAATTATAGAGCAAAACGTTGTAACACACTCTCTTGCTAGATCCTGGTTTGTATTTTCAGCACAATATAGGCTATACATGGCGGCCAGTATTATTGGTGGAGGAAGAACCCGGGAAAAACTCCGGAAAGAACCACCAACCCACAAGAAGCTACTGGCAAGCTTTCTCACATATCTACATTAGCCGAATCTTAGACTCGAACCCACGCAGACAGAGGTGAGATGGCAGTTATCCGTAACGGACAGCGCTTTAGACCAGTCGGCTATTCGGGGCCCCTTAGACCCTGGTTAAAACATCTTGAAATTTACAGTAGCGCAACCAAAACTAAAATACTGTATATCATCTACGAGACCTGAGTGTACCAGAAACAGCTGGGTCAGATGTAGTTCAGTATTCTAGCCTGGACAAGCTAGTCGGTAACCTTTCAACGAATTGCAATGATCGTTTAACAGTGACCAGTCGATATGGTACAGCTAACAATAACAAGCCGAAGCTGACGACTATAAACGGAATATTTCACCGCAAGTGCATGAGTGGAGGGGACAATTTTACTAACAATACATTACTCCCAATCGCGACATTCCATTCTACATTGTCTTGCGCAAATATTTCCGCTAACGTCAAAGAACAAGCAAGCCAAGTTTTGTCAGTGTTTGGTTATCACAGCTATGTACACTTATCATGCTATATATAAAAAACAGATATAATTTTGCTCGTGAATATTTTGAGACGTTTCGTGGTACAGCCAAGCACCTCTACATTCTCGAACTGTATACTCTGTTTCAGAAATTTTCGTTGCCTTCATCCCTCCCAAATTATCGGCATATATGGCTGAGAATGCGCTGTTGTAAACAAAAGCTAAGATTGAGTTGGACTTATTCACCGGGATCGATTAGCGACCGCTTTCTTGACCATGCGGTCTGTGGTGGTCTTTCCATGGCGAGTTTCCACTACGCGCGAACCAAAACCCAAAAATTGCTGGATATGATCCCGATGTTCCACATGGTTTCATAATGTAGCTCATCGCCAACAATCTTTATGAATGAGCAATGATGCAGTCCATTATGAGAGCGTAAACATTTACAAGTACGATATTCATGGTGATGATCTGGAGCATCCAGATGTTCCACAATAGCCACAATGATTATCCGTTGACAGCGGAAGCGCAATTCCTGTCCACGATTGGTTGTTCACATATCTGTGTGAGATTATAAAATATAATGAACGCAGGTATACAGAATTTATAACGTTAGCACGAAACATGAGGAATATAAGCATCTTGACCACATATATAACTTGTAATTATATATCCGATTGGGTATGCGTGTATCAGTGGTCCATTGGCTACTTAAGTAAATCATCAGAACTCACAGATGTCTTTGTACAATCAAATTAATAAAGTCTTAGTGCTAACTTGGCATATGAGCGTCTAAATATCTTTGATGATGGACTCATTCTTGTGCACAGTACAATATCGAAGCTGATACTCTCTAGGCCTGTTTGTGTTATGTATTCAGTGTTGGATTTATCCAAGCCGTTCGTGTGCGAGTTATATTATGATAAGATCAATCTATAGTACAGCGACAATGTCAAAGTGATGAACACCCATTCACATCTAACGCATACCATAATGAATAATCCGTAGAGAGATACTGCTGATGCATCCGAGTTGGTTTAGCAGATGTGAGTGTTAAATCATGTTGCATGTAACGGTGACCGTTTTCTGCCGAACGTCTTTACCGGTTTCTAGATTAAGTGTGCGTATGGTTTTAATACATAAAGATTAGGTGACTTATGAAAGTCACGTTACTCACTCGAGTAATCTCTTTGCGATCTGAGGAATTCCTGCTTTAACTTATGTCTTGCCATTGGTTCCTCGGATGTGCTGTCACAAAGTTCCACAACACCCTTGTTGTGATGTATGATCCCATAACCAAGACATCTGCTATATGTTTTGGTTTTGGTAGCAATGCAGCAGCGGTCCAATAACAATATTTCACCAGATCAACTTTCAGCAGCCATGTCCATCGTAGCGCTGAACGTGTATCAATACAATAAAGGCATCTGCGACACTTGTTGAGTCATTATAGGTCAAAACTCAACTTATTGGTATCAAGTGGTAACATCTACAATAGTTAACGCATACTTTGATGTATCTCGCTGGGCACTATCGTGTGAAAGAAACAAATAATATTCCTCTGAAACTATCAGGAGATATCGGGATCTGTTTCCTGTTCGACGACAAATGATTGCGGTAATCACCCTGATTGGAATAAATATAATGAGTAGTTAAAAGACGATGACTGTCATCAATACCTTTTGATTGTTCCTAACGAAGAGTAAAAGTGACCTCATCAACAAATGTATCAATACATCTACCAGCTAAAGGATATATCTTCCTGCTCAATAACATTCTCAAGACATTTCTTTGCCACAGCTGTAGTAACTGTTCGAGCTGATTATAAATTATGGATTTCTCTTTCGATAGGATCCACTTTCTGATCCATACAAGTCTTGTCATTTACAAGTGAATTACCCACGACTGTATCTTTAGCTAGATACACTCCTAGTGATTAATAAATACCCTCGATTGTACGACGGCATTTTCTCGACTGTCTCGGGTCCTGACACTAAAAAGCCTGAGAACTAATTCACACAATTGAGCGGAACATGAACAAAGTCGCACTCCACTTCCTGAATATGAACACTGTCACTAGAAGACGGCTTTGCAGAAAAAAAGACAAACTACCTGATAATAAAAGACTACTAGAAGCTACTGTGTCTCAATTGTAAACGGGATAGTATTCGCCTAGCCCCTGTTAGTATGTTAGTCAAATAGAACCCTTCAACATGAGTAGTTCATAATTTTCAATAGCAAACTCCATAACAATCTAGATTGTTTTTTTTTAACCCAACAAATGTATTGCTTTCAATAAATGCCCAAATCTCTCCAAATGATCCAGAGTAGTGCGCTCAGCCTGCTCTTTTGTGAGGCGTAATGAGTCCAGGTTTCACTGGCATAAAGGAGAGTACTTAGCACCCGGGAATGGTACACTAAAATCTTAGTGTTCAGGGTCAGCATGCTGTTCCACACTCTCCGCGTCAACCTGGAGAGAGTTCTTGATGCCTTATGTACCCGCTTGTTGAGCTCAGCGTCGAGTTACAAGTTGATGGTGATGGTAAAGCTGAGGTACAGAAAGTGACCAATTACCTCAAGTTCGTAGTTGTTGATGGTGATGCTTGGTCCCTACGTTCTGAGCTATTACGTTTGTTTTTTTTAGACTGATGTCCAGCCAAAACTCAACGCATGCTTTAGCAAAGCAGTTCATCAGGTGCTGTAGCTCCGCCTCTGTGTGAGAGGCTAGGGCAGCATCGTCTGCAAAGAGTATGTCCCTGGTGGTTGCTTCATGCACTTTGCTTTTTGTCTTTAGTCGTGCCAGATGAAGAGTTTCCTTTCCGATTGCGTGTGCAGGTAGATCCCTTATGTGGACGTCCCAAAGGCATGCTTGAGCAGAACAGCAAAGACGACGCCGAAGAGGGTGGGGGCTAGGACCGCTGCGAATGTTGAAAGGGTCTGACGTTGAGTTATCCAACTGCACTGTGCCTTTCATGTCATCGTGAAAGGACTGGACCATGCTTAAGCAGCTTTGAGGGGCATCCAATCTTCGCCAAGACTGTGAATAGTCCCTCTCCGCTGATCTGAACGAACAACATGGTGAGGCCTATAATGGCCAGGAAGAGAGGGTTTGTGTTGTTCTCTGCATTTATTCTGCAGTTGCCTGGCGGAGACAATCATGTCGATTGTGGACATTTCTACACGGAACCTTCACTGCGACTCTGGATTTGCTCTGTCCGCATTCGATTGCAGTCTTTTTAGGATGACTCTGAAAATAGTCACCCACGATGCTGAGAATGGATACGCCACTGTAGCTGTTGCAGTCACTTCTGTCGCCTTTATTCTTGTACCGGGTTATAATGTTGGCATTTGCCATGTCTTGAGGTCCTGCACCCTCATATCAGCACTGGCGGAACAGGTCGTGCAGATGTGTGAGCAGCACGCTGCAGCCACACTTGATAACTTCTGATGGGATGCTATCCTTCCCTGGGGCATTACCTGAGGACTGTTTCTCGAAAGCGCTCTTTAGTTCTGTCGCAGTCGGTTTGTCATCCAGTTCGGCCATGAAACGGAGGTTTTCAATGGCGTTGAGTGCATAGTTGATCACTTGGTTCTCTCTAAAGTACAGTTCAGAGTAGTACTCCGCCAAACACTGCTTGCCCTTGTTTTGGCGATACGCCTACGGAAGACTTCAGTGGTGGTACCACTTTATTCGTGGACACATTGCTTTATTTATGCCGCCGCACATGCATCTGATGATGTTTGTGATATCTCCTGCTGACTGGATGCTCTGACAGAGCTGACGCCAATATTCAATGATGTACTGCCGTGCTAACATCTGCACTTAGCTTCTGGTAGACCAATATGCATGTAGAGTCCTCTGGCAGGGGGGGGGGGGGGGAGCGTTTATATTTCAGGTGAGCACTGCGACGTTTTTCTATGCCTGACGTGAGTGTTAAGAAGTTAGCCTCAAACCAGCCGTTTTATGTGATTGTTTCTTACGAATGATCCGTGTAGCTGTGTTGCCATAGTCTCTCTAATGTGATCATATCTCTCTTTGGCACTGAGGTTCCGAATCAAACGTCTTGGAGAGGGCATAAGTATACGCCAACACCTGGTCTGGATATGGCGTTTTCCACACTTCAATTTGATTTGTGGTTTACTCTCATGTCTAGAGCGTTTTATCTTCTTTGGCTGAAGCTTCATTTTTCAGCACAGCAGCGAATGATCAGTGTCACAAAAAATGAAGTGGTGATGATGAGGTCGTGGAACGAGCACATCCCTAGATGTCGCTGAACGTTCTCATTCATCTTCACAATGCCAAACGTACTAAGACTGGAAGTACAAGAGTCATCTTCAGCACCCACCCTTGCGTTGAAGTCGCCCAGTAATATCAAGTTCTCTTCCCCGGTATTCTTGTCGACGACTGAGTTTAATTCATCGTAATAACTCATCGTTGTTATCTGCCGTCGCGCTAAGTGTGGGAGCATAAACGCTGATCAGGTTGACAGGCCCGTTTGTGGTGTGGAGACAGAGGGATAACATCCGTCCGTTTCCTTGTTGGCAGGGTTCTATACTCTGCAAAAGAGAGTTTCTGACAGCGAATCTAATTTTGGCTTCGTCTGCTCTATTTCCTTGCTAGAAGAACGTGTAGTTCTCTGAGAGACCTGGAATCTGGGTTCCGCGTCGCTTGTAGTGCAGCGACGTCGACCTGGAGTCTTGCAACTTAAGAGTTGATGACTGAAGTTTTTCGAACATCACTGATTGCCTCATGAAATTCCAGTCAGCATGGTTTGGATATTCCAGGTATCTAGCTTGAGGAATGTAGATTTCCTTGTTGGTTTCCGTTTCTTTTTTCTTTGAGCATTATTTGCAGTCGCTTTGTCAGGTACTCGCGTACTTTAAGCCCTACGCATCAAATGAGGCAGACGAACTGTGTCGGAACTGCACCTTTTTGCCTGGGGGCTGCCAAGCGAGACCTGTTTGTCTGTTTCACCGTCGGAAACAAACGCAGGTGTCTGACTCTACGCCAATCGAGCGATGACTTATAACCGGTAAACTGCTGCTTCCTGTGTTGTGTTGAAGGATGTGAAGAGAGGCTGGAGTGTCCTCTCCAAGGAGCAATCCTGGGCAGAATGATGTGGAGAATCAGTTATTGCCCATGCAGCTGATTCCCCCTCTCCACGCAGTTGATTGATCCAAGAGAAAGGACAAGCGCCGAGACCCCTTGGCACCAGCGGTGTCGCAGGAGATGCTGAAAAATACTGAAAACAATGTCAAGTCACCTTTGGGACTCCGTCTCCGGATTTGCTCTCTTAGCCTTTCCCATGAGAGTGTATAGTCGCAAGGCAGCGAAGGATTGGAATCAAGTGTCTAGCTTGTTGTAGACGGGCGACCTCCCAAGGTTAACGAGCCGTATCTGCCAAAAGCTTCTGGTTTTGAGGCGCCAGAAACCTGCCTGTCATCGGTGCTTCAGTCCATTTAAACAGGTTCTCCCTGGCTTGATTGAGCCACATGTGAAGGCCTGGAGATGGATTTGGTTGTCAAAGGCTCTATCAGATGCATGCCATTGGGTGTTTACCAAGGATAGTGTGTGCTGATCTCCGACATCCATCCTGCCAATAACAACCCTTGGATATATATATATATATATATATATATATATATATATATATATATATATATATATATATATATATATATATATATATATATATATATATATATATATTCATATATATATATATTAAAATAATGCAGAAAGACTGAAGCAAGCGACATTGGATATCGGATGATTAGGTCGAATAAAGAGCTATTTTGACGTCCATGAAACTAGGTGCGACTAATTTGAAACGTGTTAATTAACCTTACTATCTTTAGATCTCTAGCTCCACTACAAGCTATTTGAAACAAAACTATCTACCAAACACTCTCACACAAACACACACAAATGATTGTATATATAGAAAACGATATATAATGTCGCTTTGTTCAGTCTTTCAGCATTTTTTTAATTATATATATATATACAATGCAAAGGGTGAAAATTTTCTTCAAATAATGCAGAAAGACTGAACAAAGCGACATTAAATATCGTTTTTTCTTAACATGTACAGTTTCTCATTACTGAAGTCACATTAAGCTATTTTGAACTGAACCGCGATAACTTATAGTGGATTGCATACCAACCAGGATAGACCGCATCGGCTTCCACACTGTGTTTTTGGAAACCACACTTGGCTACCATAGCATATCACTTATACGGCAATTATATTGTTTTTAAATGGCCGTTAACATCAAACCAGCCAACCGCCAAAAAAACGATGCGAAGAATATACTAGCCTTGCATTTTGCGGTCCAACGGACTTCTCGTCGTGAAATGAACTTGCGGAGAGGGCCGAGTCTGGTATTTCGTGAGACTGCATTCCCAGGGCATTCTTACACTCCTCTGAAAGAATCAAGAGATTTTTTTAGGGGGGGGGGAATTCGCTTAGCCATTAATCTAAATAATTTTAAAACATATATGTTACACATTATCTTTACACAGTATCCTATTATCCTATATAGTGTATTAATATGGGAAATATATTTGCTGACAAGGTAATAGAAATGAAGGTAAAATAAATTCTCTAAAATACGTACAATATTACCTTTCAAGAGATATATCATGTGCTAATATCGACAACAAACCCTCAACGACGAAATTATCACATAAATCTACACGTTTAATTGCTACCAACGTAGTAAATATGGTCTACCAGCAGCTAACGACCAAGTAAAATAAACATTGTCAAACAGGTGCCAAAAGCTGGCTTAAGGGCATTGTTTCCATTGTCAACGTAACGATGCGCGAGAATTTAATTTCCACTTGTTGTATTTAATTGCTTCCCATTAATGCTGATACAGTATGTAGATCTACATTACATGTTACGTACTACATATCATGATTATAGGGCGTAATACACTGGACAATTCCTCTTTTAAATTTGTAAATAATACCTTTCAAAAAAATATCGCAAGAAAACGTAGAAATTAGGAAACGGCCAATTTTCCGAAACTAATCCTTTCTAACATAAAATCTCTTTTATACGATTCAGTATGAACTAAGCCTGTACCATAATAATAAACATGTTTTAAAAAAAATATCTTCATGAAACGTATTGACCACATTTACAGAAAACTATAAACGTATAAGTAAATACATATATCACCAACTCTTGGTCTATTACAAAATTTCCAAACAAAATAAATCTTAACAAATTGCCTGTCAAATACATGAAGAATATTGACTGTGGAATGCATAAAGGAACATGTAATAGAATATATCTGAATATAAACTCGTATAATCTGTCTTCAGATATCTTTTGAAGATGGATTTTGTTTTATGATTTCATTTTTCTTAATTGACGTTCTCTGTTCCTGCCATATTTTTGCTAGAATCAAAACATGTTTTTAATTTATGTTTTATCTCTTTTGAAAATTTCATTCATGGAAGTATATTGCTAGTGCAATTTTTAAAAAGAAATATCAAACCGACACACCGTTTTGGGTCCCTCATCCCGCTCTTTGAATAGATGTAAATACTTTTCGTGAAGCTCCGTCCATGAGACAACGGCAAAATTGACGTTAGCTGCCATATTTATTGCGGTGTTTTAGGCTAATTTTTTACGATTTTTTTATAGCTATCTAAAATTAAAAATTGACTTCCAACCGATCGTTTTTCCTGCCGGCTTGCTCTTTACTTAACATCCTTGACGTAAAAGCGTGGTTCAGATGGATTAAATGCTCCAGCCAATGGTCAACCTATTAGGTAAATGGTCTTTACCCAAAGAAAATCTTCTCTTCCAATCTATAAACTTAAGTCCATCTATTAGGTAAAGGGTCTTGAGTCAATGAAAATGTGGGGCCCCGAGTGGCCAAGTGGTCTAGAGCGTTTTCCGTTACATATCACTGCCATCTCACCTCCGTGTGCGTGGGTTTTAGTCTCAAATTCGGCTAATGTGGGTATGTGCGAAAGCGTGCCAGTAGCTTCTCGTGTGTCGATGGTTTTTTACGGGGGATTTGCCAGGGTTCTTTCTCCAGCATCAGAGAAACTAAAACAATGTTCATCGGTGTTTTGTTTCTGCACAAAGATAATGCTAAGACATCGCTTCGATTCCGTAGAAACAAAGCAAACTTTTGTCACTTGAATAAGGAAGGCACTGACAATATAGGTTATTTTATTATTAAATAACATATATCATTTATTTTCGTTCCAAAGATACTAAACGCAATTATATTTGCGAGGGTTATGTTCGTGGTCATTACGTATTAACTCACCATCCGTCTTTTAATGGCAATAATCCTACAGTAAAGTAGAATGACATAAAACAATTCATATCAAATCCTGCCTGGTATATTCGATAGGCCGACGAATAATAAACACAACTACAGTTTAACAGTTGTATATGGTCTTTGGTTAAGAAACATTTGAGCGTTACACAGAACTATCTCCAACACTCTGGTTGATTATCAAATTATTTATTTCATAGTCAATTTTTTAAAATTTGCGAAACGGAATATGCAGCACACAGAATCGATATTTCATTTTGCAAAACGTTTTTTGAGATTATAAATGAAATCTCGTCTCTAACGTTTTTCCGTTTCGCTTATATGGGCGTGTCAAAGAACACCGTAAAATTGCTTTGCTTTCCAACTGTCAATTGATGGTCAAGTCGATTTTGCACATCAAGTTCAGGCTAAACGGATCAAGTACTGCATTTTCGTTAACGTCCTTACGTGCAGGCTAAACAGATCGATTCTTGCTAATAAAGCATGTTTATTATTAAAGTTATTTTAATCGTAAAATTTTTTTTAAAGAATAACTACAATACATTTAAGGACACGCATCAGTGACAGAGTGAACTCCTGAGTTACAGTTTCAAAAATTAAAACAGTTTTACATAATGAAAAAAAGAGATGTCTGCAATGGAGGCACAACAGGCCGTATAATCTTTGCTTTAGAAATATTTGCCAGTGTATAATGACGTTAACGTTATAAGGAAAAGTTCAGATAAGTTGCTCTTCATGATGAATTATTCTTAATATGGCTGTTTTATCAAACGATGTTTTCGCTGCCACGATTATAAAATGAATAGTGCAGAGTTCTGCAACATAGCAATGGATTATGGTTATATGTTATGGTTCTGTGGTTGGAAGAATGAGGCATTTACACGTCCTGTTATTAATCTGTTATATTAATAGTAACACACTACGCTAGTTTAAGTGGGTGAGCCGTTATTCTGTCTATTTATAAAGCGAATGCTTACACTACAGTTTAATTGGCGCTCCTTTAGCCAACTTTTGGATTTTAAGGAGTGAAAGCGCTGAATAATTCAGAAGATTATACCGAAATGTACCAAGGTTCAAGTAAATGATTAATATCTCACTTTAATATACCTCATCCAGAGCTGGTATTATTGAATAACTGTTTTGAGGTTGAGGTCGAGAAAAAAAATCTCCTTTACAACGTAGCTGTTCTAACAGAAATTTCCATTACATCGGGAGAACATATTAGTTCCAACTGATATCTTACATAAAGGTAATTAACATAAGACATTATTTGCCCATGTATATGTTGAAATGTATAAAAAAATGTATACTGGTTATACATAGTACAGCACATCACTATTTTCACATTAAACAAAAGCTCAGAAACGTACAGTTGAACTATCATTTAATGTTGTTGGACAAAATAAAACCCCAAGTAAGTTTTGCGTTGGCTGTTGATGCTTATCATGAGCAAGAAAGTACAAAAAGACAAAATACCATCAGTCCGGATGCAAATAAAGCCGAAAGTCAATGATAAGTAAATTCAGCATTGCCGCTGAATGGAAAAACCATCTGGAATAGATAGTTCTACGTACTATATCGCACCTTGTAATCAACAACAAGAACCTCAGCACTTGAATCCATTACTTTATTGCGATAGATTCTCCAATTCCTATAGCTGAACAAAATATTTGTAAAATAAAGAAAAGCAAGATCGTGTGATAAGGCGAGATCTCATAATTTTCAGCTGTTACACACTAACCATCTAGGGGAACCTCATTCCGGTCCAATATCGCCTTGAAACGGTGTTCATGTCTTTTCTTATATCTGACAAATAGAACTCGTCTCAGGCTGCCCTATGGTCGTCATCACTAAAGACGCATGATGGCTTGTTTGATCACCCTCATAATTAGTTTCAGGAGTGGATGGGACTGGCAAACATGTAGTGTTATGTTTTACAGATGTAGGTCAAAACATATTTTGAGGTGAAATCAGAGAATGTGGGCAACTGCCTCCTCCCCCCCTCCCCACCCCCCACCCCGATGTACGGCAGCCCGTGGATCGTCCTCCAAATAATAATTATGTACCGGTAATACACGTTGACAGGTTCATGTCTTTTCTTATATCTGACAAATAGAACTCGTCTCAGGCTGCCCTATGGTCGTCATCACTAAAGACGCATGATGGCTTGTTTGATCACCCTCATAATTAGTTTCAGGAGTGGATGGGACTGGCAAACATGTAGTGTTATGTTTTACAGATGTAGGTCAAAACATATTTAGAGGTGAAATCAGAGAATGTGGGCAACTGCCCCATCCCCCCCCCCCCACCCCGATGTGCGGCAGCCCATGGATCGTCCTCCAAATAATAATTATGTACCGGTAGTACACGTTGACAGGTCAATTTAATTTATATAGTAAAATCAAAAAGCTTTATTGTCTCTTGACCAGTTGGGAAATGCTGACCTGACATAAATAATCTTAGTGACCTGTAATACACTTTGGCTTTGACATTTAGCCGATAGCGACAAGAAGAATACCTGTCAAATATGCCGATTTTGAAAAATGCCTACCATGGCGACGAGAAATCCAAACTGCTACTGCGTTTTGATGCAACACGACAACGAAATTAACACATTCAATAAATATTTTGTGTGGAGGAAATCAGGAAAAGAAGAGATGTATGTATGAAAAAGAAACATAAGTTCGAATCTATTCCTGAAAATAAAAATGTAAATTCATGTGTCAGTCAAGATTGGACTAACATTCTTCCTCTATGCTGAAATTCAAATCAGAAAGAAAACAAAACTCTTTCATAATTATTCTAGCCTAATTTCAGACAAATAGAACATTTTTTAAAATCCTCATCCGATACTTTACTCGAAAGTACGTCTATATCAAACTTAAGCCGTCCTCGAAAAATAGCCTTTTTAAAATTTAGTACAAAGCAATATCAGCCACCGCTTAATTTTGAAAGTTTAGTAGATAATACAGTTCTCTGGTTTATACTGTTAGTTAATAGCATGGTAACCAGTTAAAGGAATCGACATCCGCAATGTCCGCATAGCTGGGGCCGTGGCTTGAAAAAGGTTTTATTTTAATGCCTTTTCAAACTTTAACATAGCCAAAATGAAGTTATAACATTTGGACGCGCTAAATTAAAACACTCGATAGACGACACTATTTCATCATCAATTCTTTCCGATAAACCCAGGGCCGCCTTTAATAGTGTCATATTAGATTAAGTTTGTCGTCTTTAGGATTGTCTTAAATACTATTGTGTTACTTCAAAATACTACACAAGGAAGAAAACAACTCAACAAAATAATACTTTCCTGTAATTGATTATCTTATTAACTTGGCTGTTAAAAATATCCTGCATGCATCGAGTACGATTTGAGAATATAGAAAAAGCCATGCTTCTGGTACATCTTTTACTTTTCTAATAAAATTGTCTCAGCATAAGCTATCATTGTACACGGATAGGCATGCTAACATGGTAAATAATTCACATTGAACGGAGAAAAATCAAATACACCACTTGAATGTGTCTGACAGCAAAGTAGATTCATTCATCTGTGTCTGATATCAAATATTAGTTTTCAATACATCTTTGTAAAAATAAAAACGGATTAAACAAATCTCTAATTATCAATACATTTATTGCGTGACTGAAACACTCCAAGGGAAAACGCATGATTACCGCATACTAGTAAGTAATTTTTAAAGTATATTTTCATAACATAAAGAATACCTTTAGCATTCTTGATTTTTAAACATTTTATTAACAAATTGATATTTCTTTATATCAGTAGAACACATACGCTTAAGTTCACATATATATGTAACTCAATCGGAACAACACCTAGGTGTTGACCCTCGTTTCTCTCCCCAGCACAAGCTGGTTCAAGTTGATTGAGGGACACCGTCTCTATGCCAAAAGTGTCTTACGATGGTGTAATGTTTTCCTTGTCTATCCCATGAGTGTATTAAGTAATGTATATATTATTGTATATACTTTTATTAGATATTTATTTTAAAAATTTTCTGACGGTTAATCTTTGCTCTGTTCACCAAATGATAATAAGTCTCATTAACCCACTAAGAGAATCAGACTGATATTACTTTCTATCACAAGTCAGAGTTGACCTATGACATATATTCTCCACTTGTGCTGTGATGAATATTGATTTCTTTACAATCTGATTCCCGAACTTAGGATCGTACTCTCATCTCTTAGAACTATTAAGTTCCAGGGCCGATTTCCTTTCCTTTTCTTAATAAAATGAAATATTTATTATTTCCTAGTTGACTTTGCCAGAGTCATTTGTCCATTGTGTATGCCTTTTGTGTTTTTAGTCTGTTTGTTGTAATATGTTGTTGTATGGACAGCACTATCTAAATCATATATTTTGAGTTGAAATTCTAAATAAATATTTTTGTGAAATTTTGAATCTTTATTTTATTTTTTTTAATTTTTTTTTGTATAAAAAAGAAAATAAAATTAATATTTAGAATTAACTTTAGGTCCAATGGTGTAATTTATTTAAATAATTTATCTTTATGTGTTCTCTATTATTTCTTTTTATATGCAGTGGCATAGCCAAAATTGTTATGTCTAGAAGCGTTTTGTTTTATCGTTCAATTAGGTCGTCCAGTTCTCACAGTTGTTTCCCTTTGATCACTTAGTCTAGATAAGACTGTTTTGTGGAGTAACACATTACTCACTTTGTAATTAGAATATATAAGTAATTATTTTTTTTTCTCCATATTTTGGAAATTTAGTTATTGACGTGAATTTTGAATTAGTTTATAGTAAACTAATGAGTGATTTTCTTGTTCATTGTGTGGATATAATTAAAATAGTGATAGAGAGAAGAAGGAATAAAAAGTAAAGTTCTCCACAACTCCACATCTACTCTGTAGGTGGCAGCATAAGTTTTGCATATATTAGTGGTGTTTAGCATTCAGTCTCAGTTGACAACATGCATCTCTTGTTTGTTGGTCATAGTATTATTGCCAGATTCAGTTCTGATCGTTTTCTTTTGGGTTCATGTCGGATACCCTCTGGATTAACTGTATCATATTACTGAATTCCTGGAGCTTAGATGGATTTTTGCCTGGCCCTTTCCCAGACGCCATTTGTATTCAAATAGGGGAGAATGAGGTCGGATATTTATCCCCTTCTGAGCTTAAAGAGAATCTCAAGAGATTGGTTCAAGTTTATATCCATCGAGGTATAAATCATGTTCTTATTGGAGCCTTCTTGTCCAGGACTTACCATTGGACAATATATCGATTCATTACCAATGAAATTTCTCAGTATGTCAGAACTGTTCACGGTGTTCACCTTAGTTGGAGGGGAAGGCGATGGTTAGTTCAAAAAGTGTTTTTAATTTTCTCAACAGACTAGTTTAGTATTTTTCTTTCTAATCTGTCGAAGTTGTTGTTAATTTTTACAGTTCATAGTAGTTTCTGTTTATAGTAGATCACGTGATTTTACTACTACTTCAGTCACGTGGTATTTTGTCGATCCAGGCATGTTAGTATCATGTATAGGTCAAATCACTTTATAGAATTGGGTTAAACTGTAAAACTCCTAATTATTCAATACAAGTATTTGTGGAGTTTGGATAGAAAGAAGAAATAGAACATTGTCATTTGCGTTTGAAATATTATTTACTTTTATTCTGGGATATCAATTCTTATAATTTATCAAATTCAGAAAGTACCACATCTGGTGTTATACAACTAGCCAATTGGCTATCCAGTGTCTTTTGTAGCCCACTGCCCATAACAAGTAATATCAAATTATTAATATTATATATTTTCTAGAACTTTATTCCCTTTCCTTATTATTTGTGTTATATAATTTACAACATCTTGATAAAGTTTTTTATCATTAATGTTGTTAGTATATATAGCAAGTCATTGTTTTCAAATCTACCATTTATACTTTTTATTTTATTTATAATTTTCTCTCTTTCATTCTTAAACACATTACATTGTAGTATTAAATGGAATTTACTATCTTGGAAGTTGTTACATAATGTACATTTTAAAATTTTAGGGATTAGTTTTCTTTTAAAAGCAATTTCACTTGTCCACCAAATATCATGTAGGTAGTTAAAAATTGAATTAGATTTATAAAAAGTTTTTATTTGAGACCACTTTCTCCAAATGATTGTCCAATTCAAATTAGGTATTTTTATTTCAATCTTATGTTTAGGTAACATAAGTTTTTTGAGTATATCATATATTTCTAACTTTTTGGATGATTTCCATATTAATTGTGAGTATTTATATCTCTTTAGATTTGTAATCTGTCTTTTTAGGATTGTTGGAGGATTTAAAGTTTTTAAAATTCTATTATTGTAGTATATCTTTTTGTTATATGGTAAAGACAAGCCAAACCAGTAAATGTAAACACCCTGCCATGGATATTGTGGTGGATTATCAAGTGTCATTAATCTATATAAATAGTTAGAGGATTGTTTTAATCTTAAGTTTGGAAGATTTATTCCTCCCATTTCTTTATTGTACTGTAAGGAGGTTTTAGATATTTTATGTACCTTTGACCACAGAAAATTATAAATTGATTGTTCAATTTTTTTAATATGGTATATGTCAAAATCTATTATGTCAAATTCATGCCAAATTGAATTAAAAAGATAGTTTTTAGTGATATGAGCTTTTCCCATGAAGCTATAGGCCCTCAGGTTCCATGTGTCTTTATCAGTTTGAATTTTATTAAGAATTTGCTGTAGATTTTTCATTTTGTTATTTTTCCCTAAATATACTCCTAAAACTTTTATTTGTTCTTTAATTTTTTCTTTAGGAAATGTTAAATATTTTTCTTTTGTCCAACTTCCAATCATAAAAATCTCTGTTTTTTCTTGATTTAGTTCAGATCCTGAAGCATTACTGAACTTTTTAAATTGTTTAATTAAGTTTTCATAAGAGTTATTAGTAGTAATAAAATTTGTTAAGTCATCTGCATGTAAGAAAGTTTTTGTTGGTTTCGTTATATTTGGAAGTGAAATTCCTTTTATCAAATCATCATTCTGGATAGAAACATTAAGTGTTTCTATTCCAATCACATATAGTAGCATTGATATTGGGCATCCCTGTCTTACTGATCTTGTAATATGGAAAGTGTTTGTTTGTGCCCCATTAATTTGTATTTTAGACCTAATTTGGTTATACAATATTTTTATCCATTTGATAAAATTTGGGCCAAATCCATTTTTTTCAAGAGTTTTAATTATAAAGTTTATTTCAATCTTATCAAATGCTTTTTCCTGATCAAATTGTATTAAAGCACCGCCTAATTTGTTGGTTGCCATATATTCAATTATGGTCTTAATAGAAAGAATATTGTCAGATATTTGCCTTCCTAGTGCTCCACAGGTTTGGTTGTTCATAGTTATTTCACCTAGTGTGTTTTTCAGTCTATTTGCCAAAATAGTACTTAATATTTTGTAGTCTATGTTGAGAAGAGACACCGGTCTCCAATTTTTTAAATCGGTAGTTTCTCCTTTTTTCTTGTATATGAGTGTTATCAAGCCTGTTCTCATTGAGTTACTCATTATTTCACAGTGAAATATATAGTTATATAAGTTTTGTAGAAGTGGTAAAAGTTGAATTTTAAATTTCTTGTAAAATTCTGTAGTTAGTTCATCTAATCCAAGTGCTTTATTTTTAGAAAGGTTATCAATTGCTTTTTCTATCTCTAATAATCCTATCGAGTTATCACATATTTCTTTGTCTTCTTCTGTAATAGTGGATAGAGTTACATTTTCTAAATATTTATCTATCTTATATTCGGATATATGCTTGCTTTGGTATAGTTTTGTGTAAAATTCTTTAATATTATCTATAATTTCTTTTTTATCTTCAGTAATTTGGTCATTTATTTTTAATTTAGTAATTAATTTCTCATTTCCTTTTTTTACTTCCTCTCTTCTATAAATATCTTTTCCTATATCATATATATCATGGTAAAAACCAGCTCTTTGTTTTTCTCCTTTATTTTTATATTTTTTTAGAATATCTAAAATTTCTTTACTTTTTGATTTCTGATCTTCAGTGGTATTCTCATTTTCTATAATTCTTTTACATTCTTTTTCCAAGATTTGGTTGTTTTTACTTTGAAGTCTTGAATATTTTTGACAAATTGTTTTAAATTTTTCTTTTAATTCATCCCATGATTTTAGGTTCTCAAAATAAAAAGATTCTATTTCATTTTTTATTTCAAATTGTAGTTCCTGGAGTTTCAGTACACTAGAATTCAATTTCCAATATCCTTTTCCCCATTTCTTAAAATATTGAGTTTTATATTCTAAATAGATTGTTTTATGATCTGCAAATAGTTGATCCAAAATTTCACATTTTATTACATTATCTTTATTTCTTTGTGATACATAAAAGTGATCTATTCTTGACTTAAAAGGTGTATTTTTCAGTTCAAAAGTATATTTTATGTCATTTTTGTGTAATATTCTAAAAGCATCTAAAATGTTGTTAGTTTTAATAAATTGATTTAATATCAAAGCTTGTTGGTTTCTAATTTTTAGAGTTGATCTGTCTATTTTTAAAATACATGCATTAAAATCGCCAAAAATCACTATGTCTTCTTGAGCATACATGGATACGTGGCTATTTAGTTTGTCATAAAAAACATTTTTGAATTTCGCACTTGATGGAGCATAAATATTTATCAAGTTTGTGTTATCCAGTAGAATGTGTATCAATCTACCTTTTAAGTTATTGGGAGTTGGTATTAATTTCCAGTTTTTTTTAATGTTTTATTTAGAATTATGAAACCTACTCCTGAACTAGGTTCAGAAGGGTTAATTTGTACCAAAAATAAAACATCTAATGTATCTTCAATGTAATTTACAGTTTTTGAATGGATGTTGTGTAGCTCTTGTAAGGCTACTATATCAAAATTGTCTAAAAGTTTTATTAAATTTTTAGCTTTATCTAAAGATAAACCTCTAACATTTATAGAGGCAAGTTTTAGAATTTTATATTCATCCATATATGCTCAAAATTTAAAGTGACATTTGCAGTTTGGGCTGCAGTTTGTGTGGTGTAAGGGATATTTGTTATTGATAATTTTGTGTTATGGTATCTGAATGTTGTGTAGTGTCAAGTTGTTTCATCCTAGTAGGTTTGGGTGGAGGTACTGTTTTGTTAATTTCACTCAACATTTTCTTGATTGCAGCTGTTCTTGGGGTTTCAACTTGAACAGTTTTCTTTTTTCTGATGGTTGGTGAAATTGACATAGTTGATTTTCTTTTTGATTTTGCTTTAAATTTGGTCATTGCTTCTCTCCATTTCTTATCTATATTGTCTTTGTCACTAGTTTTTCTTTCTTCATTTACATCCTTCCACATTTCTTCATTATTTTCATTTTCATTTCCATTGGGATCTTCTTTCTTTTTGTTTTCTTCAGTTTCCTTTTCTACAAATTCTAATGTGAAACCTTCAATTTCCATTGAAACATCTTTTTCCTCATCCGGTGTTACGAAATCTTCAATTTCTTCATTTTCATTGTCCATATCTTCATTGGTTTTGTTTTCTTCTTTTTCCTGTGTTGCAAGTTCTTCAATTTCTTCATTTTCATTTTCATTGTCCATATCTTCATTGGTTTTGTTATTTTCTTTTTCCTTTGTTTCTTCTACTCTCTTCTCACTATCATTTATTCTTCCGTTCTCTTCAACTTTCTTTTCTTCATTTTCTATGTCATCTTCTTGTTTTTTTTCTTGTACTTTATCTTCTAGATGTTCTTCCGTCACTTCATTCACTTCATCAAACAGCACTCTTGTTATCTTGATTCCTTTATTGAGTCTTGTGTTTTTTGTCTTTTTTCTTCTTCTGGGTGTCTCCCAGTTGTTTTGGGTGTCTGGTATCATCTCATCATCCGATATTCTCAGATCATTTTCCAGAACAAGTTCATCATTCTCATTTTCATTGTCACTTTCATTTTGTTTTGTTGATTTGTTATCTGTCAACCCCGAGACAGTGACATGAGCATATGATTTGTTTGGTGACTTGTTTGTTGTGCTGGGAGCAGTAGTGGTAGTATTGTTGTTGATTGTGTTGTTTGGCTGTCTGTTTTGGGACCCCTGCCCTCTCACGATATTGGAAGCACCTCCAACAGGCTGTTGGGGGCACCTCCATTTATCATGACCCGTCTTACTGCAATTGTCACATTTTCTTATGTGTATGCATCCAGCATACCATGTATTTACTATGAAACCGTAAACCTTAAAAAATTGGGGTATGCTTGCTACATCCCTTGAGTCCACTTTAACTACTATTTTCCCAGTGTTTACATTAGGACATGTTTTGTATGTTTCCCTCCTGACATTTAGAACATTTATTCGCAGGCGTTGTTCAAATCCCTCTCTGAAAATTGAGAGAGGGATTTCATACGGGAATTGCGATACAAATACATCGACCGTCTTTCTCTCAAATAGATGATTGAATGGGGGAGCTGGTCTTATGTTCGTCACAAAAGAGTCGATATCAATATCTCCCATTGGGAGAAGAAATCCCTTTTCTTTGGGATACAACAAAAATATCCCCCTCCCATTGTATGTCAGGGACTCAACCGTGTTCTCGTTTACCCCCCTAGCTCCCAATAGGGCCAGTAAGGTCGGGGCATTTGGTCTCAAATTGATTTGTATGTGGGACAGGTCTATTGCCTGCACCCATTGTCCCCTGTGGGCTTTTAGTAGTCTTCCCCCGGATTTTTCTTCTACATCGCACCTAAAGTGCTTCCTGTAAATCTGTTCTAGATTTGACATCGGTCCGGACATTTTTTGCGATTGCAAAAATAAAATAACACAAATACAAACTTTAGTCAAACGCAAAGACAATAATAAAAATGTGAAAAGAAAATGAAAAAGTTAAGATGAAAAGTGAATGAAAAAGTATAGTAAGAAAATGATTAATGAGATTAGTAAAAGATTAGTGGAGAAATATACCACACAATGATCAATTAGTAAGAATCACTCAAGGTTAGTCCTATGGTATTTCTTCTACATTGAAGTCAATGTGTCGTCTGCCTTTTCCTTTCTACTCCTATATATGAGATTAGTAACAGATTAGTGGAGAAATATACCACATGATGATCAATTAGTAAGAATCACTCTAGGTTAGTCCTATGGTATTTCTTCTACATTGAAGTCAGTGTGTCGTCTGCTTTTTCCTTTCTACCGCTATCTGCCCTAACCCTATCTGGTCCCGATTTGGAGCAGATTCATTCATCTGTGTCTGATATCAAATATTAGTTTTCAATACATCTTTGTAAAAATAAAAACGGATTAAACAAATCTCTAATTATCAATACATTTATTGCGTGACTGAAACACTCCAAGGGAAAACGCATGATTACCGCATACTAGTAAGTAATTTTTAAAGTATATTTTCATAACATAAAGAATACCTTTAGCATTCTTGATTTTTAAACATTTTATTAACAAATTGATATTTCTTTATATCAGTAGAACACATACGCTTAAGTTCACATATATATGTAACTCAATCGGAACAACACCTAACCTTTCCACTAATGATCGATAAAACGTTTGAACATACTGCATTAGCAGTCATTTCATATATACATATGCTTTGTTTACCACATGACGTCATGCTCATGTCACACACCATCAAGGGGTTCATTAGAGACACTTATCGATTTTAACGACGTATACTTGGCCGAAACGTTTTCACGTTTTTGCCTTAAAGACCAAACTTAGCAAAGATTGTATTTTTACTTATCTACTGTACAGGTAGACGACTACTTTATGCCCTAGTTATAGTATGTGTAGATTACTTTATCGTGTGATTGTATTTTTGAACAAATCAATAAATTCATCAGTCACTATTTGATGTCTCATCTTTGTAAACAAAATTCAAATTCTCGGTAACGATGCACGAAAATGAATTATCTCCCCTTACTATTTACAGATTACCACGTTTACAAACAGTACATCCACACAAAAAAAAACGGTTGTTATTTTAATTTTGGCAAAGAATTTAAAGTTTGGTAAATAACAACAGGTGGCAACGTTTATAATTTATTATAAAAATATTTTGGATTGAAATTCCGATTGTTTCGCAGCTTACACGAGTTCTTGGATATGAAAAGAGAGCCACGCTGAATTTTTCGTGTTATTTCAAACGTTAGTTTTTTTTAAATGACAATCGAACTATTGCCCTTTCAGAACAAGCGAACACTGCGCAAGCGCAATTAGCACTATGCTTTTTGGGCGTGGGCGTATTTGAAAAATGATTTGAATGGCGTCGAAAAACTGACAATTTTGTATTCTGCACCTCATCCGTCTAAAATGTTGATTATGAACTTTGTCCATATATACGTATGTACTACACTTACAGCACATCGATGCTCTGTCGTATGACTTCATATAAGTATATTCGAGGTGGAATTCGGGAAAAAGGCACGTGGTGCTTTTATTGATACGTAATCACGTGTACGTCATTTATATTGTAAATATTGTGAAAATAGAACACAAACTATGCAACTTATAGAAAGCAATGGAAGTTGAATCTATACATTTAGGACAAACATAAATGTATCTGAGTTCATTAGGTTTGGATTCAAAGAAACAAACGGTCACAATGTCATTGTGTAACATGTGTCAGTTGAAACAAGCGATCAGATCAATATTGTATGTCATCTGTCAGTTGAAGCAATCGATAAGATTGTAAATGCAAGACATCTCAGCTTAATTGAGGTCCGAGTGCTCGGCGGTCACCAGGGTTCCGTTATAAGCATTATACTATTGACGGTTGTTAATAGGTCAATTGGTGTACCGATCGTCAACATTATACTAAGTAAGCACACACAAAATATTAGGTATGACGATTTAATTTATCTATTTGTTTAGATTTGACAAGCTTTCTAAGTACATGTGATCCTTACAGCACGATATTTGTTTAAACGACAATTTTGATACATGAACGTACATCTAATCCATCGAGACCTTTAGGTAAATCAAATTTTACAAACAATCAATATGCTCTTATTTTCTTTTTGCGTTATTTTTTAGTCTCTCCTTACAGAAGAAGTCACACTTTAACAATTTTAGGGCGCTATATTTTGACTGTTACGTTTGTTCCTACAATGAAGTATGACCCCGGCGTATTGAAATGCTAATTGGCGCACACAAGTATTATTTTATCTTAATCTCTATAGTTGGTAGTTATTCCCTCAACCTTAAAGTATTATCGATATTTATTTAAAGATGTCTTCATGGCAAATACCTAGAATTAGCTAAACTATATAGAAGATTGATGAATAAAGATACGCTTTTTTAAGCTCTCTCCTCATTAACAATTTTTGTATCGTTGTAATGTAACTAATGTTATTAATGAAGACATCATATTGCAAACCAGGAAATACGCTAATGAGGTATTACAACGGAATCGAACATAGGATACTGAATATTGTCAGACAGTAACTTCTTGTCATTTACAAGAGAAATATGTTACTGGGTACCTTCAACCCAATTTTTAAAAAAATGAAAGAAGCACAAATTCGAAGAATATGACATTGATGGAGTTGTGTTTGATGCAGTACATTTAACATCAAAATTGAAAAGGAGACAAATGTTTTCATTCGTTTTGGCAGGTCTTAAATAATTTGCTATAATTACATCCATCATTAACCATTGCAATATATGCAGAAGACCTGGCCTTTAAGAATATAATATACCTAAACCTAAACGGCAAGGCTAATATACATCCTAATCAAGATGTTGTGATTAACTGGATGTAAAATTCGTATCGTTAAAGTAGATTAAAGTTATATTATTAATAAATTGCCTCCCATTAGTATCAATTTATTTTTATTTCACTTTCATAGCGAGACAATTTTAGACAAAAGAAAATAGAAAAACATTATATACTACATTACGCTCTTAGTTTTATTTCCACTTACGTTAAATTTAAGTTGGGAGATATTGTCATAAGACTAATAATATTTTCACCTGAACTAAAGTTTCAACAGTTAAGTGAGTTAAACATATTCCTTCCATTTTGTCTTAATAATGAACGGTATTTAATTTTCTGTAAGATATTTTTCTTGATATTTAAACAAAATACATTATTTTCCCTTGTGCAAGGTTACGTCTCTCAATACGCTATAATGTTTATAAACAAATAACACACAGCCACAACCAGTCATATCAGTTGACCCATAACGTAACATACATATCAATATGTGACCAATTACATATTAGCATGTACAGCTCTATTGATGACCAATAACTGACCTTACCTATTATCAATCATATAATCACATTATGTTGAATGGTTTGTTCCTTTAAATAATGTAGATTAAAAAAAAGAACATTTTAAAACAGGTGCTAGTGAGATCCATAAAACATGGTAAGAAAAACATTCTACGTCGACATTTGAGCTTATTATAATGATAGTCTATATAAAAAAGATTCATTGACATGTATGTTTGTTATACCGATTGTTTATTACATCAGACGTTGCGCTCAAAGCGGAATATAATTATGTCACATCATGATTATGTCACATCATGATTATGCCACATTATGATTATGCCACATCATGAGCACTTAATATACATGAATGCAGAGGCGCGAAACTAAAAACAACCCAAAACATGCTTGAAAACAAATCGGACAATAATTCTTTTCTCGCCATTTTTTGCCGTTTACTTAATTCTTTTTATTAACGTATTTGCCATTATTTCCTCGTGCAATTGTCTGCGATGATCTATAGTCCTACTGAATAGCGTGTTATTTTATGTTATTTCGTGAGATATTTTATCCTTTAATTAACAAGACTAAAATATTTACTTGTAATGGCAAGTAACAACTACTTAAAACCTTTGTCCTTTCCACATCACTATAATATAAGGAACTAACTAGAACGCCCGACAATTGTTGCTTTTATCATTATCTTCTGGAACTATCCAAATCGGTTTGTATCTTTAATAATTAAATTTGGAGTTGGTAAGTTGTATCAAGAACGATCTTCAAAAGTCATCAAGGGAATTAAAATTCCTTCCTAAAACTAGTATTACAAAAAATGTACCTTCTCCTCAATCACTATTGTGTCACATCATCTTTTGCGATTCATTCTTAGATTAATCTTTTTCACCGACCAGTTTCATGAAACGGAAACTTATGTATCATGAAAAATACGTTATCAAATCGTTCCATTTCATACCATCTGGGCTATGCACAAATCACCAAAAATGTTCCAGTATTGGTGATATACTCACTAGTGCTCAGCTGACACAAGCTCATGTCGATCTAGTTATTTACTACTGCTGTCGCTTTCCACTAGCAAGCCAATGGTGGCCGTTTCCCCGAGGACCCCGGTTCGAATCTCCGCAGAGTACAAATTAATAAATTATGTATGATAATGTTGCTGATTCCTATATATACATCAATATATATACCTGCTGCCTACACACACACACACACACACACACACACACACACATATATATATATATATATATATATATATATATATATATATATATATATATATATATATATATATAAACTTCTAAAAACTAATTAACATTTTGACGTTTATTGTACTTACCTAAATATAACGAATGTGACAGTAATGGGAAATCAAGCAGGAAGTAAACAAAACATGCCGGATAAACATGTATTCCACGAAACATCATTAAAAAAAGTTCACGTAACTAAATCAATGGAGAAACAAATCCGCTTTTTTCCTTTCCATTCAAATTTTCCACAATAATTTCACAATAATATTTCAATTCAGGCATATTGTCATTTTACTTGTGCAGCTGCATTGAAGATTATATTCTAAATATATTCCACGATACTTTCTTGATTGATTGCACTCACAGTGCTATATGAACATGGAATAGTCCTATTTACTGAGTAGGGTATATAGGTTCTCTGCTTACTCTTATTTCGCAATTCACGAAGAAGGAATAAATTGTATGTGTAATTCTTTTCAAAATATTTTCTGTCCTAATTCTGTAATTAGTTTAACCACGCCAATGAAAGCGCGTTTATGAAAAAAAGCTTATTGATTTTGTCGTGATTAGCATTATATGTGATTAACACCCAAAGCTTTGATGTACCGTATACGATAATATACAGGAAGCCTACAAGAAATAATATAATATATTTATCACGAGAGCTGTTTTTATTTTTTAAGTTTATTTTAATCAAGATATAATTCATTTTCAGCTTATACATTTTGTGGTGTCGAAGCTTTTTATACAACTTGTTTTCATAATGTCTCAATGCAAATCGATGGACATTTAATTCATCCCATCATTCGTTTGTTCGTTCGTTTGTATTCATTGATACAATATAGGCGTGGGCACCACCAGCACATAGAAACGGGGAGAGGCTCGTTGTCTGAACTCTATACATGTTTTCTACTACATCCGTACGGGCCCTGAGTGGCCGAGTGATCTAAAGCGCTCTCCATTACGGATCACTGCCATCTCACCTCTGTCTGCGTGGGTTCGAGTCTCAGATTCGGCCAATGTGGGTATGTGCGAAAGCTTACCAGTAGCTGTAGCTTCTCGTGGGTCGGTGGTTCTTTCCCGGGGGGGGGGGGGGGTCCGGAACTCTTCCTCCACAATTAATACTGGGCCGCCATGTACAGTCTATGGTGTGCTGAAAAATGGCGTTAAACCCCACAACAAACAAACAATCCATAATATTTAATAGCTGACCACTATGCTTTCCCGTTCCCCCAAATAATACCACGGTCGCCCCTGAATATAGGATCACTGTCTTGTAGATTAAAAACGGGTTTTGGTTTCATCGCACGATATTCAAAACGCACACATCTGCATTATCAAGTCTAAAGCAGATGACATTGAAGTTTATGACCAGGCCAAAATATCAGAGTTAAGCAATAATGTTGATGTCTTATTGATAGAGTCGCTAAATCCAATTTAATTCTTCTTTTTACTGTATTAACTGTATTATAAATTATTTATAACTGATTTGATCTTATGCTTCTCTGGTTTAGACTGAAAACGTATAATGTACAACACAAACCGCTTTGATTTGCATCGTAATGAAAATCTGAGCACAACAATAACACAGATTCATCTCCAAGGTAAGATGTTGAGAATTAGTATTTGCTCAAGAAACCAACACTATATAAAAAGTTGAAACACAAATATGGAATAAGGATGAGGGTCAAAAGTTCAATCTTATAACATTTTAAGTTATCAGAAAGACAAAGTTCGTTACTAAAGGTATAATAATGAATACGGCAAACATCATGTACACCAGGTATTGACATGAGGGAATATACCAAAGTCCTGGTTTCAGATTTAGATAATCATGCTTACCTTCATTGAAGATATTTAATATACATTCTAACATAAATATTACATATGTATTATCCATTTCAAAATACAATCATACATAACATATAATCATGGCGAAAATTCCAACAAACATAAAAAGTAACCATACGTAACATAAACTGTAACTGTAAGTTTAAAGAATATATTCTCAATTTCTTTCAGAAACAGCTCAGTAAGTTCCAATATATCTAACATTCGATATGTTAAATATTATTCATGAACTGTATATGTCGGCATTTACTGTAAGGAATCATTAGTTGTTTTATTTCAAAGGATCCTGAGTGGGGAATAGATGCTTCGAAACCTTGTTTACAATTTGGACAAGATGCTGCAAGATATAAGTACAATAAACGGTCAAAATGACTTAGATGAAAGCAAAAGGTATTTGCTTTATCCAGGCTATTTTCATATAAATCCGATCATGATGTCAAATTTTCCACTGATATAGTATACATTTAAATGGCAATACTCATATTGCAAACAGTATTAAGCCTTTTGCAGCCAGTCTATTACAACTTTTGCAAACAGTATTAAATTTTGTGCAAACAGATTAAACCTTTACTAAATCTTAATTAGTTCTGCCTCACAATGAACAGATGCAAACCATATCTAGTTGGAAATGGACAGCATTTACTTTACCTATCTCTCTCTCTCTCTCTCTCTCTCTCTCTCTCTCTCTCTCTCTCATTGGAGAAATTTCATTCATGCTACTTAGTTGCAGCAGACACAATGCTTCCTGATGCAGTAAGGCATTCCATAGCGAAACCATTCAATTAGGGCGTCTAATATGGGTAATTGAACGATTGTCCAATAGCATCTCATTTGGACACTTAGCAAGGTTGTACAATAAAATCTCATTTGGACACTTAGCAAGATTATACTATAGCATCTCATCTGGACATGTAGCAAGATTCTACTACAGCATCTCCTCTGGGCACTGAGCAGGATTGTGCAATAGCATCGCATTTGGAAACCTAGCAAGAGTGTACCGTAGCATTTCATCTCAAAGCTTAGCAATGTTGAGATATAGCATCTCATCTGGACACCTAGCAAGATTGTACTACACGATCGCATCTGGACACTTAGCAATAAGAGGTATAGCATCTCGTCTGGACACTTAGAAAGAATGTACTATATCATCTCATCTGGACACAGCAATATTGTACTATAGCATCTCATCTGGACACTTCGCAATATTTTACAAAAACATCTCATCTGGACACACCAAGATAATAATATAGCATCTCATCTGAACACTTGGCGATATTGTATTATAGCATCGCATCTGGACATTTAGCAAAATTGTACTATAAAGTCTGATTTGAACACTGATTAAGATTATACTATAGTGTCTGATCTGAACACTAGGTATAATTGTAGTATATTGTCTGATCGGAACACTGAATAAGATTGAACTATAGCGTTTGATCAGGGCAATGAGTACGAATGCACTATAGCATCTGATTTAAACCCTAAGCAAGACTGTACTATAGAGATTGATCTCAACAAAAAAGAAGATTGTACTTAAGCATTTGGTATATCTGAACACGTATCAAAATTATTTATATATTGTCTTTTGTGGAACGTTAGCAAGAGTGTACTATAGCGTCTCATCTGAACTCTAAGCATGGTTTAAACCATTTAAAAGCAAAGCATGACCTTATTTTCCATTATGGTATCAGATGTCGCATTATGTTGAAACAACGGGTGATCCCGCCCCAAGGCTGACAATACTTGCGACTACGCGCCAGGTCCTTATTGCTGGAGTACTAAAGTGGATTCACAAGAAGAACTGTTCATTATCGTTTCATGTATATATACTAATTAGTAAGCGTGCACCCAGTCGGGGACATTATTAGTTATTACATATTTTAAAAATATGAGATACCGCTCAGGTGGCCTACGGAGGTATAGTAGCTGCCTTGGATGCGGGAGGTCGCGGGGTCGACCCACGGCCGAGTTGTAGCAGCGACTTATAAAGCTGGTTCTCCCGGCTGTCTTGTTTTGCGCTCAGCATTATGAGACTAATGTGTTAGAGCTGATCGGCCTGGTATCAGGCTAATGAGTTAGGACTGGTCGGCCTTGTATCAGGCTAATGAGTTAGGACTGGTCGGCCTGGTATCAGGCTAATGTGTTAGGACTGGTCGGCCTGGTATCAGGCTAATGTGTTAAGACTGGTAGGCATGGTATCAGTCAAATGTGTTAGGACTAGTAGGCATGGTATCAGTCAAATATGTTAGGACTGGTAGGCATGGTGTCAGTCAAATGTGTTAGGACTAGTAGGCATGGTATCAGTCAAAATGTTTTAGAACTGGTAGGCATGGTATCAGTATAATGTGTCTGGACTGGAAGGCAAGGTATCAGTCTAATGTGTTAGGACTGATAGGCATGGTACCAGTCTAATGTGTTAGGACTGGTAGGCATGGTATCAGTCTAATGTGTTAGGACTGGTAGGCATGGTATCAGTCTAATATGTTAGAACTGGTAGGCATGGTATCAGTCTAATATGTTAGAACTGCTAGGCATGGTATCAGTCTAATATGTTAGGACTGGTAGGCATGGTATCAGTCTAATATGTTAGGACTGGTAGCCATGGTGTCAGTCAAATGTGTTAGGACTGGTAGGCATGGTATCAGTCTAATTTTTTAGGACTGGTAGGCATGGTATCAGTCAAATGTGTAAGGACTGGTAGACATGGTATCAGACTAATGTGTTAGGACAAGTAGGCATGGTATCAGTCTAATATGTTAGGACTGGTAGGCATGGTGTGAGAATAATGTGACTGGATGCAACATGATGTTACATGCCTCCGGCATGGTGCCACCGAGCATGATATCAAACATGACGCACACATAGAAAAAAATTAAACATATATTCCATTATGTTGGTAACGTAAAGGGGTTCACGGTTACTATCTCACCAGAGAGCGTATCGGTGTAGCTCACTTCCGGATAGTTCAAAAACCCAACGGAATACATGTGGCGATGAGTTTGTTTGATAACAAACTCTGGGAGGAGAGGATGTGGCCCAAGTTTAAAACCTTTTACATAACAAGTATTCTGCCAGAAATGTTCTCAAGTAGAATTCAAAGAGGCCTTTCTCTTTACTCAAAAAATGAATTAAAGTCAAGAATGTGACTCCATTCATTATTGAGACAATTTAAAATTAATCGATTCGCTTAGTTTGATATCGACCTCAGTACATTTATACTTTACATTTGTTTCTGGGCAAGATAAAATTGTTGTAACATTCCACAGAATTTTACATATACAGAAGAAACATTGATCACCACATGTACATTACAGTAGGTTAAATGTTGAGAGATGACCATCAATGCATAAGACAAACTTTAAAAACAAAAGAAGGAAAGGGGGTAAAGCAAAATGAGCATAACAATTGTATATAATGAGCTGCATCCATTTTTAATATCTATGTCCAACATAATTGTTACTTTAATATAAATAACATTTACACATAGCAGGGTCCAACAAATCATGTTTGCTGGGTTTGGGTTACTTTATGCTGATTGAGATTTAGTAGTTATACCTCTATCATTAATTTCACTTCCTGCAAAATTGAAACTGGTTGTGATTTATATAATAACCTAAATAAAATATTGCAAGCACCCGACACAACCATAATAACACACCTACCACAGTCACACTGGCCATACTGTTATTAAATTTATTTATTAGTTTCAGGTCTTTTCTAGAGACTAAGACGTATAAAGGAGTTCGTATATTTTATTCCAATAATTATGGTATTAGTTCATCTCTTTTAGAGGTGTTTAGTTACTTTCTTTGAAAAAGTAATCATCAGTGTATTGGGGGTTTCACGATTGCAACGGAGTTACTGATCGTAGCGCTTAAAATTGCCTCCCTTAGCTCCAATGCGCATGCCTAAGAACAATTTTCATTCTTGATAGTTCATCAGGATTTTTCGCACCATATTAGCCAACATAAAAAACTTGTCCTTCATCCAAAGTAAGACCTACTTCCCCCCCCCCTCAAAATTTATATCAGCTCCACCATCCTCCTTAGAAAATTAAATGGTCACTGCCTCAGTTCTATACAATGTGGTAAAACTTTTGTCAGGTGGCATACCATTACAAAATATTTGTTATCTTATTGCTTAAATTATGTAGAAAAGATATGTTTAGTAATTCACCAAATAGTGGCGATGTTAAAAAAACATATCAATACAATTATGAAGTACTCAATGGACTGTAAAATAAAAACTTAAATTTGTACAAAATTATGTATTGGAATCTATGAAACAGATATGTTATGTAGTATTTTTTTTTTTGACATAATCAGTCAAATATGTGTACATCATTAAAACTTTCTCTTCGAGATTCATCTTCACTAAACGTTTCTGTGCACATGCATGATTACATAGGACTGGTTTCAAGGATGAGTAGCATGTTTAATAAATGTGAACAAAGTTGCATCTGACTGATATACAGGAAGTTTTTTGGAAAATTACAGTGCTGTCTGGTGCATTGGATCTCTGTGAGCCAGGTGATTTAATAATGGTTGATATGGGTTGTTTTAATAAGTGCCCTGACAACTCCAAACGAAATTGCTCCTGTCATTCCTCATTTCACGTATGAAAATAAAACAGTTTATATGGAAGCAGGATATGTGGAAAAGGAGATACAACGAATCAAATTCGTTAGCCATCTCGTCTCACACTAACCAATAATTATAATCAACCATCAGATAAAGGCTATTACATTTTCCGGCCACGCATCAAAATACCCATAAATTATTGTATGGTAAACAACGTCGTAATAAAAGCACTTTATCAACTACGTATCATACAGACATAAATAAATTGCTTCACATCAGTATATATTTTCTTAATCTCATTATACTGAACAATATGGAAACAATCAGACTAATTTCTGTACATTACATTCCTACAAAGTCTACACAAGTATTCAAATATCCATGCTCTGATATATCCTTGCATCCAAATGTTTACATCCTTATTATCTAATTTAAACACGGCAACCATTTTCCAACGTTATAAGCCAATTCAACAGTTGCAAAATCTAGAATATCACATGAATAAATACACTAGTTTATTACGAAGTAACCAAATAGCGAATTACAATATCAATTCTGACCACGAGCTAGCAATCTATATAATTATTTATATCATCCTAGCTCATTTCTCAAATACGTATGTAAATTAAAAGATAATTCTACGTAATGTTCATTCTACTAATGAGGTATATATAATGCACATAATTACAATTACAGTTCTGTAATATTCTGCAACAATCTAGTAAATGACTTATTGATGTTTACTAAGCTTTGTCTTTCTTAAAATTTCCTAAATTTTCCCCGGCACATTATGAGTGGTTATTTCCGCAGTATAGCTTTTATAACTTATCAGCACGATGTTTTGGGCAATTGCTAAGTTCCTTGCTGAAAAATACTAAATTAAATTCGTATTGAAATGGTGACCACACCCTCTATTAATTCGGATTGGATGTCGATTCTACCCTATTCTGTTCGTTCTAGCAGACAATTTCCAATGGCCGTCTATCAACAAGGTGAGATTTACGACTCCTATAAGGGTCGTTTGTTCTTTAACAAAGCTTTCAACGTTCACATGCGACTTTTCCCACCCTTGCGAAGAAGATCTGCTGTAGCCGCGGTGTCTAACATATACACTTAGCTTCTAACTATTTCCTTGCTCCCCTGGCTTATGCAATCGCAGGCAGGGCAACTTGACAGCCGGTAGGGACTCACATCTTTCCATAGTTTATTGAGTTTCAAATTTATTTGCTTTTATTCATATTGTTTTATATCTATCAGTGTCATTATTTACTGCAAACGTCCTGTTACATATTTCCGTTTTGAATGCACCTGTCTTTTTTGTACGTTATAAATCATACTTCAAATGTTATATCCTGTTGGTAGAAGTTATCCGTTTTTTAATTCATTAGTACTTTCATTCATAATTCGAGTATTTCAGACCACTTTTTGATAATCATGTCATTTGGGTTTTCTTTGTGTATTGTTCTATGGGTGATGTTCAAATCTTTAATTGTTCTGATCCAGCCAATAAAATCGGTACAAAATCAATGATCAAGACTTTGCCACTGATCCAATAGGTTTTGGGCTTTAACACGGTACTGTAAATGTCTAGCAGTTCAACTGTACCGTTCAGGTTCGTCTTTGCTGACACTGGATTCATCTTTGTGTTTGTATGGTTCATCTCCCTTTTAATTGTAATGACATTTGGCAAGATAAGTAAACATTAGTGTAAGTTATTAATAACAATCAGTTGTAACTCAAATTGCTGAATGCGTAAAGTGTCTACTTTGAGCAGGGACAAATAATTTACAAACTAGATTGGTAACTAAATGAGTTTTCTTGTTTAAGTTATATGAAACGTAAATAAAGATAAGTTAGATTGTGGCTTTCTGGAAACTTTCTCAAAATGCAATCTGCAGAATAAAATTCAAGTAGCATAAGAAAACGGGAGTACATGCAAAAATATTCGACGCAAAGATGTGACGGTGATGTAACAAAGATGACAACTTCAGCATTATTCATTCAGCAAGAATTAGAATATTCAAGAAACAAGAAAAAACATAAAATCAGATACTACACTGGTAATGCTCGCTGTTTCATCTATTTATTTGAACCTCCGATGGATAAATATTACAACACATGATGTTGTCAGTGATGATAACAGTCGGATTGATCATTCCATTCCAGGTCATTTGGTCAATCTGATCCTGTTCAGTAAAACAGTTGCCATTCGTCCAATACTAGAAACTTTTGTCATTCCTCCAGCGCTAGAAAATGTTGTCATTTGTCCAATACTTGATACTGTTGTCTTTCGTCCAATACTATGTATATGATTGCCAGTGAAATCAGGGAAACAGTTATCGAAAGCCTTATAAACATTAACTAGCAAGTGAATGACAAAGTTGCGTTATTCAAAAAAGCTTCATTGCTGAGGAAATATACAACAATCAGTATTGCGCAAAAGTGTCTGTTATGGCCACCAATGTTACTGCAAGATTTTAGAAAGATTCATAAATTATTGTTAAAATATGATTGGTTGAAGGTACAGTACAGTAACCAATATAAATTCAGCTCATAAGATGCTGCGTCACACATGTATTGTGCTGGTTGTAAATGTTTTTCTATCTTATTTTGTACAGTTGGAAATGTAAAATTTAAACTTAATACGTTTAAGGCTTATCACGTATGCATCAATTGTAGATAAACGCATTACCAATGTAACTTATTAAGCGATAATCTTAATTATGTTTGAGCATTGACGGCAAAGTTGTCGATAGGATATGATCTAATAATTATTGTAGTTTCTTTCCCTTCTATACTTTCCGAATCTTTTGTTTATATTCTATCTGCAATTGTCGAGTTCAATTTGTATTTCTTCTCATCCAGGTCGACAGCTAATTATATTCAGTCAAAGCTTTAAGTTTTGGGTTTAAGACTATATTCTCTGTTCTTTGTTTTGTCCATGTACCATACTGTTGTACAAGACATAATAAAGTACTCGAGGAAACATTGATACGAACTATATGCAGTACTGAGTCATTTGATGAAAGTTTTAAAAATATACTTGCTGTACAAACGTACTATAAAAAGGAATGATATTTGGGGGCTGTGTGTAAATGCAGGAAAGTCACACAAATGAAAAACACAATCGCTATCTGATCAGCCACGTTCAGTGATAAATGAATACACTGTGCGCAAAAAATACATTTTCTATCCGTATGATGTCTCCAAACAGTATAAACTTCAAGATTACAACTGTTGCGGATGTGCTTACATGTTGCGTGTCAATGCCATTGTTGCTGGCATTATAAGCATTTTCACTAAACGATTGAAAATATAAATTCAGACGAAAGGTGTTCTCCTGGATTTAAATCTAAAATCTGCAAGCATATTTTATAAGCTCACGAATATGTTTATGTAAAATACAAATATGACATACAGCCACATTGCTCAGTTCATTTGATTTTACTAGAGATTCATGTAAAATGTTGATCGGTATATATTGTTAAATTAATTTGAATTGTAAATTGCGTTATCAAAAATGCTTCACGGTTTGCGTCGTAATGGAATTATCCTATGGAGCATGTTATTCCGTTAAAATTGTTTCCAGTATCAAGATCGAGTTAAGCAGTAAATTAAGTTGTGAGACAAGGATGACATGCGTGCTTCTGTGTTTTTTGTCCATTATTTAGATGGCTCACAATCGTAATGTGCAGGAACATTTTCAGATGGGTTTTGTAAAGGAAGAACATACTGTTATCTTGTAGAAGAACATTCACCTTGTATTTACTGTTATCCACATTCAGGTACACGTTTATGTAATAAATCAAGTCTGAACTATTTTCCCTAACGCAAAGTATTACACCATCAGCATTTCCATTTATTGAATCTATCCATTTGCTATACCGGTAGTTGTATTTATAATATTTTATATCTACGCCTCTGGTCTACGTTGTCTCTGAGGCGATGTTCCAAACAAAAACCACTTTAGAACTATGACTTCGCCAAATGTTGTCCAGCACACTTACGATATGAGTTTGTCAAATGTTGTCCATCACACATACGATATGAGTTTGTCAAATGTTGTCCAGCACACATACGATATGAGTTTGTCAAATGTTGTCCATCACACATTTGATACTAATTTGTCAACTGTTGTCCATCACACATTTGATACTAATTTGTCAAATGTTGTCCATCACACATTTGATACTAATTTGTCAAATGTTGTCCAGCACACATTTGATACTAATTTGTCAACTGTTGCCCATCACACATTTTGATACTAATTTGTCAACTGTTGTCCAGCACACGGTTGATACTAATTTGTCAAATGTTGTCCATCACACATTTTGATACTAATTTGTCAAATGTTGTCCATCACACATTTTGATACTAATTTGTCAAATGTTGTCCAGCACACATTTCATACGACTTTGTGTCAAATGTTGTCCATCACACATTTTGATACTAATTTGTCAAATGTTGTCCATCACACATTTCATACGACTTTCTGTCAAATGTTGTCCATCACACATTTTGATACTAATTTGTCAAATGTTGTCCATCACACATTTTGATACTAATTTGTCAAATGTTGTCCAGCACACATATGATATGACCTTGTCAAATTTTGTTCAGCGCACATTTGAAACGACTTTGTCCAATATTGATTTTACTTTTAATTTCTGACGAATATTATTTATTCAAAATCCTACCTCAATGTATCTAATCCTCTCAGAACAAATGAATTTAGATAATTGAGTATACCTTCAGGCTATTGAAGGGTTTTTCAAATGTGCAAAGATTAAATAATAACTGTTTTTGTCCGCGAAAGATGCGTTGTTGTTTGTGGATTTTGCATGATTGCTCTATGGTCATTAGAAAAGAAAGGTTCAAAGAATTGTAAATACTCTCATGATTATGTGCTTTTTGTTATCTTTCATTTTGTTCAACATCGTCAACACCAATTTGCACTTTTTTACACTGTCAGTGTTCAGTGTTTTTGAAGTACAGTTGCTCATCTTTTAACGCTTATCATATCTGCCTTTTGATACTAACTGTAAATAATTAGTTTATTTGTTTATTTGATTAGGAGTTTTAACGTAGCTTTAACAATTTTTCAGTCATATCGCTACGATGTCTGCAGTGAGGCACTTTATAGTGATGTCTAGCACTGAGACATCATGCCGCAGACATGTAGCATGATGTCTCACCCAGTCACATTATCCTGACACCAGGCCGACCAGTCCTAACACTAACCTCTTAATGCTGAGCGTCAAGCAAGGCAGCTGTTAGTACCATTTTTGTAAGTCTTTGGTATGACTCGGCCGGGGATCGAACCGACGACCTCCCGCTTCCGGGGCGTACGCTCTAACCACTAGGCCACAGGAGCGGTCTGTAAACAATTGGGGTTATGTAATTTTGGTTCTTACTGTCGATGCTATATTGTTGACATTTGGTATTTTGTTAAGTGTTTATGGCCTTATAAACAGTAACGAGGAAGAAGTGAAGACAGCAAGCTTTGTAAAATTTAACAAATATTGTATTTCCCTTGAAAAACAAAGCAAGAGTGAGGTAAAGAGCTTACTGTTTTTAGAAATAAATAAATAATCCAAGAATAATCTAAGAATTAAAAAATAGAGGTTCTGGTAACAAATTTTCTAATGAATTTGAGTTCGATTCCCGACGAAATTCAAAATGGAAGGTAATGACGGATTGATTCCCGACGAAATTCAAAATGGAAGGTAATGACGGGTCCTGTAACTGGTAGAGTACTGATGTATCAACAATTCTTGTTTTTTTAATTCCGAATAAAATGTCAATACATGTTTATGTCCAAGAATTCTGTATGAGCACTTCAATAGTCCTAAGGATAAAATAATAATTCCATACAATAGAATTTCAAATCAAACTGGTCACAACAAACAAAACAAACACGCCACCTTGACGTCGAAGTGTTTAAACTGCCAACTGGCTAGTTCATTTCAAGAAAACGATCATACATCTAAGGAAGAAGGAAACTAGATTCCTGTATGAGGGTCACGTGATCACTTTCTAGAAGCTATTTAGATCTCTAAGGTCACGTACCCCAGTACAGATTCAATTTCACTCTGTTATCCACAATATAAATAAAGATAGAAAATATTTACTGCGATCCTTACTAATATTGTATCAAGTTCAATAATTAGGTCAGCATTAAGATTCAAAGTTCTGTTCTTAGATGTTTAGGAAAACCAGTCAGGTCAAATTAATTTTTGGAAAATGTCAAATTCAAGTGAATATAATTACATCACTATGACACAAAGTGGAATTTAAGAAAAGTTAAAACTAGCAAACAATTAATTTTGATCAAATATAAATGAAATCAAATATACATAACCATTTACTGTAGATCTTTTGGGTGTAACGTTTGGTACTCGCTGTACATGCGTTGTGGTGCACCTTTTGTTACTTTCTGTGTAAGCTTTGGGGTGTATGTTTAATGTTTTCGTTTAATATGTGATGTTTCAAATACTATGCGTGGGTGTTTTGACGATTATCAAATTTGACATGCACGAGGTTAAAATCTTTGCATTTCTCAGGTTGTTTGTCGAATAGAGATAATCTTGTTTAGACAACATGTCACAAATATTCTCATACTTCAGGCCTTCCAGATTGTAGATCAGCTATTGCGCTTCCTTTTAAATACTTTCCTCGTAAATAATCGGGAATTTAGTGTTCTGCAAAAACGTTTTTTTTTTTTTGGGGGGGGGGGAGCAGGTTGATGTTTGAGATTCTAACAATTTTATTTGTTTCAAATTAGGAGTTCAGACTTTGTCAATCGCATGAAGGGTTGTCGAAATTGATCACGTAAGTTATCTGCCTTCGTTGTTTTTATACTCCCCACTTTTAGAATAAATTATGAAGCTATCAACCCATGTAAAAACATACTTGCATATTGTATTGTATTTTGTATATGCTTGCATGTCCACCTGGTGTGTTTGTCAACGCTCATCCAAGCTAACTTAAACGTTTCTGACCAAATCGTGTTCTTCTTTGCTTATATATGATATATTTCAATCAAGTAATCCCTCAAGTTTTGCTTTTGTTTCGTTTTGCCCCATTTTATTTTCCCTGATAACTGATTGATATTTGTGTAAGTAAGTAATCCTCACGATCACATTTTGTTGATATTTGTTTAAACAAATGAACGTGACGATCGAAACAAAGATGCCTAACGTACTGTGCTTCCAAAGTTGTTCTTTGGTTCTACCACTCCGTCTCCGACAACATGCATTTAAACAGTAAAAATGCATCTAAAGAGTATTTCGTGCATGCAAATTGGCCTTGTCTTTTATAGACAGCCAAACAAGGCAACAGTCTACAACGTGTCCATTTCGTTTTAATAGCTTTGATTGAAGGTATAGGTTTCGGCCACCTGACTATTCATATAATGTCTACCTGAATTGTGTCGTATTTATACGTGGTAAACAAGATGTTTACTTGAATCTAAGTTATAGATGGACCTTGAGGGTTCTGGAAGTTAACTTGTTTACGAATGTAATGGAATTTTCCTTTACCAAATGCCCACATCCTGGACATTTTGTTCAGTTCTCGGTAAGGTTCCGATATATATATATAAAGAAGACTAAGTAAACGATTATACTTAAACTTCAACTCGTTCAATACTATTGGTACACCAGCATACTCGAGATGATTGTATTTCATTCAGAAGATAATGTACGTTTTGAACTTCTGATTGAATATGTACGATTATTTGTAATTTAATACAACACTTTAAGCTCCTCTTAAATTTTCGCTTTTAATTAAGGTTTTGTTGAACATTTTTTCGCTTCTTTTGTTACTACGTTTAAAACCATTGAGTCGTAACAATTGTAGCATTACCTGAATACAAATTTTTTTTGCATCAATTACGTACTTTATTCGTTTATAATGCCAAACTGATTTCAGAAACTCGCTATCAAAGCTGATTAAGTCCATGTTTGAAAATGTAATATGTCAATTAACATCTGCCATAAAATAATCTACAGACTAAAATTAGGGCCGTTTGCAAAAAGAAACTCAATCTTTCCTAGTCTTATTTACGTTACTCTGTAAAACAACTCTTTATTACACTTTTGTCCATTCAAGCCTGTAAATATTAGAACCTTACCTCTCTGTTTTGCGATAATGAAGTAATTGTATCAACTGTTTCAAAACTGTTAATTGAAAACACTGTAATTGGTGTCATTATTGATGAGATGCACACGCTGTCATATTAGTGATACGCTGTGCTATTCCCTTAAGTAGTATTGGTCGAGTGACTTTTAGTTTCGATTTTTTTAAAACCTGATTGGTCCAGCTCTCCTGATTTTTCTCTCAACATATTCAACAATTCGTCTACCCAATACATTCCTCTAACTAATTGTAACTAAAAACATCAGACCATTTATAAACCATGACATCAGGAGATACATACATGGTGGATTAATGGGTCAAATGTGACTTAACAGTGTTATACATATTAATGATGGATCACAATACCAACCATATTGCTTAATATTACATATGTAGGCGAAAGGGTAGCAACATGCAATAGTAAACAAAAACGTTAAGAAAATAAATGTAAAGTTACTAAAGGAAGAGAATGAATGAAATAAATATTAGAAAACCAGTGTTCGATATTTCGATCTCCATTTGGCAAGATTGGCTAAATTCTTAAATAAATTTGTTTCATCTGCATTTAGTAGGAAATTATTTGCAAGATACTTAGATCTATTGGTAAGGCATATTGATGCTGGCTACATTTCGTGACAAAAGAACTGAATAAAGAGTTCAAATTATAAACATATGTACTAACAAAAAAAAATCATGAAAATAGCTTTCTACGTTCTCCTCTATACTACACATTTACCAAAACCGAGATCACAGTTTAATTTGGTTTTCTTAAGAAACACTATCGTTAGATCAAATTGGCAGATACCATCTGAGTTTATGTCTCGACCCTGCCTCCGACAGACAAAATTAAATAATTATTGGTTTCTATTCTATTAGCAGTATTTGAAAATATATTAAGTCCAAACTAAGTTTATGCTTAGTTTAGCTCTACTGATACCACCATAATTACATAACTATAAGGCTCACTGTTCTAAGGTTGGCTAAACGTAACTATCCCTTGCTAGTTAGATCCGCATACTGTCCAAACGACTACGAGATTTAGATTTTATGATGCCTTTCATCAATGTTTGTTCATCTCTATAGCAATTATGACATTCCTGACGACATGCCTTAACACGAGGATCACGTCGTGTTCTGTATAATAAATTGGCCTTCTATATACATCAGTATCGTGTTGATTGCACTGGACAAAGAAATTCTGAAATTTAGACAGAAGCAAATGAAAAAGTGAACATTGCTTCAAAAGCAACCCCTTCTCAGCTTACTCATATTTAAAGAAGATATGATCAGCCGTTTTAATTGTCCTTTATACAAGTCTGGTTGGTGTGTTGTGTCTCTTTTAGCTACTACTTTCATTCTCAGAGTTCCTAACATTTTATATGGGCCTGTGAAAAGAGTTATCCCTTGATTCCATCTCTCTGGCATAAGTGTTGCACCGCATTATACTATTTCATTTCTCTGTCCTATTCTTTATGTAGTTAAGTGAGAAAGCTTGCCAGTAGCTCCTCGTGGGTCGGTGGTTCTTTCCGGGGTTTTTCCGGTTTCTTCCTCCACCACTAATACTGGCCGCCATGTATAGCCTATATATTGTGCTGAAAAATGGCGTTAAATCATAAAAAAAAAAAAAAAAATACTATTTCATTTCTCTGTCCTATTCTTTGCACGGCATTATACTATTTCATTTATCTGGCCTATTCTTTGCACGGCATTATACTATTTCATTTATCTGGCCTATTCTTTGCACGGCATTATACTATTTCATTTATCTGGCCTATTCTTTGCACGGCATTATACTACTTCATTTATCTGGCCTATTCTTTGCACGGCATTATACTATTTCATTTATCTGGCCTATTATTTGCACGGCATTATACTATTTCATTTATCTGGCCTATTCTTTGCAAGGCATTGACATTATTTCATTTATCTGGCCTATTCTTTGCAAGGCATTGATATTATTTCATTTATCTGGCATATTCTTTGCAAGGCATTGACATTATTTCATTTATCTGGCCTATTCTTTGCAAGGCATTGACATTATTTCATTTATCTGGCCTATTCTTAGCAAGGCATTGACATTATTTCATCTCTATCATATGTGTTGCTTGTCATTGATATTATCCCATCTCTGACATGTCTGTTTGGCGTTGATATTATCCCATCTCTGACATATCGTCTGTATGGCGTTGATATTATCCCATCTCTGACATGTCTGTTTGGCGTTGATATTATCCCATCTCTGACCTATAATCTGTTTGGCGTTGATATTATCCCATCTCTGACCTATAATCTGTTTGGCGTTGATATTATCCCATCTCTGACATGTCTGTTTGGCGTTGATATTATCCCATCTCTGACATGTCTGTTTGGCGTTGATATTATCCCATCTCTGACATATCGTCTGTTTGGCGTTGATATTATCCTATCTCTGACATGTCTGTTTGGCGTTGATATTATCCCATCTCTTGTATATGGTCTGTGTGGCATCAATATTATCACATCTCTGGCATATAGTTTCTTTGACGTTGATATTATCCCATCTCTGACATGTCTGTTTGGCATTGATATTATCCCATCTCTGAAATGTCTGTTTGGCGTTGATATTATCCCATCTCTGACATATCGTCTGCTTTGCGTTGATATTATCCCATCTCTGACATATCGTCTGTTTGGCGTTGATATTATCCCATCTCTGGCATATGGTCTGTGTGACATCAATATTATCACATCTCTGGCATATAGTCTGTTTGACGTTGATATTATCCCATCTCTGGCATATCGTCTGTGTAGCATTAATATTATCACATCTCTGGCATATCGTCTGTTCGGCTTTGATATTTTTACATCTCTTTCATGTTGCTTGCTTGGCGCTGATATTATCCTATTTCTTGTATATTGTGCCAGAGATATATTGGTTGCTAAATGATGATTTTATCCCTTAATGTGCATATTTTGGTTGCTTTCTGAGTTGATATTATGCATCGCTGTCATCATGGTTGCTTTGCGGTGCTATTATCCCATCTCTGGCATATTGGCTTATTGGTTGCTTAGCTGGTGTTGATATTATTCCTTCTCTGGCATATTATTTGCTTTTGAGTTTGCATTATACCATCTCTGGCATATTGGTTGAATGTCGTTGATATAATCTCATCTCTGGCATAATAATTGAATTGGTATTATCCAATATCAAGTATTTTGGTTCATTTCCGTTGATTTAATCTCATTACTCTGGAATAGTATTTACTTGGATAGAGGACTTTTGAATATAACGGTCACAATAATAAAGTATGTCTTAAGACGTTATCATTACTGGTACCTAAGCTCTGAGCTGTGTGTGTGTGTGTGTGTGTGTGTGTGTGTGTGTGTGTTTGACGATAGAATGTATTCTTCATTCTTCAAGTTTCATGTATCTCCAGCAACACATATATAAATATGTAATCACATAACACATTTAAAATAACATAAATACATAGTCGTATGAAGATTTATAGATAGTTGTTGTACAATGATGACATTATAATATAACTGTACGAGTTTAGCATTGCAACCATTCCCCATGCAATGTCCTAATAATAGTTATGTGCGAATATTTCCAAATATTTCCATGGAGTAATATGGGAAATGGAAATGCTTTTTGTATAATATATTTATCAGACACATCACCTAGCAAACATTTGTTTTCATTTTTCCTGGATAGATAATGTACGGTACAAATACAAAAAGTTGACAGACAACTTAACTGTAACGTAGTCATCTTTTTCAAATGGATATTATTATGATGCGTAAATGAGTAATCATGGTTTTCATTTCAAACAATCTCCATCAAATATATTCATGACATAACGCATTTGATGATATACAGCTCATAAACACAATGAGGGATGTTACTTTAACCAGTTTTCGATGATGTGAAGCGGAGAGAGAGAGAGAGAGAGAGAGAGAGAGAGAGAGAGAGAGAGAGAGGATTGTCGTTTTCAATTAAAGAAGTCATGCGGATAACTGTTGCAGTTTATACAGGTAGTGATGATAATCACTAACTAAATTCAAACAAACAAATGCGTACTCTGCAATGTAAATTCTAACTGTTTGTCGGTATTGCTTTGCCGGTGCTGTTGTTGTTGTTCTGCTGTAGGGGTTTCCGTTTTCGTTTATTTTATTATCTTTTTTAGGCGAAGGGAGAAAGGTTACCATGCGTATAGATTTCATCATTTGTCGAGCTCTGATAATGTTGTGATGCACATACTAAGGAGATGAAAATAACACTCGAAGTACAAATATAAATTCAGCTGTTGCAGATAACTATTTTGTTTCTTTCTATTTTCAACAAATGATGTATAACACATTCCTTGGTAGATATATCATTCCTCTTTCATTACAAAAACAGCTGGAATCATGTAATGTGTCTGATAGCGCTAATGCGGTCTTATAACAATAAGAAGGAAGCATGTGTGCACCGTTATTCAGCAAATCCCAGGGTAAGTTCTATCACACTAGTCTGCATTTACTGGCTAGCAAGTATATTTTCAGTAAATTAGTCTACAAGGGGGATTATATATATATATATATATATATATATATATATATATATATATATATATATATATATATATATATATATATATATATATATATATATATATATATATAATCCAAAGAGAGAGCTTCGTCACATTTCTTTATATCTCGACCTCGCCACCTACAATTTTAGAAATATCCAATAATTTGATTATTAAATTAAATTCAAAGTTATTCGCATCGTTGCCCATTGTCTATTTGAAATCAGCTTTATATATTTGAAAAAAAGGTCACATATTTCTAATACAGGCTTAACGCGTGAATAAAAATTTAGAATGTTTGGTCGATATTTGTGGCTTTTCAGTATTGTAATCAAAATACACAGGGTTCAAAAGGAACAGCCAGACACGGAAATGCAGCGGGATTAGCTTTTCTTGTATTTTATTAAGTCTGATTAACACCTGCCTTCGGCTAGAACTCCTGGAATTGTAAATTTCCGGAGCACGCGAATTCCAGCAGAGACCTGCATCCCGTGTTAATTTATATTGTAAAATATAACAGAACATTTCACGAAGGACCACATCTGCTTCAAATAGACGTCATTAGTAGACTGTGTATGAGAATGACAGTGCAGGTGCTTTTCTCACAACTAATAATAAAGAGTTAAAAAGATCAAATGTTCGTCTTGTGGACAAATTTTAAAGACAAATATAAATGGTAGAGGTCTTTAAATATATTATGATTAACGTCCTGGACGTGTCTAATCATCTTCACCGTGTAGTTGTTTATTTTTATATTGGCCAATTATTCAGTTCACCAAGTAAAATCATTCTCTTGTGATGATATTAATTTAACAGAACTGCAGCAGCGTCTGTCTAACATGAATAATATCAGTGCAAATTAATGAGAAACCTCAGTTAATAACAACAGCCACGAAAAGATGGGATCTTGAAAACAATAATTAAATGTATATTCGAAATTCTGAAGAATTGTCTACTGAGTCGGATATTATTCTCTTTTAGAATTGTGTAACAACCTATCCATGTCACCTACTTCACCTGATTTGCATATTTAATTAAATGTTATACATGTGTCCAATTGCAACTCTTTTCACTCGGGTTGTGTAACCAGTAGTTAGGTCAATTTAATGTGTACTCTGTCCGAGGTATGTGCCACCTACGTAAAAATGTCTTAGCACATTTTCTTCCCCCGAGAGATGATTATATGAATGTGATGGAGCGAAAGCAATGATGATAAACATTATTACTCAACCTGGAAGTGCAAACATTGCATATTTATATTGACTGGACAAGGCTTGAGATGCAGTCTGCATGCACATAATATCAGCAGATTAATACAGAGAAAGAACTGACCCCTCTGAAAGACTGCATTTGCTACTGACTGATCATTTAGTGTGACCAAACTAGAGCCCTAACAGAATTAATAAGGTTGTCCCGTAAACATATTTGATCACAAATGTTTCTATGTGAGAGACGTTGTAATGTATGTTGAGGTCAGTGATAATCTCGCACAACGAGGACAGGTGCGTCTTGATCTGGCATAAACGCGACAAAACGTACACTTTACAATCCTTGACATTTTCTAACGTTGAAATGAAATCACCTTCTCCAAATGTATTTAGCCATTTATACTGGCACTTACTATAAGAGATGCTTACGTGTTATTCAGTCAGAATCACAGCTGAAACAAACGTCATTGTTTAGTATTACCGAAAATGACAATGATTCAATCTATTACTATAAATTAGATTGCGGATAGATCTGAGACTTGCACCGGATTACACAATGCGTTATATGCCAAATGAATCTTTAGTGATGATCTCACACTGATACCTGAGTCTAAATGAGTCATTAGGGACTTTGTAAATGAATTATCTTCCCACCTTCGAGACAAAGCTACTGCAGAAGAATAATAAATTGTAATATTTTCCGAGCAATAAAGATTTTATTTTGTTTAAAGACACTGTTGTATTAGAGGAAAAGTGAACAGGGTTGACTCACTCTGAGCCTATATCAAGTTAAAACAAATTCTGTTCTGCCAAACTTGTCGATATCAGCCAATGAATAATAATAATAATAATAATAATAATAATAATAATAATAATAATAATAATAATAGTAGTAGTAGTAGTAGTAGTAGTAGTAGTAGTAGTAGTAGTAGTAGTAGTAGTAGTAGTATTAATGTTAGTGAGAGATCTGTATTGTTAACGTAGCTTTAACTATTGTTCAATCATATAGCTACGATGTGTTCAGCGTGGCAATGTATATGTCTAACACTGGAGCATCATACTGAAGACATATAATGTCTCACCCAGTCACATTATCGTGAGACGCCACGCCGAACAGTCCTAACATTTACCTCTTAGTGCCATCTTTTATAAGACTTTGACTCGGTCGAGGTTCGAAACCACGACCTCCCGAATCCGATGCGGACGTTCTAACAAATAGGCCACCGGAGCTATCTGTCTTCCTTGTACAACCGACGAGTAAAATCTTGTTTGGCCTGAGCAGGTCTGACCATTCGAGTCACAACAGTTTTTTTAATAATAGGAAAAATTATATTTTTAACATTTAAGAACCAACACAGAGAAATACACGTATACATGCACTAGAATCCTACGTTGTATGCTTAGAGTCAGATTATATGAAATGTGTTTTATTGCAGATGAGCACACGACCAAGTGTGTTAGGAAGTTGGTTATGAGAGCAAATCGATAGTTACCATTACGCCATGCACGGGTTCGATACCTGATTGAATGAATAATTACTATTCAAAGATACTGGATCGTAATCCATAAACATTTACTTCATATAATCATTTAAACCAGTATAAAATCGCATTAAATAATAATAATAATAATAATAATAATAATAATAATAATAATAATAATAAAAAATAATAATAATAATAATGATGATAATAATTAGGACTTTGTATAGCGCCTAATCTTTAGAAGCTCCAAGTGCTCTACACCATTTATAATATTATGACTACAACAATCAAAACCATGAAATTGGAAAACATTAAAATTGCTAAAAATATGTAAGGTAAAAAACATTTTTAGGTCTGTAAGTTTGTTCTTGCAGTCAAAAAAGGTGAGTTTTAAGAGCACTTTTGAAGGGATCACTGGTATTTGTGTCTAATTTCAGTGGGCAATTCATTCCACGTTGCTGGGCCCTGGTATGCAAAGGAATGTTGTCCATATGACTTCGTTTTCATAGTAGAAATAATGAGTATACGATTATCAGAAGAGGAGCGTAAGGATCGTGCTGATCTGTACACATGGGTGAGGCCGGATAGGTATGTTGGACTGGAGTCTGTCAGTGAAACGTAGCACAAAGAACACATTTTGTGCTTGATCCTGGATAAAATATATAGCCAGTGTAGATCCGAGCAGCTGCATTTTGAACTTTTTGATGTTCCTGGAGTAGATATTGAGACGAACCACAATAGTCCAGTCGTGAAAGAACTAATGAACATACAAGTGTTTTAATGGCACCAGCTTCAAGATATATGCAAAAGGAGCTGATGCGTTTCAGCTAAAGATACGTAGCTTTGCATATGTTCATGACATGTTGGTGCAATGTGAGAATTTAATGTTGGTGTTGCTGATATTTATTGGTTGAGGTAACGGATGTAAATGAGAAAGTCTCTGTGTGGCGATCAGAATGGCCTCAGTTTTATCATCATTCATCTACAGCTTGTTACATGTCGTCCACGATTTCACATCATAAAAGTATTACTCCTTGGATGGTAGCATCAACTTCAGTTTCACATTTGTATATTTGGATATCATCAGCATACAATTGGTGAGACACTAGGTGATGATATATGACACTTGAGAGCAGCTGAGGGTATATGATGAAGAGAACATATTAAAGAGAAGATCCCTTTGACACACATCAACATAGATCAACTGAGTTGGAGTGTATTCCATTTGCAGATTCAATTGTGTCCTGTTAACTAAGTAGAACCTGAACCACTGTAAGGCTATATTGGGAATGCCGAATAAATGCTAAAGACGATGAAGTAATATATCATAGGTCTATTGTGTCAAATGCTGCAGTCAAATTAAAAAGGGTGAGGTCTGTAATCTTTCCCCTATCCAAAGCAGAGTGAATGTCATTAAATATTTTCAGAAGAGTAGTTTTAGTACTATGGCAAGGGCGATATACCGACTGTACCTTGCTAAAAAGACTGTTGGAATTCAAATGAGATACAAGTTGGATTAGAACAACTTTTTATACGATTTATTTTTATGAACGGGATATTATAAACTGTGCGATAGTTCTCTAAATCGTTATGGTCAAGTGTTGGTTTCTTCAGCAGAGGCTGCGGAAGTTTCTTAAAACGATGGGAATTCCCCATATGTAAGAGAGATATTAATAACATCAATAGTGAAAGCAATATTGTGTCTATGCACTAAAGCCCCTGGTATGATGTAACTGGATCAAATTCACATGACTTTGGTTCACTGTTCATCACGACTGTCTGTACTAAGTCCATAGCGTCACGTCCAAATGCTCTTAATGGTTGTCGCTGAAATTCTGTATCGCAACTGTATGGTGACGGCAAATCAATTGCAACTGTGTTGTCAAGCATATCTCTAATGGTTTGTACTTTGTCAAGGAAGAAATTTGCAAATATTTCTGGAAGGTCTACAGAAGAGAAGGCAGTTGGAAGTGGTGTGCATTTGTTCCTTAACATTAGTTGGTTAGCTATCTCGAAGAACTCGTTTCAGCTGGAACTCTCCGTGATGTTAATACTGTAGTGGGATAATTTGATTAAATGAACTATGTTTGTGACATTCTTCATAGCGGCTTCATAGATTTGTTTATGAATAGTGAGTCTGGTGGAAAGCCAAAGCCCCTCTGCTTTACGGCAGACTCTTTTATCAGTGCGAAGCTTGTTCCTAATACTGCTATATAACGGATAACACTTTTGAATTGATACTCTGCATTTGGTGGCTGGAGCATGTTTTTAAAGCAATGAACGCAGGCAGTTATCGAGTTGTTCTGCTGTATGAGGTGTAAAAGTTGTTAGGTATGCTTGAATGTCATGCATTAGTTTAATTATATTTATCATAGGGAGGGTTCTCTTAGTAGCAAATAAAGGTGGACGGTTAGGGACTGATAGAATACAATTCAGAGGTGACCTGGTGCAAGTTCGTGGGATATAAGGTTTGATAGCAAACTATTATCATCAGGTCTATAAAGAATCCAGTTTAAAATGTGACCATGCTTATGGGATGGTTGGTTAACTGACTATTTAAGGTTGAAAACATGAATGGAATCTAGATGTTTATTGAATACTCAAAGTAAATGTTGAAATCTCCAAGAATAATAACGAAACAACCTATCAACTTTTCATACTCCAGGAGATTCGGAAACTGATCCGAAAATAGAGATTCAGTCAGCTTCTTTTTTCTACTAGGAGGAGGGGGGGGGTAGAGGCAGAAAAAAAATGGACTGACCTTTGTTCCAGTGTGAGTGTTGTTTGGACTAGTTCAAATGATGTGCAGCGGGAATTGAAGGTTATGTTGTAATTAAGACATTTTATCATGGAATTCTTTATGATGACAGCAATACAAAATCAACGCACTTGGCATCATCACCTGATGCTTTAGCCATGTTTCTGCCAGGAAGAAGACGTCGATATTCTGGTTGTTGATATAATTAACATTTTCTGTGCGCTTTTCCGGTGGTCCTACTGATTGGGCGTTGAATAATGCAATACGCAATGGTATCTCTGGGACATTTGATACAACAATTGACGATTTAAGATGAATTTGCACTAGGTTATCAAAATTAACGGCCGAAGTTTTAAATTGTTTAGCTGGAAAGGGCGAAAGGGAGATAATTGGAATTATTCTACCTGTTCTTCGCCGGCCAGCTTTGAAACAACGTTTTTTTTTTTTGTTTCCGTTTGCATTTAAGTAACGATGACTGTACTCCCAGTTCGTTTAGTCATGAGCACAATGTAGTATGAATATCCAAGGAGTTTTAATTTAAAGCAATTAATGAGGGTCCAGCATACCATAACAAGACAGCTGAGAAAAATTATTACTGTTCTCGTTTCGAAAACAAGGAGATGAAGATACACATACGAACTGAACAGCCAATGCATGATAAAACTCAATAATGTAGACGAAGATATACAAAAAACACATATATCATGAAAAATAGCACAAAAACGGAAGAGCTTTGTCAAACCTGTTACGCGATATAAAGGAGTACTCAGTTTTATGTATGTTGGTATATCGGTACAATTTATAATGATGCTTTCATTTCATAACCCTTAAATATCTAATAGAGAATCAAGTAGGGTTGTGAATATAGTAGACAGTTAATTCAACGTACCTAGCGAGTGAGTTCCGTACAACATGAGTCTTTACAATCGACTCTGTTCCAATCTTTTGAGGGAGATGAGCGCACGGAATGCTGTTTAGGCCAAGATGCAGGAAAGATGAAACTAAAGTGATGTGCCATAATTAGCGACTCGGGCTAGATTCCCACTTGGAATCAATCAAACCTGGCTGTAACCCCATGGTGCTGTTTATCACATATTTGCTTTGTTTATCAGCCATCACGGAATGTATTAGGTACGAATATATGACGAGTTCGTCGTAAATTAAAATAACAGTTTGCCATATTTGTAATGCCACAGAGAGCATCATATATATATATATATATATATATATATATATATATATATATATATATATATATATATATATATATATATATATATATATATATATATATATATATATATTACCTCTTTTTCATCTTGTGTGTCAACTTTGTGTTCTTCATTTCTTTCTATGTGTTCCTAACCAATTTATTTGTATTCTTCATCCAGATCTTTTTATGAGTATTGTAAAGAACTGATACGTTTCTTTACAAGCGTTTTGTAAATGCCTGCACATGCTAGGTGGACGTAATGACTTATTCTTGTGAATCTCTGAAAATGGTTGACAATGAAATGCCCTGGTATTAATAGGTCTTCTGAGAATGTCTCGTATTTACATACAATCTTTGAAAAAGACGGGGGTCCATCTTGGTCAGTTGGGCATTTAGTGATTTATTAGTGCAGATGTTCGGTAGATTACCATCATTATAAGGAACTGATTATCTGTAATTAGCACAGGAATGCTGAATAAACCATTGTGACCCTAACGCTATTTTATTTGATAGAAATACTATATGAACCCTTGTTAACCTAACGCTAGTATCTTTGATAGAGATACTGTATAAACTTTTGTGAACCAAACGCTAGCGTTTATGATAGAAGTACTTATGAACCATTGTAAAATTAACGCTAGCGTCTTGATATTGAAGTACTGTACGAACAATTGTGAACTTAAAGCTAGTGTATTTTATAGAAATACTGTATGAACTATTTATTGTGAACGTAACAATAGTGTTTTGATAGAAATACTCTATACACCATTGTGAACCAAACGCTATTGTCTTGATAGAAGTACTGTATGAACAATTGTAACACTAGCGCTAGTTCTTTGATATAAATAATGCATGAACCATTGTGAAACCCAGCACTAATGTCCGTGATAGAAATACTGTATGAATCATTGTGAACATAACGTTATTGTCGTTAATAAAAACAATAACGCATGAACCGTTGTGAAGTTAACTATATTGTCTTTGATAAAAATTACTGTATAAACCATGTGAACCCGACACTATGGTTTTTTATAGAAATATTGTATAAACATTTGCAAAGCAGCTCACATAAGTCTCCTGCGCACATGTTAGTACATGCTACTAAAAACATATCATTTATGTTTTAGAGTGAAATGTGCACATCTTACTTTGCTTCAAAATACATTTTAACCCGACATTATTGTGATGCATTACATCAATGCGCTAGTTCTCATTAGTAAAATATTTGGAAACAAGGTTTGGAATAAAGAGTGGCTTTTAAATATTTTATCTGAAGAAAAAGCCTAGTAGCCAATGCAATCGATATTCAGCTGCTTGTACAATTTCCTTCTTAAGTATTGAATTGAACTGATAAAGGTGATTGGTCATCATACAACATTTGCAATGATCTGAGAAGTGCAATTTACCAATACATTTGTTCTTACCCCCAAGAGATTAGTCTAATAAGCTAGATGCCTATTATAATATAGCCGGAATTAGGCTACACACGTTTTGGTATAGACTCGAAATCAATAATTCCTTCAAAACCAAATGTTTGAATTGGGATTCAGTACATATTATATATGTACACAGTTTTGAAATAATTTTAAACGTTACGAGCTAACAAACATTTCTTAAGAGGAAATATCGAGTTACCTAAAAAAACAAGCAAGTCTGTATAAAAAAGCTGAACGAAAATTCAATTATGCGTTTAAATGAAATAAAATCTCCGAAAATGAGTATTAGGATGGAATATATGACACAAACAAGACAAATATGGCGTAAAAATGATCGGACAACATGTCTAATTTTTGTCCTTGGAGTAATAATGAAATATGAAAGATATATTTGTGTGTGACTGTGATTTGTATTGTTTCATTTTTTATTCTTTCATTATATACTGCGGATTATTTAAATTGTATGTTGCAGCTGACTTTGTCCAAAGCCATGTTTATTGTCTACCTGATTTTATTTGTAAAAATCTAGTAGATGACTAATACTTCTCTCTGTGTGTGAGTTCCTCTTAGCATTATTACAGATTGAAGTATACATTTGTCTTGGTCTCAGTCATGGACAGTGAGATTAACATGCTCTCTATTATAATTTTAGCAAGAGATTTTTGTTTAATTATAGCTTGGAATTTTCGGAAATGAACTGTTGTCCTACATCCAAGGTCATGTTTTATGTGTCTTAGTTTCTTTTTTTCATAATTTTGTTTATTTAGAAATTATTTATTAGTGCTATTATATTTCAAGGCAGAATCATTTAATATGTTCAGTGTTTGATTTATTCTGACACTATTTCTGTCAAATTCTTCTTCCCTTAAAATACGAAGTGTTCTACACAATTATTAAGGATACATTCATTGTGAATTATAGTGAATTACAAAGAGTTCAACACAATTATTAAAGATACATTCATTGAGAATTATAGTGAATTCAAACAAGGAAACCTTGGATTATATTACCGTAATTAAGCAAAAGACTGTCAGCACTCCGTTACAACAGAGGCCATTGATACCTTATCTAGTATATTAGATACTACCCGTCACAACATGTACGTCAACATTTGCAGCGTTGGAGATTACTTAGAATACCACTTACGTTTATTCAAACTTATACTTTTCAGGTGGTTTAATAACACCTGTCTTAGTAATTACAAGATCATTTGCAATTTAATTCACAAAACAGTAAGGTTTGTTTTCTCCATTTTCACTGTATGTTCTGGGTAAATAAACTACTTATTGCTGTCACGGAATTGTATAAATCCTTTTATTTATTAAATATATGTAATTGGGTTTCGTTTTTGTGTACAACCATACTCGAGGGATATATATATATATATATATATATATATATATATATATATATATATATATATATATATATATATATATATACGTGCTAAGTGCTTTCGATTTTCGATGGGAAGAACAGAATGCTCCCAGTGCACACACGATATCTGTGTTTAAATGCATCACCGTATGTAAAAATCTTCATATTACGGAATGTCATGTCACTATGAATGAATGAATGTTAAATTAAAGTGAACCGGCCATGAAGGATCATTATTCACTGTTTTATCTTTCAAAAGAAAGTTATTTAATTTTTCCCGTGGGGTAAGCAATGGTGCCACATCCCCATGGGCGTTTATGCACACATAGTGTGCTATTTAATTTAGTCGTCATGTCTCTCCCCTATTGAGGGACTATCGACGTGAATGTAGGACCTAGGTGAGTGGGAATAGATCAAACACGCACTCAACCCTATCAACCAATTGGAAGGAGTGTACTAGAGGTGCAATGGCACCAGATAATGACTGGTGAGAAATGATTTTCACATCTCGTCATATTGAGGGTTTCTGGTCGCGAAAAAGGAGGAAAAGGTCCGATAAGCCAGCCCATGTATGTCGACAGTCTTGAAACGCCCTAGCCATACTTATTTCAAATCAGGTCCATTTTCACTAATGGACGGAAAAATACCAATAATGTGTAAGCCACCTGTGTAATTAAATCAAATTTTGTGTAGCTGAAGTTTTTTTCTAACTCCTAACAAAGCAATATTTCTAGTACCCAGTGTACGTATTTTAAGTCCCTAACAATTTTAATTATAGAATGTCTGTGCGACATATGTAGGTTGGTCACTGTTAGGTTACATGGATTGTGAATTTTGACTGGCGGTGTTCGAAATTGATCAAGTTAGGTTTCTCAAAAGAGCTTGTCAAATAGAGATTTCGTACCAAATGAGAGCTCTGTAATGGCTAAATGGCAGTAGCCCTTAGAAGGGCTTTTTGATGGAGGATTACATAATGGTAACCAGTCTTCCCTCATACTTTAAGGACTTACATATCTTCAGCTCTATAGGTATGTGAGTTATTATTTTATTGTTCTTGTTGTAGGGTTTAGCGCCATATTTCAACACACGATAGGCTATACATGGCGGCCAGTATTAATGGTGGAGGAAGAACCTGGTAAAACTCCCAGAAATAACCACCGACCCACTAGAAGCTACTGTCAAACTTCTCTCATATCCACATTGGCCGAATCTGAGACTCGAACCCACGTAGACAGAGGTGAGATGGCAACGTAACGGAGAGCACTTATAGACCACTCAGCCACTTGGGGCACCTGTATTACTTTATTATGCATAAGTTATAATTATTGTACTACTTAGATTTTTTTAGTATATTTTCTATGTAGATTCGGTCTACATGGTATAATGCAAATAGTTTATATTTTTTTTTGTGACTTAGCAAAGAGATATATATATATATATATATATATATATATATATATATATATATATATATATATATATATATATATGGGCAATCCAAAGATACATTTGTAAGTGGCATTTAGAATTGTAGGATTCTTATCGGTTACGGTTCAGTTCATTTCTGAACTTTTGTATTGTTTTGTAAGTATTGTGCCTATAATGTAATCCGTATAGCTTACCGTATGTAACGTCAATACATTCCATCATATATATGCCGGGTGTCGTGCCTAATGTACGGCGTTAGTCATTATGTCAGCTGAACAGTGACTAGAGGGATAGGAGTCGACGTGGTATCAGCTGCAGAGCTAACTATTAAGTCTACCATATCATCTTTAAAGCGGAACCATAGCAACCGTAAGGATTAATAGTGTTGCTGGTCGAGCAGCAAATGATCAACCGTTGTTGACCGAGATTAGTGGCCGCTGATTGCTTCATTGACCAACATGGAATACTGACTGCCAGATTGGCCAATGTGACTGGAAGCCGAGTGTATTAGTGAAGGAGTGTATAAGGTATCACGGTACCAATTGTTTTTCCAAAGACCTCAATGCTAATATTTGGAGAGATAAATATATTTTCTATCCTAATTTAGCGTGCATCTCACACACTGTTATAGAGAACAATGTTAGATTGTCAATTTGACGATGACAAAACCAGGTGCTCCATTGCATTTAAGAGAGATAACTCTGCTGGAACTGGACAGGGGTATGAGTTATCTAGTCACAACATACCTATTTTCAGTCATGTGTATTACATTTTCAAAAAATCATAAAAATACAAAATTTGATCTATTTAGAAATTAGCATAAATTCACATGTTGCCAAGAGGCTAAACTTTTTTTTAAGCCTAACAGAAAGTACAGCTCTTACATAATCCACCAATCAAAGCTTGTGTTGTTGTTTATCTCTGAATACAATGGACCCTACACCTTAAGCACCTCCCACCAGGACATGCGCAATTGGTACCGTTATACCTATAGCAAACCTTGATTTTTCCAATAATCTGTGAAATAGCTCGAGACTATATAAGTAACACATGTACCTAGTCTCGCTTGTCAAAACCAATTTTATGAGGTACTAAGCTATGTTTTATATGATTGTGTATAAAAATGTTATGGAGCTGTTAGAACTCTTGTTTTCATACCTTTGCTTCACTATCAAACTCATCTTTTGAAATAAAATGAATTCTTTTAACTATGAGTTGTATTTTATTCATATTAGCACTTATCGAACTTCACAATGGTGATATCGGATAAATCACATTATGTCATATTGTTTAATAGTAAGGTCAAAGGTCAACGCACTAGTTAGCATGTACCAGTTCTACTCTTAAAGAGACCTTTTGATCTAAAATAAAGGACTTATATTTGTTTCATGAACACAGAAAGTTTCAAGAGAGACAGGTGGACATGGCCCAATCTAATTATAAAGTCTTAGCTTTGAACTCTTTACAGTGTCAGCATATGAATGAATTCAGTAACCCCCAGTTCTCACACAAAGGTCAAGCCACCCAGCCTCTTTGTCATACAAATTGAAAGCTTCCCTCCTTTGTGTAGTGAATACAGTTGATGTAATAAGCCAATCTGACACCAAATAAATTAGATAAAAGTTCTATATGTAGTAGAGACCTCAAGAATCATTATCTAACTAAGGAACCGCATGTTCATTTTTCAAGGCACAAAAGTTTACAACAAAAAAAAAAGACATTTAGAGCAGGACAATTCAAATCAAATTAGGAAGGAATACCATATCTTTAATAAATTACATAAAATAATCATACCAGAATATTCTTTATGATACAAATGAACTATTTACAAGAGGACCAGTAGTGTCCTCTATCCTGGTCTATAACATGCTTTAGAAGAACAAGAGAGTTGTTTTTTATCCATGATTTTTCATCTTTTGCGCATAAAATAGTCAATACTTTGGTTAAAATTAACTATATTACCTTAACATAACCTTTTTTTTTTGCCTGTAAGCTAATATTGGCGCTGACTACACAGTCACAAAACCATCAGTCTATATATGCTATAGATATAGTTACAAAAGCCCCATTTCAAAGATAATTTGTGTTATTTTCTACATTTTCTTTGTAAAAGTCTGTCAATATTAGACCAAAACATCTCAATATCCATTGTTTAACCAAATGACACTATGACAGTATAGAAGTGGTGGCTATGTATACTCGTTACTATGGATACACTGTGAAGCTGGTATTATCTTTTAGGTATCACGGTACCAATAGTTTTTTCCATAGACCTCAATGCTAATATTTGGAGAGATAAATATATTTTCTATCCTAATTTAGCGTGCATCTCACACACTGTTATAGAGAACAATGTTAGATTGTCAATTTGTCGATGACAAAACCAGGTACTCCATTGCATTTAAGAGAGATAACTCTGCTGGAACTAGACAGGGGTATGAGTTATCTAGTCACAACATACCTATTTTCAGTCATGTGTATTACGTTTACAAAAAATCATAAAAAAATACAAAATTTGATCTATTTAGGAATTAGCATAAATTCACATGTTGCCAAGAGGCTAAACTTTTTTTAAAGCCTAACAGAAAGTACAACTCTTACATAATCCACCAATCAAAGCTTGTAATGTTGTTTATCTCTGAATACAATGGACCCTACACCTTAAGCACCTCCCACCTGGAAATGCGCAATTGGTACCGTTATACCATAACTCCGTACATATAATCTTTCAGCCGTGGGCTAATTTTGGGGATTTGTAAAACCCAGTGCGTTTTGGGGACTGTTAATTTGAATTTGTTCCTGTTTGTTTATTTATAATTTCACTATTTGAGTGAATACATTGTACATTGTTACTATGATTAAAATACTATATACTCACATATTAATCGTAATTAATTTTTTCACTCCAATTATTTGTCATTAAGCATTGTATTTGTATTTCTATCGATTGTGTTGTGTTTGTAAATTCGAAATCCCACCCGATTATCTTGTCACAAATCTCAATTTGGCATAAGAATGATCATAAATCCTACTATCTTCCTACGTGTACCTAGTGCAAGAAGGGCACGTTATTTCGGATTGCTACATATTTTTACCTTAAGCGAAAGAAACAAGACAGACTGATTACAAATGATTTTATTTCTAAGGTTTCTCACGGTCATGTATTAAAAGCAATTTGTTTGATCAAACACCCCAGTCTGATTGAATTATGCAGAATTATGAACCATTCATGAACCGTTCTAGATCACTCAGGGGGATTCTGAAATTCATTTTCTTAGTACAATTTTGAGGGACAGGGGAGACTGGCAGTCTTTTTTTATTGGGTGCTTTGCCTTTTCGCTGAAGTATTTTTGTAATTAAAATGTTTATTCAATATGTAGATTGCGTCATTGTTAATTATCCTCCACTTTCTGCCAGTTTGTCATTATGCATAGTCTCAAAACCATGACAGTCGGAACATAGAACACTTTTGCCAGCCTAAATTGTTCATTCTTTAATAGCCAATGACATAGCTAGGAGACAAGGATGTGGTTAATCAACTTGTGATGAAGGAGCCTTGTTTGGATCAGAAAGTAGACACTATTTTATATCCAGCTTGTGCAATTATCAGAGCTATAGTAAAGAAAGATCTTGGGAATGATGTTGATCAGGAAATTACTTCTTTAGCTGACAAGTTATTGGTAAGGCTTTTGAGGAGATTAGTTGCTCCCGGTTTGGATCAACTAGAAGTATAGATCAGTGATCCTCATTTTGCTCTTTATGCTATTTATGTTGATCATGTTGATAAACGGCAAAAACTTACGTCGAACAGAAGAAAGGTCTTGATATCTCATGTTTCAGAGGGCTTGTAGCCAAACGGAAGCCAATGAAAAGAACATGCTTGTGTTTTCGTTACAAATGGAGTCTTTATGAGACAAAGAAGAGCACCTGAGGTACACATTAGACATTCTTTGCCTAGCTCATTCTTAGAAATGTAGGAATCAGTAAGACTGATATATCGGTGACAGATTACTGTGATTCGAAAAAAGACTGTTCGTACTTCATTAAAATTCAGGTCAACGGTACATTAGAACCTTCAAGACTTTTGATCACTACAGACACATCAGCATTAGAAATTATTTCGAATACATTAAAGTTTATTCAGACCTTTATTCATTATGACTTGTATTAGTAATTCGAGCACTACATGGGATTTATTTCACATAATATCGTAATTTCTTTCTACATTTTACTTTGAATCGCCAAGAATTTAGACAAGTAAAATGTGTTGAATTTTACAAAGCTAATTGCTTCAATCTTTTATAGACCATCGAGAGTCGTTTTGTGTGTGTGTGTGTGTGTGTGTGTGTGTGTGTGTGTGTGTGTGTGTTTACGTTCACAAGAAGCATGTAAGTAACTTGATCAGGCATGAGGCGTAGATTTAGGCAAGGAACAATTCTGCGTTCATCTACAATTGTTATGGTACTTATTGCAGTATTGTAATGCACTGTAACATGTCATGTCATCTTTTAATGCACTGTAAAATGTCATATCATCTTGTAATGCACTGTAACATGTCATATCATCTTGTAATGCACTGTAACATGTCATGTCATCTTTTAATGCACTGTAACATGTCATATCATCTTGTAATCCACTGTAACATGTCGTATCATCTTGTAATGCACTGTAACATGTCATGTCATCTTTTAATGCACTGTAACATGTGATATCATCTTGTAATGCACTGTAACATGTCATGGCATCTTGTAATGCACTGTAAAATGTCATATCATCTTGTAATGCACTGTAACATGTCATGTCATATTTGCAGTGCAAGAAACAAATAACATAATTCTAACGCTTAATCGTGCCGCCTAAAATTAAGTTATAGATTAGAACTCGATGATATGATATTTCAACATATGACAGGAATTAATAAAAACAAAGTTTATTACAACCTGCATGACACAAGAAGGAATTCAGTAGTTTTCTTAAGATAATAGTTATATTTATTTCTAATATTTTTGTTTAAGAACTTATTCATAAACAATCTCTCTATCTAGTGTGTGCGTTTGTGCGTGTGTTTGTTTGTGTGCTGCGTGTGTACTAAATAAACTAATGCGTTTCATACCTACCACTTTAGAATTTTCTTAACAAGAGTTTCTTTACTCGACACTAAACATAAAACTAACGTTCCAAACAACACCCTTCTCGTTGCAGTTAAATGTCGCTTAGTCAAAGTCAGATAAGGCACGTACCGAACTTACGAGCATCACTTTAGTAGCATGTATCTGTCAAATCAGAGTGAGATTTGTCCGACATTCGTTACCTAACTACCATCTAAATATTTAACAGAGAAATGTTTCATTAATTTAAATTTAGTACAGGAGATACTACATGCTCATTTATGTGCCCGCCTATGTTTAAATTTTACTGAGACCATGCTTAATTTGTTGAAGTAAAGCAATTAAACAACCTCACATTAATTTGATCATTCTTGTTAAAGTTTTGCGTCAAGACAAAAAGACAGAATTGTATTTGTTTTAAAACTAACAGTTTTGCAATCGTGCACAACTTCACGCATAATTTGCAATTGTTTCAATAGGGTTAGAAAGGTAAAGATGTAACTGAATCAAAACATTAAAAAATCGTTTAAATCAGATTCAAAAGAGTAAGACATAAGTCAATTCATCTTAACTAATAGGTACAACTTTATAATTTGAATAATAATTATGAAATGATGTCTCCTTCGACATGATGCTTATTTATTGTAATTAAAACACGTTATTGCTTTGAAAACTGTGACTGTTGAGGAACACCAAATTCTTTGAATGAATCACGAGGCAGAACATATATTTGTTCTATCCTTAGATACAAACAGAAAAATACATTCGCGATATAAATATAAGAAATATCTAGCCGTTTACAATACCTAGACTTGCATACGTCACAATCAGAAAGAGTGAGCTAATTGGTTTATTTACTAAAAATGCATACATGCTGTTTGCAACTAGATTCAAGTCGATGTCATTTTTGGTTGAAATCTATTTTTGTATTCGGCTTAAGTCGACTGCATTAATAATTTTAACGGGATTTTGTTTTACATTTTTCTAATGAAAAGTCGTACCACACTGAATGGACACCATGGTATGTCTAAGTCAGTAAATTAGATAAAGAAATATGGAACAAACTGTTATTAATCACATTTTGAATTTGTCTCACAACATTAGCGCATATCTTTGTAAATAATTTTCATTAGTTTATACTGAGTAGATATATTACATGTTTCTTAATCATGATTTAATGAAAGCACAAACAGAATATTATCATTCATCTAACACACACACACACACACACACACACACACACACACACTCTCTCTCTCTCTCTCTCTCTCTCTCTCTCTCTCTCTCTCTCTCTCTCTCAACCTTATCATATGGATGGATGGATGGAGGGAGGGATACATGCATGCATGCATGTATGTATAAATGTATGCCAGACTTTATTAAACGAGCTTCATAAATTTATTATTAACGTATTACGCATTTGAGCTTACTTTTATTACATAATGTTTTTTTCAGTGGAAATTGTTTAGATAGAAAAAAAGAACAAATATTTTCGTTAATTCTGACAAACATTACACCTTTCATTTGTTGTGCGTAAATCATAGTCCCAAACAAAGTTAAAATAGTATTAACGCTTAACAGTAGATTAAACATTGTAAAGTCTATAAATAAAAAACATTCGTCCTTCACAATTAAAAGAATATTTTCAACAGCCAAAATCATTTAAAACACTTTCCAATGCGTGTGATCTCATATTGTTTGATTCAGTACCGGTTTGAGTATGTTAGACAATCCATGTTTACCTAGTGTCACTTTTACGACAAAACATTAAATATTTGCAATACTTTTGTAAAGGAAGATATCAGGATGCAGAAATTTCCATATTTACTGTTTTTGACTTTGTGACTGGATATCTTCAGTACTTGATTTGAAAATGTAGACTACAGAAGACCTGAACAAATATTAGTTCGAGTCGGACACGTACATACACAGCCGGGGTTGGATAAACTTTCATATCAGTTTGGCGACCATTTTTTTTTTCCACATTCTTATGTGAACCGAGGTGAGTTTATTTTTTTCTGTAAATTAATATTTGAACCATGCATGTATATAGGGTGGACTCCACGTTACAGATATATCACCACCTGCAACCTACCCCACAAACACGCTTTCAACTTAGCAATACCCTTAATTTTACCTCTTGTTGTTCTTGTCTTGTGGTTTTACATCATTGTTCATACGATGAACAATGGATGGATACACGACACAAGAGGCCCCTGTGGGATAAATCGGATATATTCCGATACACGAGAACATTTATTCCCTTTTTCAATTCGTGAAAAAAGTCGAAATTGGCAGCAAAATAAATCTGCCTTGAAGAAAAAAAAAAGTAAAATCCAGAAGGCGGAGTCAGAAAATTTTTCCTACGATCGCATCCAATCAGTAAAGAGAATACATCACAATATGGGCTTATTTTGATCAACCTGATTCACATGAAGTGATATTAGCACGTTGTGATATAAGCCTAAGAAACTACACATATTGGAGAAACCTCAACCAACCAATTGATATTAGACATTACACATACAATAACCTATACAGTTAATTCCCCTTTATGAGATGTACATTACATGTATACCTTATTGAACAGAAAACATTATATTATTTTGACCGATGGATCCTGGAGGAAAATATTATATGTGTAATGGGTTGATAACACGTCTTATTCATCTCTACTAAGGTCCATACTATATTATTACGTGTAGAATGCAACATTTTAAAATTTACATTGTTTCCGGATGGTGTCAAGTGCCATTCCGTCAGTATTATGCTAGAAAAAAATCATTTTAACAACAGGAACAAGTAAAGAACATTATTTCAGCCAATCATAATGTATCTCGTAGAGTAAACATATAATAATAGTTGATTTGAGTCTGTTATGGATATTGACTGGTATTTTACGGTCCGAATAGAGCATATTTTAAAGCTCCAATAATCTGCATTCCGAAGCCAGCACATTTTTTCGGGATGTTCCAGTTACACCCAGATGCGTAGCTAGAGTGTTTGGAGCCCGGGGACAAGATTCATTTTTTACGCCCCTCCCCCTCCCGCAAAAATTCCACATACAACCTATTTCAAAAGCCCATTTTGGCGACCCCATTAGTCTGGAGCCCGGGGACATATGCCCCCCTCTGACCCTCACCCCCCAGCTACGCCTCTGGTTACGCCCTGCTGTCAACTACTATCCTGTTTGTTGATTAGCATGTAGATTTATGATCAATTTGTACTGATGATATATTACTGTTATTGCTGTTAATGACTATTGATTGTGAATACAATTAGCTTCAAAGATTCAATAGTATTAACTGTAAGTACGGTACTATTCCATCTACCATTTTGCACGGGGCCGATGACACCAATTTTTGGTACCGACGAAATAAATTTCCGACTTAATTTGCATGTGTTTTGCGAATACTCATTGTTGTTAGTATCAATTTCCCAAAGATTAAGATTTGTGGGGTACACGAAAAGATGACAAATATAAATTTAAAACGGGTGAGAGTCGGTGAGAATCTAATAGATATTTGTGTTGAATTTAATTATTAAAGTACTATTTTCTCTTACATTTGAAGGTTTCTTAAGTCAGTTAAACTGCTTGGCTGACCTTGCATCTACTATACCAAGAAATTAGATACCTCAGTGCTCCCTTAGATAAGTAATTGCATCTTTTCGATCATATTATATTATCCATTTTACTTGATAGGTATGAAATTTGGAGATTTTTAAATATCACAATTATTGATATTGTCGAAGTTTAGATAAACATTTTAATAGTGAGGAAAGTACTCCATTTACTAGAAAAGAAACATGTTGATAAACTTATCAGATCTAAAATAGTAAGCTTCAGTAGTAATCTTCAATAGTAAAAATCAAAACTAATCATCAATAGTAAAAATCAAAACTAATCATCAATAGTAAACATCAAACGTAATCAGCAATAGTAAGCGACAAACCTAATCATCAATAATAAGCATCAAAAGTAACCATCAATAGTAAACATCAAACGTAATCATCAATAGTAAATATCAAACGTAATCATCAATAGTAAACATCAAACGTAATCATTAACAGTAATCATCAAACGTAACTATCAATATTAAACATCAAAACCTAATCATCAATAGTAAATATCAAACGTAATCATCAATAGTAAACATCAAACGTAATCATCAATAGTAAACATCAAACGTAATCATCAATAGTAAACATCAAAAGTAATCATCAGTAGTAAACATCAAACGTAATCATCAATAGTAAACATCAAACGTAATCATCAATAGTAAACATCAAAGTAATCATCAATAGTTAACATCAAACGTAATCATCAATAGTAAACCTCAAACGTAAACATCTAAAATTAATAATATACATTAATGGTAAACATTAATAATAAACATCAATGGCAAACATTAATAATAAACATCAATAGAAATAATCAATAGTAATCATCAATACGAATGATCAATATAAATAATCAATAGTAATCATCAATAGTAAATATGCTAAACATTCTTGAATCTTTATAAAAAAAAATACATATTTTAAGAGACCAGTGCTAACGGTTATACTTACAAATGGATGAAGAGAGCAAAAAACACTTTGATGGTTGTTGAGAGACCAGTTTTTCTGTATTATGAATTTATTAATAATCCTAAAGGAATAAAACGCATCATAGCATTAACTGTAAAAGACCTCTATATATGCGAATGATAATTGTCGGTTACTCTAACCTCTAAGGAAAATTGTTGAGTTGTTTAAAAACAATAAGATTTGAGTATAGAAAAACTGTTTATTACTTTTTCATGCATAAAATTTAGAACATTTAGTCACAGATTCCTTATTAAAACCGGTCGTTTGGACAATTCACATTTGTGAGCCAAAATTTAGTGACTGATCACAACAGGACGAATACCATGATTTACTATTTGTCCAAAATTGCACAAGAAAAAGATAAATTTCCCCAAGTTGTTTAGTTAGCGTAAACCCTCTTTTGGAATTTTCAAACTTTATTTGCCACCAATAAAATTGTAGCATTTATGGTAATATAATGTGCCATCTGTATGTGGCCTGGGATTTCCTTTCTATAAAATATTTATCTCTGTTATATCATAGCTGTTTAAATGAATAATTGATCTTACCCGATAACAGCCAAATTTTAAATTTGAATTTAGAGACGTAAATTACCAAAGGTTCCATACTCTAATATAATGGACCAAGAGACAACCGCGGTTCCATTACAAATGTAAATAATGCAAAAAGATAATATATGCATAGTGATTGGCATCAATAGGTCTTTTTTAAGTGACATGTCGCTCTGGAAAGACAATGTAACTACTTTCCTATCATGTTATTATTCCTAACACTCACAATGCATTGAACGAATGAATTACTATAAAGATACACACACACAGCTTTATATCTACCTGTCTCACTTCGAATATTCATTTACACACAAAATTATACCCACTTGTCTCACTCCTTATTATTACACACAGCATTATACCCATGTGTTTCACTCCAAATACTCACCCACAAAATTGTATCATGGTTTATATTCCAGATGCACACACACACACACATGGCATTGTATCAGCGTGTCTCAGTCTCACTCCAAATACTCTTTCAGACCATTGTATCTATAGTTTTCACTCCTAATGCTCGCACATATTTTTTTCCATGGCCTTCATTCATACCACTTGCACACAGGGCCGACCGTCGGCAGATTAGACCGATCAGGCCCAGCGCTCACAGGGGCAAAGCGCGTTGGTAATTTTTTAAAATATATTTATAGAGAGAAAGTAATTTTAAAGAGATGAAAGAAAATGTTACGTTCAATATATTAAAAAAAAAATTGTTTAAAGTTTTTTTTCTAATGTTGTGCGCATAGAGGTCCGCGTGCGTAAATCGAGACGGCCCTGCGAAACGATTCAAAGAGGTCCCCGCGTTTTCTAAACCGCTGCTGCTTGCACACAACGTTGTATTAATGGATTCACTCATAATACACAACGTATTGTACCCATGAGTGTCACACTTAATACTCACACACAACATTCTGTCTGTCCGTCTTATTCCTAATACGCATGCACATACTTGTATGCACTGGTCTCACTCCAAATACATACACGCACAAAATTGTATCCATAGTTTTAACTCCTAAAATTCGCTTTCAACATTTTATTTATAACTTTCTTACCTAATATTCACTCACAATATTGCATCCATGTCCTTCATTCGTAACATCTACATACAGTATTTTATCCATGTCCTTCATTCGTAACATCTACATACAGTATTTTCTCCATGTCCTTCATTCGTAACATCTACATATAGTATTTTATCCATGTCCTTCATTCGTAATATCTACATACAGTATTTTATCCACGAGTTCAATCCTAAAGAACACACAGAGTATTGTACCCATGGGCTTCGCTCCTGATACTCGCAGACAGCATTCTATGTATGTCCTCCATTCATAATACGTACACATGGCATTGTTTCCATGTGTTTCCTTTCTAATTGTTACGTCTCGATGGTCACAATAAAATTACAGAAAAGAAGCAAAACCAAAACGTTTTATCAAACGTAGCAAACAATTTAATTATCAGGGTTATAAATGACAAATGTGTGAGGAACTAAAAGTATTATGACGTGAGTCCACACTAGTCCTTATAAAGGTCTATGAAAGTCCTAAACCAATGAAAAGTCCTTTATAAATATCAGTACAATGTATTGATCCTCCAAGAGACATGACATTGTCAAGATGGCTTTGTCCAGAATTCCTTCGAATAATTTAGAACAGTTCCAGAATAATATATTTTTTAAATAATGAGCACTTTTTATTTTCACTGAACAGTCCAAACCTATTTTTCATCTCGAAGAATATCTAAGTACAACTTAAAACACGTCGGCAAACTTAAAATAGGAACACAAAACTGTGAACGGCTCCAGATATTGGAATCAGTGTTATTGTCTAATGTTTACCTTACATACACTATACTAAACCCAATGTGACAGCATACATTATTGAATTTGGGTGGAATTAGGCATATTCACGTGACCTCGCGCAACCAATCGGAATTCTCAGAATTATTTTTGAAGCATCGATATACCATTAGTCACTGAGAATCTACGAAATTTGCGCCATTTAAGTTTTTTTATTCAGATTATTAATAATAATAATTGTCAACACGTACGTACACATTTAGATCCTATGCAATATTATACTCTTAAAATATTCAAGTCACGAATACTAAACTTAACTACGTATATTTGGTACACATAACATCATGTAATATAAATGATAAAGCTTGGATAAAATCATGAACAGAGAGCTACAAAAATCGATGTACATAAACTAATACTCACACACGGCATTCTGTCCATGATATGTATTTCTAATACTCAAACACATAATTGTGTTAATTGTTTTCATTCGTAATTTGTCGCTAGTTAACGCTTGCAAGCGAAAGTGGTTTTCAGAGACACAACACTATGCGGTAGTTTTTATTCGACTACGATAGCAGAACAAATCTTTTGTAAAGTGAGATGTATTATAATTCGACAATCTGGATAACCAAATAGCTGCAACAAAAAGAATGAATGTTCGAAGCATGCATGTCGTGTATTCAAGCAATTATTTATAAGACCATTAGTCATACTGCTTGTCTAACTTTCACCGAAATTCTGCAATTTTCAAAGACATGTCTGACAAATACAAATTGTGCTCAAACTACTAATTAATCAATTTTAAAACCCGCATTCCGTAATAAGCGGCACAGACTGTAACAATAGTATTTGCTTAGTGGAGTTTCAAATATCACTGTGCTCATCAGTGGAATTACAGCTGCCTTGTCTTGTTTAGCTCCTTTTTACTTTTCTTAAAGTGTGCATGTACACGGACAAATTGAGGATAAACGCTTTCAAAAGCGGTTTTGTGCCAAATACACCAATAGTTTTTACTAGTCCATGATTATTGGTATCCATTAACATCGGTTTTTGCAGATATGAAGTTTTCATACGGTCATTGTTCTGAAATTTGTTTATGACAAGGATGATTGCGAACTTGTGGCTGTTTTTAGCGATTTCATAACATTTATGAATTATATGTGTATGACAAGGATGTTTGCGAACTTGTGGCTGTTTTAAGCGATTTCATAACATATATGAATTATATGTAATGACTGACAAGAAAGAAATATTTTCAAACAGGTTATGCAAATTAATTACTCCATACACTGACAGACAGAGGACAACTTATTGTATAAATATCATTTTGGGGTTACTTTTATATTCCAATCCATGTGCCAATCTCTTAGCAATTTGTATGTCGTTAGGTCTCTTCCTGTTTTATTAAAACACTTCCATGATTATATTTGATATTCAACAACAGAAGCAAATTTTAGGATTTTGTAGGCTTTTCAAATCAAAAAAGAAATCCGCTTTCCTCGGCTAAATTATCAATATTTTATGCCCAAAGAAATCTACCATCTTTTAGGCAAGATACATTTTCTAAATACAAACGTTCGTTTATGTAATATTTCAGAGTACGCTGGGTGCGTATTTATTGTAAAGGAGGTAATCTGTTTATTTATTGTGTCGTGAATATTTCATGTAACGAATGTAGGGTGCTTATTTCTTATAAAGAATGTAAGGTATATTTTCTTGCAAAGTGCTTATTTCTGGTAAAGGAGGTAGGGATTTATCTCTTGAAAACGTGGTGGGCTGCTTATTTCTTGTAAAGAAATTAGAGATTTATCTCTTGGAAAGAAGGTAAGGTGCTTATTTTTTGTAAAGGAGGAAGGGTGCATATTTCTTGAAAAAGAGGTGGGGTACTAATCTCTTGTTTTTGAAAAAAGGTAAGGTGTTTTTCTTGTACGGTGCGTATTTCTGGTAACGGAGGAATGTTTTAGGGACTTATCTCTTGTAAAGAATGTATGGTGCTTATTTCTTGTACAAGAAGAAGAGTGCGTATTTCGTGTTTAAAAAAAGGTAGGGTGCTAATTTTTGTAAAGGAGATACGGTGGGTTTTTTCTTGTTAGGTGCGTATTTCTTGAAAAGTAGGTAGGGTGCTTATTTCTTGCATAGAAGGAAGGATACGTATTTCCTGTAAAGAAGATAGGGTGTTTGTTGCTTGTACGGTACGCATTTCTTGCACTGGAGGCAAGATTGAACATTTCCTGTAAAGGATGTGGGCTGCTTATTTCTAGTAGCTTGCGTATTTCTTGTACAGAATGGGGGGGAGGGGGGTATTTGTTATTTGTCGAATGCCTAATAATAACGAATGCCTAATATAACCAAATGTATACATTTTTTAAAACGCTGCAGTCAAAAAACCTTAATAGAGTCCATTTCTATATCGATTTTCGAAAGGACCCATTTTGTTTAGGTAAAACTCGAAGTTTACAAAGCATGAAGCTGAAAGTAGAAATTATATGTTTATCAAGATCCGAATTTACCAGGACAAGCTAAATCCTTTTCTGTATATTTTTAGGATACGATGATATATTTTGAATTTTGAAAATTGTAACATTTTTGGAAATGTTTAAACATTTATCTGAAACCGAATGAGCCATGAACTCAACAGGTCATGTTAATTGTTGAAGGTCTCGTTCAATTGTGTGCTGTCATGTTAATTGTTTAAGGTCAAGTTCATTGGCGTGCTGTCATGTTAATTGTTTAAAGTATATTTCAATTGTGTGCTGTCATGTTAATTGTTTAAAGTCTATTTCAATTGTGTGCTGTTATGTTAATTGTTTAGGGTCAAGTTAATTTGTGTGCTGTCGTGTTAATTGTTTAAAGTCTTTTTAAATTGTGTGCTGTCATGTTAATTGTTTGAAGTCTATTTCAATTGTGTGTTCTCATGTTAATTGTTTATGGTCAAGTTAATTTGTGTGCTGTCATGTTAATTGTTTAAGGTCTAGTTCAATTGCGTGCTGTCATGTAAGTCGCTAAAGGTCCAGTTCAATTATATATCATGTAAGTTTTTAATTACAGATTTCAATTGTGTGCTTTCGTTAAAGCTGTGCAATGTCTAGCTGAATTATGAGATGTTATTTTATTAGTACAAGGTCTTCTGGCATGTAAGTTGTGTAAGGTGTAATTAAATTCAACACGTGTGATGTCATATTATTTGTACTATGTTCTGTTATTAAAGTGATTTTAGTAATAGTTTAATTCTGTGCTGTCAGGTAAGTTGTTTCTGGTCTATTTGAATTGCATGTTTTGTGAACGATTCTAAAGTACAGCTGAATTTAACGCTGCGAAATTCTTTACATATATGCGATAGTCTGAGAGTAATCCTAGTTCAAAATTACTTGTGGCCTGGACGTCCATATAGGATAGAGAAATACATTCGAGGTAGCAGAAAATTTGAGGATAATGGCCAAAGAGAGGGATTGGGGCGGACTATTATGTTTCAAGTCTATTTCTTGTGTAGAAAAACCGATGCATATATAAATATATGAGACAGTCAGACAGCCAGACAGACAGACAGACAGACAGACAGACCATGCTAGTATTAGAAAATATGGAAATATTATTTTGTTTATTCCAGGAAAGACGTTCAAGTTTCTAAACAAAACCGCGTGGCATAAAGGTTGTCTAGATAAAGTACTTTACTCCAAATCCATCGTATTTCCTTGCGATAACTCTATAATTGTCAGAACTTACTTTGTCAGCAATGAGATGTACTATTCATCTCATAACAAGAAATTGAAGCTATATCCATTAAATTAAGTGTAACTTGAATCAAAAGTTACTCAAAATGATATAAGAATTGCAAAATCCTTTGAATATCTATTAAAATAGAGTTTTGGATGTCTTACAAAAACAATAAACAGAGACGTATTTGAAGCGCGAGTGTTTATTTTCGTTCATGAAACACTTCAAACTTTGTTATATCGTATCTATCGCACATCATCACGGTTTCCCTAGTGAGAACATGTTACCCTTAGGATCAGGAATGGCTAGGGCAGAGTGTTGATAGTATTGAAATTGAGGTTATTAACTCTAATACCTGGGCTTTCGTTCATTCAAAATAGAGGAACAAGATGGGCCCATGAACCTTTATGGGGATTGTTGCAACCAGTCTAAATTTGATTTAGATTTGCATGATAGACAAATACTCATCAAGTCTGGTTCCAATTTGGTTCTGATTTGCTGGATAGTAACATGACCGACTTATTATTTGCTAAAAATATGTACAGAAGATCTCAGAAACTAAGACTGCTTCTGATTAAATTAACACACGTCGATCTAAATGTGCATTTAATTTCACGTGATTTGCACAGCACTATTATAAAACGACTTCTTATACGGAGATAACAAACTCTAACAAGATTTCGGTATTTTAATTAGAGGAGGTTTATTGTAAGCTCGAAAATAGACTGTATTAAATAGTGACTTTAACACTGGGTGATAATGCATAAAGAAAACATACATAAATTTTACGATAATTTTTAAGTAATACTTGTATTGTTTGTACGATTTTAGTATGATTTTGTTATATCTACAGTTAATTATTCACTGTGACTTGCATTTTCTCAATTATGGTGAATCGACTTTAGTGACAATACTTCAAATGTAACAGAAACGTATTTTATTCGATAGGATTTTTCCATAATTTATATGCTCGCTTCAATTCTGCTTTATCTGTCATCTCGCGATCCGCGGTAACTCAGTTGGTAATGCGTGGAACATCTAATCTAAAGGTGGCAAGTCAGCTGTCACGGTCTGTCCCTGTGAAATACATTTAGCTTCCATTGCACAGGAATGATATAGTCAATATTGTGTTAAACGTTTTGCTAAAACCAAAAATCGTTTTGTTAGAAAGGTCTCTTGCAGCACCAAAAAAAATTTATTTTCTGAAATAGAATAATATAATTGTTTTAATCAGATTTGTTCAGAGCGTTGAGTTGTATAAACCATGCCGCCGTTTAGCAATACACTAAACTGAAGAACATCTGATATCGTGGAACCGGCAAATGTGAGTCCATGTCTTTTATCTATCACACAACTCGTGATGAAAGGTTGAAGTTACGATACAAACTATATGGTTATTTATACCCTAAACAAGTTACTTCATAACGAAAAACTCATGATTTTATGATGTTGTTCTTTTACAGTCATTCGATACATCTACTCGCAATGTTCACTGTTTTCTTTTACTTAAAAACAAACAATTAAACGGACTTTCATTTGCTGGATGAGGCATTTTATCGACTACATTTGTGCCCCTGCTGCGTAGAAAAGGACAACTGTTCCTAATAAATTACGTATTTAGTAAATACTACAATTATTCCCTATAAAATACTTATGTAGTAAGCACATAAATAGTTCCTAGGGTATGCTAATTTATATGTCGTGATTAGGCAAACAAGGACGCCTTTCATGGCGGAATCTTAAATTTAAAATAATTTTAGTTCGTTTTGGCTAGGCTATGAATTTGGACCTATGCCAATTTTCGCGTTAATGGTTGTAAAAGTCATGAATTGGACAAATGCCAATTTTTCATGTTCGTTGTGACATGATATCATGGTCTTGGATGTATGCAAAGTTTTATGCTGATAATACTTGGCCATGCATTTGAATTTATGCCACTTTTTATGTTCATTGTGCATTGTTTGTTTGATTAGGTTTCTGAACGTAACTTTTAATAATTTTTCAGTTATATCGCTACGATGTCTACAGTGAGGCAGTTTATAGTGATGTCGAGCACTAGCGCATCATGTCGAGACATGTATCATGATGTCCCACCCAGTCATATTATCCTGACACCAGGCCGATCAGTCCTAATACTAACCTCTTAATGCTGAGCGCCGAGCGAGGTAACTGTTTGTACCATTTTTGAAAGTCGTTGGTGTGACTCGGCAAGGGATCGAACCCACGTACTCTCGCTTCCGCGATGGACGCTCTAACCACTAGGCCACCGGAGCGGTTTGTTCATTGTGCTAGGCCATGCAATTGGATGTATGCAATTTATGCATATTCGTTGTGAAAGCCATGGACTTGGATGCATGCCAATCTTTTTATAATGGTTGTACTAAGCCATGCATTTGGATGTAAGCCATTTTTGCATATTCGTTGGGAAGTGCATGGACTTGGATGCATGCCAAGTTTTGTGTGCTGGTTGTCATAGGCCATGCATTTGGATGTATGCTTTTGTCAAACCTTTCAATCGAGAGTCTATTTTCAAAGATAAGATGAGATGTACATGTCTTTCACACCTAAACTGTGGTGTTCCTTATATATATATATATATATATATATATATATATATATATATATATATATATATATATATATATGTGTGTGTGTGTGTGTGTGTGTGTGTGTGTGTGTGTCGTGTAGACATGGTCAGAATATTAAATACCTTTACCTGCGGCTACACATGTCTATAAAAGCCAAATGCTGTAACAGTAGCTGTAGTGTTTTTGAACGATTAAATAAATATATATTTAGTTTGTTATACGTTCAGGCTGCTAACCTGGCTCATCTTTTCTTTATCCTTTCGTTTCTTCATATTTTGTCAGTGACAAAAATCATCATTTAAAAACAAAATATCCTGGGGGTACTAAAGATATGTAAGAAAGGACGAATCTTGATGGTACAATTAAAGCAGGAATGATACTAGTAGTATATTCTACTTTGCACAAACATCTAACAAATAAAACGATATATTTGTTTTCTCATATTGACCACACAAGGGTAAATATCAGATCTGATATGTCTCAAGTAATCCTCAAGTCTACTCAATGTCTCATGTAATTCTCTAATCGGTTATACATGTCTGATGTGTTCATCTAATCTACTCGAAAATCAGTGATCATACGAAGCTGTCTTAGGTAATCCTCTAATCTTCTCGACCATCAATGATCACACAAAGCGATGCAAAATTTACGGACTAAATGTCTGACAGCAGGTGTTGCATATTATGTGTTTTGTATTTAATTATTTTCCAATTATGAAATTTCGTAAAATGAATGAAATGTCTCAAGCAACAAAACTTGCATCAACTATGATAATCTGCCTGAACATAAAGACTGTAATCAAATTGCAAATAAAATATTTTAATAATACTATCGATGGTAAATTGTAATTAGATACCTGGGCGTTTTCCGCTTCATAGAATACATGGCATGATCTATTTTTTTTTTTACAAATATGCCTGTAATAGCTATTGACTTGCGTTTGAAATGAAAATGTAAATCTTAAAAAACACAATTTAATATTTTTCTTTAGTTTTATAATTAATTGTAAGCCCAGTTTGGACTGAGCCAAAAATTTGAGATGCTTGTATTTGTATATTGAATCTTGTCCGCAATTGAAGGTTAAGTTTTGGCCTACCTGACTTTTGTCATGTGAAGGCTACCTGAAATTTGCCTTAGTTATACGTGGTAAACCGGATTTTTACTAACGTTTATGTTCAAAGACTGGCCTTGTTTACGAAGTAACGAAATGTTTCTTTTAGAAACCCTTGTTTTGAAGCACATTCGTAGGTCATGTGACAGTTTGCATTTCAAGAGATTTTATTAAAGAATTCTTCATTTTGTTCCATATCAGTGTTTAGGAATCTGATACGATTGATATTTGTGTGCAGATATAATTTGAGAGTAATAAATTTTTTACGTTATTGTCTGGAACTACAATGTACACAATAACTACTTTGGGTGCAGTATGAATTCATTCAAAGGCATTCTGGATCATGTCATTGTTATTCAGCAATAATGTTGTTACATTAACATATTCATAACAGCTGGTACATAATCATATGCACGATTTTTGGTAAATGTAACACTTTGATCATCAAGTCAATCAAAATTTATTCGAATTCATTCAGAACATTTTTTAATTTTTGGCTTGTAATATATCATTTGTGGTTATTCGGGATTAATTCATGAATATATAGGTTTCTTTTATTTTTGATTTACATACATAGTGTACGAGTTAGAAAGTGCTTTGGGGATAAAACTGAAATTCAAAATATAAATTTTCTTGAAATAACATATTTTTAACACAGAAGTCATGAATATCAATAGATATACGTTGACTCTAAACAACAGGAACTTTAAATGACAAATTCCGTCATATGACCATGTGACCTCAATTTTGTACGTGGGCCTTTCACGTAGTTTTCTCCTAATGAACGTTTCTTCCTCACGTGTTTATGTATCTGTTTGAACGAATTGTGTTTCTAATATAAAATAAATGTTGAGAGAATAGTTCATTGCGTGTGCACTGACAACCGGCACATGAGCTAAACACATGTCGCCAAACCCCATCCCGAAAAAAAAAAAACAGTTTATAAATAAATAGAATAAAATCGAAGGAGAGGACAAGAAGTACATGATAGCTCACTCGCCAAGCAAGCATAATTAAACTTTCAGAGAGAGAGAGAGAGAGAGAGAGAGAGAGAGAGAGGGGGGGGGGGGGGAAGGCATATCAAATGGGAAAAGATTTAATATTGAATTTATTAAATAAGTTGAATAATATCCAGCTTTTGTGAGCCATGGCAAACTTTGGACAGTATTCAACATATTTCATAAATTTATTATTAAAGCATTACCCATTTGAAATTTTTTATCACATAGTATTTATTTCAGTGAAAGTTGTCTAGACAGAAGAAAAAACGACTCGTTTTATTTTTCAACACAAAATATCCAATGTGTGTGATATCACATTGTTAGATGCTGTTCCAGTTAGAGTACAGCAGACATCCATGTTAATCACTGTGTCACTTTTACAACTAAAAATACCATTGTTAAGATATTCCAGTGGAAGGAGATCTACTGAATGCAGAAATTCCCACATTTACTCTAATGTATTTGCAATCAGATATTTGCAGTATTTGATTGGGAATAGTTGACTGCAGTATTTGATTGGGAATAGTTGACTGTAGTATTTGATTGGGAATAGATGACTGCAGTATTTGATTGAGATTAGTTGACTGCAGTATTTGATTGGGAATAGTTGACTGCAGTATTTGATTTGGAATAGTTGACTGCAGTAGAATAAAACAAATTTGATTTTTAGTCGAAATCGCAACACATATTGTTCGCGTAAATATGCAGTGGTTCGATAAAGTTCTGTCATTCGGGAGACGGGCTTATCTCCACATTCTCCTGTGAACAGAGGCGAGTGTATCTACTTCCGTACTTTAACATTTGAACCACACTCGCACAGGTATACTGCACCCGCACCCCACTTACCCGCTATTAACTGCACAATGCTCTTATTTTACTAGTTGTTCTTGTCTTGGGGTTTTATGCGACTCTTTATAGGATGAGGTGTTATACATGACACAAGAGGCCCCTGTGGGGTAAATTGGCCATTTTCAGATAGACGTTACCATTTATTCTCAATCTAATCAAACAGGCTTGTCAAATAGAAATCTTCTTTGTACCATTGCTGCGAGTATCGGAGCCAATCGCCCAGCTTTAACGCACGAGTGACCTGACAACTTGGTCGTGTACTCTAAGCCAAGAAAGGATGGGAATATTCAGACGTAGTGATTCGGGATTTAGGAACGTTCTCTTGTTAGGCAAGTGAAATTTAGAATTTTAGCAAGTGAAGTTGAACACTCAACGATTTGCACAAATCAACTATGTGTATAATCAGAATAGCGAGCTATACAGATGAGAGATATAAATAATTAATTGACAGGTAGATACCTAATGGAGAAGAAAGCGCTTATACATCGATCTCACACATATTCTGGTATTCACACATACAATACAGCTTCTCTAACGAGCGAGTATCGGTGAAATTATATTATTTATCTTCGACCTTGTTCCATCTTTTATGCGGAAGGTGGTTTTCGGAGCTGGCAATATGAATAGTACCTAGATCATTGTGTTCCGAATGACACCTTTCACTTTCATAAATGCCAAACTTGTAACTTAATTAGTTTTTGTTTTCTACAAAATATCATAAGAACATAATCTCATCTGTCAGATTGCCATTTCAATTTTAATCCGTTTGGTGCACATGCGCATGAAAGCTAGGCAACTAGTACCTTTATCCAAGGCACGAGTTCGAATTCCGATTGGAGGATTAATAACTCCCTAACCATGTTTGATCATACCGGTGTCCTTGTACTTAAATTTATTTAGTGAATCAAGTATTTAAACATTCGATATGGAATTAGGGGATAAGCGGTCTGCTCTGTAATGCTTGTGTGTAGACAGACAAAGCAGACGTTCAAGACATGTTATATGCCCCATTTAGGGTAATATGTTCTAGATTTAAGGTCACAATATGTATCGTATGTTAACTTTTATTTCTAATCAACATACGTTTATTTAATCGCGGGAAACTCTCAAATACCTAGTGATATTGGCTGCCGACGGCGTCGTTCCGTCCCCAAGATATTAAATAAATCTCGTACTGCTCGTCCGACTCTGTATCTATGTGTTGTTTGTGACACAGGCTGAGCATAATGTCGCTGGTGATGATCCAAGACTCATGCTTGACTGGCGAAAAAATGTTACCATAAACTTAATAATAAATGAATGAGATATAGAAGCACCTAGAAACATAAATCGATAGGTTATCTTGTTCATGTCATTGTTGCTACTGTTCAACATTATGGCTTGGCAATGAGACCGAATAATTGAATAAAATAGGGTTATAGAGTTTGTTAGGTTGCAATTAGTTGAATGTTCAGTCCCGATGAAGACGTAATGACTATTTATCATCTCTGCTCGTTATGGATGTCTTTTTTAGATTACGTAATCTGATTAGATTGGATTTATGTGCGTGTGCATAATGTCACGCAATTCATCGTACAGATTCTATGACGCAGACCTTACGATATGTTTGAGAATTGACTCCAAAAATGCACAACATTTCTAAAACGAATCCCATTTGTTTTGGACGAAGGTTGAGGGCTTGGTACTATTGCATGCACAAACATCACACACATTTTTACATGGTAAAAGCAGTATGAAAATCGATATAGAAAAATCTACTGCTTTTTAAAAATTGGACAATGTATTACTTTAGATAATGGAAGAATGACAAAAAAAGCTATTCAAGAAAATATCCTGAATTGTCGAGGACATTAACAATTTGAGCTCATTGCTGTGTGAAATGTGTTCATGAAAATATTCTGATCCTGAATTGTCGAGGATATTAACAATTAGAGGTCATTTTTGTGTAAAACCTGTTCATAAAAATATTCTGAATTGTCGAGGACATTAACAATTAGAGGTCATTTTTGTGTAAAACCTGTTCATAAAAATATTCTGAATTGTCGAGGACATTAACAATTAGAGGTCATTTTTGTGTAAAACCTGTTCATAAAAATATTCTGAATTGTCGAGGACATTAACAATTAGAGGTAATTTGTGTGTAAAACCTGCTCATAAAAATATTCTGAATTGTCGAGGATATTAACAATTAGAGGTCATTTGTGTAAAATGTGATAAGAGATACTGTAAAAGAGAAGTACCTTTAAATTTGAATGCAAAATAAAACATGGCTACAAAAAAAATTAAACTATCTCGTGAAAGCATAGTACTTTCACAAACAAATGATCTAAGACGCAGAGCGAGGACTTTTGTAATTTGTTTTAATGTAAACTGATACAGCCTGCCTGAAATGTAATGAGAACACTTGCGAGTATTGTCAGTAGCACATAGAGTACATTGTGTGCATTGTTTAAGGCGTACACAATACATTTGTGAGCACTGTCTGAGTCGTACATAGGACATTTGTGTGCATTGTCAAAGGCGTGCAGATAAAGTGATGTGAGTTACAGAGGACATATGTGTGCACTTTTCTAGACGTATTGAGAATGTTTGTGTAATTATATACAGCACTTTTGTTCTTTGTCAATGGCATAATAGTGGATGTTTGTGTAATTATATACATCACTTTTGCTTATTGTCCAAAGCGTATGTTTGTGTAATTATATAAAGCACTTTTGTCAAAGGCGTACAGTGTGGATGTTTGTGAGCATTGACAAAGGTGTACAGAGCATGGTTGTGGAATTATAAAGCGCAATTTGTATATATATATATATATATATATATATATATATATATATATATATATATATATATATATATATATATATATATATATATATATATATGCGTGACGCCTGTTTTACCTAACACTTGATTTCAGCGATGTTCATACCATAAACGGTCATTGTTTATTGTATATAATATATTGAAATTTACATTGTATTATATTATTTAAAATCAGATAACACATATCTTTAATGAACGGAATTAGCTGGTGCAAATTTTACATTACATTTACCAGTGTGATATTTGAACATTATTTGACTGTATAATAATTAATTAATATAAGTTCATTACTGTCTACAGCGTTTTCATTATCCATTGCAAATTCCTATACATTTATTTTATAGCCAATACAGTAATGTTCTGATTGACTGCATTTCCGCTATGGAACAAGTTCTTGATTAAAATATGGCTCTGATCAAGAAGCAGTACCGGCAAAATGTCAAGGTATAAAAACAGCAGCAAGGAGATACAGCTGCTTTACATCCGCAAAGAAAATCAATATCCCTGTTTTTCAGTTAGTTATACATTGAATTCAATCTGGTAAATGAGTATCGATACATAAAATGTCGTATAAATGTGGAATGCACTGATTTAAACTTTCGCTATAATCTGATATAAATAATGTATTGATAAATGTTTGAATGTTTTATTCTGAGTCTTTAGAATAATTTTGGGGCAAAATGGAAGCATGCATTTCTTCTGCATTTATTTCTTCTGGCGTGGAAGGGTTGGAGTGTGTCACCTATACAGTACTACTACACAAATCGTAGGTGTCATCATTAGTCCTATCAATAAATCGCTTTTGTTCTCACTAGCTCTATCACTAGTCCTTATCAATAAATTGTACTTAGACTCATTAAATCTATCAATAAATCGCACTTGTTCTCACTTGTCCGATCAATAAATCGTTGTTGTTCTCACTAGTCATATTAACTATTCTCCTTCTATAAATTAGAATAATATTTTCGTTTAGAAAGGGTTCTCTTGGCAGAAAAAGAAAAGCCGAAATAACAACAAGAAACAAAACGTTTGGATACATGCGCAACTTGCACTGCTAAGAAAACTATCTTGAAACTAGTTGAAGAATGGAAATGTTATATCAAGACTGATTTGTAAATTTTGAAAAGGTAAAAATGGACAGAAGAAGTCTAATCATCTTGGACTCTGTCAAACAACACTGGAGAGGTAAATGTGTTATTACGTTTGATAATCGATTATTACGTTTGATAATCGACAGCAAAAATGTACTGATACTCCTTAGTTATCATGAAGAAATCGAAACTTCACTTTTTGACAAGAATGGACAAATAGAGAGTTCTCTCTTTGATTATAATGTCTATATTTTATACAAGAACATTGATAAAACTTAAAATTAAAAAGTGAAGATCAAGGTGTGTGTGTGTGTGTGTCTGTGTGTCTGTGTGTGTGTGTTCCGTTTTCTTAATATATAATTGTGACTGAACAACATATCCTCCACGTAGTAATTAAATTTTTATCAATAAATATTGAATCAATATCTTTCTTCCAGCTCATTATTTCACGCTACAAATATTCCTCGTAAAGAAGACTCCTATAACGTTTTGTTCAATATCTTTGTAATTTAAATAACATTGCAATAACACTGGAAAACTCAAAACTATCAATAAAGCTCTAAATTTGACATTGTATCTGTATTACGTACTCGTGATACTATATTGTTGGAGTAAGATTACGCTCAGACTTAATAAATATTTCATATGGTTCAGACTATTTTGTATCAGGATCATGGTGAGATAATGACATACAAGATTAAATATAGTGTTGCTATATTAGGCAAAATACAATATAGCCAAGTCATTAAGCCTTTTGTTCCCTGATCGTTGTTTCTTCATAGATCTTGTGCAAAAAGATTTTTATCGATAATGTGGAATATATCAGAATTGCCAGGAAATCTCAAAGTACACTAAAACTGTTTCGCCGCTATACTTCATTTCCTAAGTCGTTTCTGGTTCATTTATATATATATATATATATATATATATATATATGTGTGTGTGTGTGTGTGTGTGTGTGTGTGTGTTTCACCTTATACAAACGTCGATATTTTCAGTAATGTTAATTATTTTAATATAATATTAAATATTGTCTGACGTCATAATGTACGATAACTAGAAGTTTAAGACAGGAACAAGAAAGCAATAAATACACTTACCTAAATATAGTGAATACACAAATAATCCAGGTCGAATGAAAAAGTAAAGAAAACACCAATGTGAAACAAGCACAATGGTGGGCATTATTGTTATACTTAAGTTACAGGATCTCCCTGGAAACAAGTCACATTTTTTAAAAGTCTATGCTCTGCATTTTTCTCTTTCTTACTTTCCATCATTCATTCTCATATCATCTCCTTCAATTGAATTATAACTTTCGTTTTCACTGAACATCACATTTCGACAGATTCATACCTTCCGGTTCTAATTCTCTCTTGCAACGCAAGTCAGTATAAAACTGATAGCTTTTGAAGCATTGGCATCTTCCATTCTGCTTTATAGGGTCTGCAGGAAGGTTGTTCATTGGCTTTTCCGCAACACACGAAGAGCCAATATATAACACGTATAATTTACATTGTTTTTTTTATTCTATACTCTGTTATTACAGTGGTGGGAAGCATATTAAGACTGTGTCTCAAGCTTAATTCGTCGTTTACATCAAAGTAAGAAATAAATGTGTGATCTGTCTGAAACATTAATGTTTAGGCCCCATTTGAATAGTATACAAAGAAATGAAACAAAGTATATAAGCTTATTTTTTTTCCTTGGTTTTTCCTTGCTTGTTGGTGGGTTAGAAAATGGATTCATTGAATGGGTTGATAGATTGTTATTCAGATTGACGTCCTTTGCAATAGATTTTTGACAGCTTTCATTGATATTCATATCCAAGTCCTTTTATTGTCAATGTTGAATACATGTTATAACAATCGAAGTTTCATCAAGTTGCCAGAAAAAAAAATAGTCAACTCGATTTATCTGCAGACAAATAAAGTGTCTAACGATTCGGCATCACTTCACCTATTATAACGAATAGTGTAATAAATTTATCACGCAACGTTTTTAAAATTGAAAACTTGCGAGTGAAGAAATATTATCAAAATACTGTACAAATAAAATACAGAAAAATGTTTAATTTCTACAAAACACATGCTATTTATAATACTTGAGATATACTTAAATATACAACATGACTTTGATGCTATTAAAAAGGGGCTCAAAGGTCCTACAATTTCCTCGTTTATATAGTTACACACACACACGCACACACAACACACGCACGCACGCACGCACAAATGCACACACACACACACGCACACTGTTTTACTGTTGATTGTCTACCACTCCGGTAGGCTATTGGTTAAAGTGTCCGCCGCGGAAGCGGAAGCGGAAGGTCGTGGGTTTGATCCTCGACCGAGTCATACCAAAGACTTACAAAAATTGTACTAACAGCTGCCTCGCTTGGCGCTTAGCATTACGAGATTAGTGTTAGGACTGGTCGACCTGGCATCAGGATAATGTGACTGGGTAGGACATGATGCTACATGTCTGCATCATGATGCCCCGGTGCTAGACATCACTATAAACTGCCTCACGGCAGACATCGAAGCGATATGACTGAAAAATTGTTAAAGCTACTTTAAAAATTCCAATCAAACAAATAAACAAACTGTTCATTATCCACGGATACCTCGGTCTGCCTGAATGGACCTGTCAGATCACCTTAGAAAATCTTACCTTACACTCAATACTTTTACCCACCGCATTTCTCACATCGTTCCCCAGAGGACAAGCACTTCTAAAGCGATTTATTGTTAATTTTATGCCACTACTGTTTCTGTTTCTAGCCAAGTAGAGAGTAGTTGCGGTAGGTTTGA